>JABWTJ010000345.1:0-600000 GCA_016801875.1 Solanum sitiens
CTCATTATCTGATTCATCTTCTAATTCAGATAAGGCCTTTTGTAACCTTTTCTTTAGTTCGCTCTTTGAAGGCGATGGACTGTTTGACGAACTTTTCTTCTTTGAAGAAGAGAAATGATCTTCCTTCTTAGCTGGAGACCAGCCTTTGATTTTGATTTCTTTTGATAAGAACTTAATCCTATCGAAATCTGCAATAATAAACGTCCAACTTATAATATAAGATAAACGTTTCTTTATGAAATACTTACAGAGCTTAATGTTCTCTGGTAGGGTTGAAATGCCTTCGTCGATCTGGAACTGAGTGTATTTCTCAGCAAATTGTCTGGGCATAACCTGTTTATTTCCTCCAAACCAGTTCCACCATTCATAGAACCATCTGGGGATTATAGAAGTTGAAACTTCTGGACTGTATTTCACAAACCACGTGTGCGTAGTTGGTCTGACATATAGGAAGTTAATCCAGGCTTCTTTATAATCATACCAGTTGTATGTCTGGGGATTGAATCTCTTCGAGAGATTGATTGGAGTTTGCAAATGATCTACCGGCCAATTGAACGGTGATAAAATCTTTTTAATTGTAAACTTAGAATAAGCTATGCTGTCAGGGTCTGACTTGTCAGCTAGCTCATGTTCAATGTCTACAGATCCTGTGTCTACCAGGATGAATTCATAATATCGTCTTGTCTTCAAAGAATTACCAGTATCGACATAATTCCTTTGATGATAGACAGGCTTTAGGAGATGTTTAATCTCATAAGTTTCATATTCTTTGTCTATGGCGAGTATAGGAAACACCTGCAAAGACAAAAATTCAAATTTTTCCTTCTCTTTGGAAGGAGACTTTGTTTCCGTTGGGGAAACGGCTTCAGCAAAACTGGTGGGCTGTTTCATTGTGTAACAGTCACTGGTCTGCTTCTGAGAGAATCTAAGTTCTCCACCTGGGCTTGATGATGAACAAGGCTCTTTTTCCTTTAGAAAGGGCTTCTTCATTATCAACATTTTTGATGAACTACTCTCAGGCAATTCAGGTGTAATTGGAGGCAACTGGGCCAAAGCTGAATACCTGTTCATGACAGGCCTAATGTTACCTATTTCAGGCCTTATAGCAAATGGGCCTGCTGACTTTGTTGGGCCTCCTGGGTTGGGCCTGGCTGGTTGTTTACCCGCTATGGGCCTAACCTGTGGTCTCATTTTTGCCCTGTAAAAATTCTCTGGTTAGAAAATCAGGCAATGAATTATTTTCGCCTTTAATGAATTCGATTTGAAAATCGAAACTGGATAATAAGGCTTGCCACCTAGCAAAAATTTGTTTAGAAACAATATTCTTAACATCCTTCTGGAGGATTTCTTTAGCAGATTTACAATCTACTCTAAGCAAAAAATCTTTGTTAACAAGATCATCTTGAAACTTAGTTATGCAAAGAACAATAGCAAGAATTTCTTTTTTAACTGTGCTATAATTCTTTTGTGCAGAATTCCAGATTCCGGAGGTGTAACGAACTAATTGTTCAGAAGAGTCAGGGTCTTTCCTTTGTTTAAGGATTCCACCATAACCTATATCTGAAGCATCAGTTTCAACAATCATAAAAAATTCTGGGTTAGAAATACCTAGACAAGGAAGATTTTTAACCATATTCTTTAAAAGAATGACTGCATTAGTATGATCGTCACTCCAAGGTGAAGGATTCTTTCTTAATCTTTCAAACAAAGGTTTACAGATATGTCTAACCTTAGGAATGAAATCTGCTACATAATTAAGACTTCCAAGGAATCTCTGCAACTGAGTTTTATCCAAAATAATATCTGGAAACTTATCAGAAAACTCAATGGATCTGCAAATAGGTTTATAGGTACCTTGATAAAGATCATGTCCTAAAAATCTGATTTTAGTTTGAAACAACTTAATCTTTTTAGCACTAACGACTAAGCCATTGTGCTTAATGATTTTATAGAAAACATTTAAATGTTTAAAGTGAGAATCAATGTCCTCAGAAAAGATTAAAACATCATCAATATAAACTATTGAAAACTGACTGATATTGTTAAAAATTGAGTTCATTATATTTTGAAACTCTGAAGGGGCATTCTTAAGCCCAAAAGGCATTACGTTCCATTCAAATTGTCCAAATGGGACATTGAAAGCTGTTTTATATTTATCTTTTTCAGAAATTTGAATTTGCCAGAATCCTGACTTTAAGTCAAATTTGCTGTAAAGATTAGCTTTGAAAGTTCTTTTTAAAAGATCCCTTTTGTTAGGAATCGGATAGCGAATCCATTTTAAAACGGAATTCAAAGGCTTGTAATTAATTACAAGTCTAGGAGATCCTCTTTCTTGCTCAGCTGCATTGTTTACATAAAATGCTGAACAAGACCAAGGTGACTTAGAAGGTCGAATAATTTTATTATTCAAGAGAGTTTGAATTTCTTTTTTACAGATTTCCATAAGTTCATGGTTCATCTGAATAGGTCTAGCTTTTGTAGAGATAGCCTTTTCATCAAATCCATCAATGTATGGTAAATCTATAATATGGGACTTTCGATCCCAAAAAGTGTTTGGAAATTCTGAGCAAATTTCTTTTTCAAAAGTTTTGCCAAGATTGGTAATTTTGGTCACCATTCCCGGGGTTTTTAAAATTTGCTCAATTCGCTTAATTTTAATATCCTCTTTTAGGAAACAAATCTGATTTATTTTAAATGCAGTTTGTTGATGCAAAAATTTACTTTCTTCAAGAGAAAGTGTCTTGATAAAAGGAAATGCAATTTCTTTTCCTAAAATTTTTGTTTTGATAGAATCAAAATCTGAAATATAAGGTTTTATTTGGGTAATAAAAGGTATTCCCAAAATAATTTCCTCATTAATGTTTTTTGTTATGACAAAATCATTAGCAAGGCATATACCGTCATTGCAGATATGAGCATTAGAAAGTTTATAATTTATACAGATACGCTCACCAGTCGCGCTGTATAGCTTTGTAGTTCCCTTCTGGAGGTACTTAGTTGGAATTAAACCTTCGACAATGCAATTTCGATCTGCACCACTGTCTAACAAAGCAATTTTGTTAAGTACAAAATTAGAGTTGACAACTAATTTAATCATAATGTGAGAGCTTTGAGGTCTCACTCTAGTGATCAAATTGATACCTGATTCTTCAATACCTTTAGGTGAAGAAGGGGCTGAATGATTTGAAGAATTGTTATCTTCCTCTTCATTGTCTGAAGAAGCAATCTCTTTTCCTTTAAGAGATACTTCTGCATCCTTTAGAAATTGCTTTGCTAAAGCATCAATTTCTATTTTGTTAAGTCTTGCCTTAACATCTCTAACTTCTTCTTTGAGAAGGTTAACTTCCTCACGAAGTTCATTAATAGAAGGTTCTTCCTTCTTGTCTGTGTATCTTCGCATGATATCCTTCATGCTAAAAGGAGTTACATTCCTGGCAACATCCTTTTCTTTCTGTTTAACAACCAGCTTTTGAAGCTCCAAAAGATAACTTTTCCGAGCATCATCATCTTTGATGTGTTCGATTGTGTTAAACAAGATTTCTACTGAATCTTCAGAAAGAACTCTGATTGATCGATTATCACAAAGACAAAATGCTCCTTGGCAATTGGAATTGTGATCACTATCTTCTGAGTTTTGAGCAACATTGAGGAATTCATCATCCTCAGATTCACTTTCAGAAGAATAATCAGACTCTGATTCTTCTTCTTCCAAAATAGAGAGAAACTTTCCTTTAGTTTCTTCATCTATATTAAGAAGATTTATCTTCTTTTTCTTTTTCTTGTTTCTAGAACAATCAGGAGACTTGTGACCTGTTTTTCCACAAGTCCAACATTTCTCTTCTTGAGAATTGCTGAAAGAAGTTCTCTTACTTCTTTTTCTTTTGGAATAAATCTTCTTCTTAGAAGATCTTCTTTTTGGTGACGATTCTCCAGATCGTTCCTTCTTAGGGATCTTCTTAGCTGAAGGAGGTTTCAGGCTAGGAAATCCGAAGTCTTGACAAAAGCTTCCAAGCTCATTACTAGAAAACTTCTGATCTTTCTTAAGCTGTTCTTTTAGCTTCAGATCAGTACATAGCTCCATGGCTACAAAATGAATTAAACTAGTAAGATCACCATAAGTCATTTCTGAATATGGTATCTTACCTTCACAACGATCTCTGATCTTGGATCGAACCTTTTCTGCAAAATGTGGAGGTAATCCGCTAAGGAATCTCTCCTTCCAATAATCATTGTTGCAGTCATCTCTTAGCATGACTTTAGTAATAAACATATCTTTATACCACCTGAAATCAGTTAATTTCTTGCAGTATAGATTGTTTAATATTTCCAAGCTCCTGTCTTGAAATAATCGTGGCTCACCCACAAAATGTTTAGCAATGCTGTAGATGAGGGTTGCAGCAGCATCTTCAACTACCTCAACTGTTGAAGTGGTTATTTCACCTTCTGTCTTAACAACATTCTTGCTTGCAACAGCATTGAAGATTTCATTTCTGTTGTTTTCTGTGAGATAATTGTCCCACCAATTTCTTAAAGTACCTGTAAAGCCTGCAACAATTTTGTTAGCTGCTTGCTTATCAGTGGCACCTTTCCATTTGTATGCTGTAATGTTCATACCAATTTCCTGGAGTTTATTATAGATTTGGCCATCAGCCATACCATCTATATTCCATTCTGTTATACCTGTACCATCTGCCACGCCTTGGGGATGCATGAAATTTTCCTCAAACTGGACGTCAGGGAAAGAAGGTCTGGGATAAAAGTTTTTGGAATGTGGAAGTCTATCCTTAATAGCTCCCACCTTATCTCCTTGAGAAATCTTAATCCTCTTGAGTTGATCATTAATCCTTTCTAGGATTTCAGGAGTATTACTAAACTCAGTATTAGGTTTAGGGAATTTCTCAGGGGAAAACTCAGTGATTTTAAAAATGGGTTTGGTCTCTAGATTGAAACCTGATTTGGAAGAACTGGGTTTGTTACCAATTGAACTGGTACCACTGTAATTATACTTTGAATCTTCAATTTGTTTGGAAACAACATGAAGAACCTGATTAGTATAATTATTTTGTTCGAAGACTTTGTTAATCTCCTCAACTGTAACAATAGAAGATTCTTTATGAATTGAAGGCTTCTTAAAAGGAGCAGCTTTCAAAACATCCTTTCTATAAGGAATGTTTATTCCTTCAAGAGGAGGAGTAACACTTTCGACAACCTTGTCTTTGGTATGCCATCTGTTTACCAACACTTGCAGTGAAGAACTAGCTTCGCCCATTTGGCTTGTACATTCAAACCACTTGAAGAATTCAATTTCTGTTTTGAATCTCTTCATATCTTTGAACCATTTGTCTTTGAACAAGACTCTCTGTTCTCTAGTGTATGTATCCACATACCATGCTCTCTTTAAAGCATGCTTGGGGCTTACCCACCATTTATGAATTTTCTTTTCATTGACAGTAAATCCATCAGTAGATTTGATAACTCCAATGGAATCTTTCTTCTTGTGAGAAGGAGCTTTCATTTCGCTAGGAGTAGGACTACCTGCAAAAGAGGATTCATAATATACCTTGGGGATGGTTTGGGTAAAGTCAACCCCTCGAAATTTACCAAATTGTTCCGAAACTTCCATAGTTTCAGACAATTCATCTTCCCCTTCCCGGGTTTTTGAATAAGAAGGTCTAGCCATAGACATTCTTCTACTTGAAGACGCTTGGCTGAAAGAGTTGGATCTTAAAAACTTAAGGTTAACAGATCCATCTGCAAATTGAAGAACACTTTCTAGGGAAGACCTAGAAGGTTGAACTGGAGAGGGTTCGGTGATTGATTCAAATTTCCAACTTTCGTCGGAAAGAATCTCATCCCACTTTAATAATCTAGGCACAAAAGTGGTGCTATGCTCTTGGTGAGATTCCATAAGCATAGTAACACCTTTAGGACTAGAGTTAATTGCCTTTGGGGCAATAGTGGTTTTCATTAGCTTATAATATACCCGATATATTATAGCTAAATCTCTGGTACCTATCTTGGTATTCATATTCTTGGTTTTGACGTTAAGCGTCAAAGTGTCAAGAATATTAGAATCTTCAAGATCTATGGAAAAATTAGGATAACTATTGAAGTAAACTGGCCCATGAGCTAGATTACTTTCTAAGATTCCTAACAGCGAATCATCAAAATTGAGAAGTCTAGCATCTCTAAGTAATAAACAAATAGGGATATTTATTCCTTTACGGAAAAGAGGTTTAACAGCTACTTGCACAAGACCAATATGAAGGAATTTAAATTCTTTCCTATATTTGTCTATATCAGCAGCAATCAACAATTTAATAGTCTCTAAAGAGTTATTAATTGCAGAAGTAGATTCACAAGTTTTTATATTAAAACTCTTAAACAAATTAAAATTACCTATTTGGTAAATCTTATTAAAAGGTTCCTTAGGGATGGACCAATTTTGTAAATTCATATCTTCTTTAGATAAAGAGTAATTAACAGAGTTAACAATTGAATTGTTATTCATGATATAAAGTAAATCAAGCAATTGTCTTTAGGCATGAAAGAACTTCATGAATCACATAAGTAACTAAGATAATTTTTACAAAGATTATCAAATTTAATATACAGATAACAAAGATATGTTGATCCTAACATTCTTATAGCATTTATTATATAGATAAAATTAAAGGTAACAATGATGAAACAATATTGGCTTTGGATATTACTCAACTTAAATCACACATGTTGGATATTACAAGTCTTTGGCAAGTCTAAAAGCAGAACGGAACACCCCAAAGATCGGTTGCCTGCCCCCCTGGGTCTTACCTGGACTTACAGTGATCTCTTCAGAGGCTTACCAAGTTCTTAAGCCGGGAATTAATCGGCACACTAAGACTTATGCAGAGACAAAACCTCAACATGATTTAAGGAAACCTTAGCCCAATGCTTGTTTTAATCAATATTAACAATAACATTATCTAATAATAATAAAAGCCATAAACATGCAAGATCAACTTAATCTAAGTTAAAGGTATATTAACAGGATAATAATCTAAGTAAAATCATCCTAGTTCTTTAATCTTATATGATTACATGATTTCTAACAGCCCAGACAATAGAAAGATTAGCTATACATGCTAACAATTATCGCCATTAACATGGCTCTGATACCATTTAAACGATCGAAGTGCGGAAAATAAAGAAGAATAAGAAAAACTTACAAAAACCAAAAGCTTTATTCCATATGAAGCATAATATTACAAAGAGAGAGAGAGAGCATTCAAGAAAATTGTAGTCTAGCCTAATTTTCTTCTGCTTAGAATGAAAAATTGATAAGTCTTAAATAGACTTGAAAGATAACAAAGGAATCTTGAAGCTTTCTTCTGATTGGTTGCAGAGGATTGCTTTACTGTTCCTTATCTTTTGCTTTGTCTGAAAGCATCTGCTTTTACTTTTGATAAAGTAAAGTTGATTGTCTTCTTTATCTTTTGATAAAGTCTTTGTCGGCCAATCTTGTCGGCTACGCCTGTTTGCCAATCTTGTCGGCTTTCTTTTATCCTTTCTGAATTAATGTAACAGAGATTCCATCTCTTTGAGACTCCTCTGTTTTTCCTGGATAATTCCAATCCTTTTAGGATTTCTATCTGGGAAAACTAGATATTCCGGTTTTAATACCTCATCTAGACATTTAATCAAAAGGATTAAGATAAGCACTTGCAAGAGCTTTAGGCTTTAACATGTCTCCATTGTCATCACTTTGTGATGATGCTTCATTAAGGAGATTTTGGACATCTTCTTGGACATCCTCATTATCTGATTCATCTTCTAATTCAGATAAGGCCTTTTGTAACCTTTTCTTTAGTTCGCTCTTTGAAGGCGATGGACTGTTTGACGAACTTTTCTTCTTTGAAGAAGAGGAATGATCTTCCTTCTTAGCTGGAGACCAGCCTTTGATTTTGATTTCTTTTGATAAGAACTTAATCCTATCGAAATCTGCAAAAATAAACGTCCAACTTATAATATAAGATAAACGTTTCTTTATGAAATACTTACAGAGCTTAATGTTCTCTGGTAGGGTTGAAATGCCTTCGTCGATCTGGAACTGAGTGTATTTCTCAGCAAATTGTCTGGGCATAACCTGTTTATTTCCTCCAAACCAGTTCCACCATTCATAGAACCATCTGGGGATTATAGAAGTTGAAACTTCTGGACTGTATTTCACAAACCACGTGTGCGTAGTTGGTCTGACATATAGGAAGTTAATCCAAGCTTCTTTATAATCATACCAGTTGTATGTCTGGGGATTGAATCTCTTCGAGAGATTGATTGGAGTTTGCAAATGATCTACCGGCCAATTGAACGGTGATAAAATCTTTTTAATTGTAAACTTAGAATAAGCTATGCTGTCAGGGTCTGACTTGTCAGCTAGCTCATGTTCAATGTCTACAGATCCTGTGTCTACCAGGATGAATTCATAATATCGTCTTGTCTTCAAAGAATTACCAGTATCGACATAATTCCTTTGATGATAGACAGGCTTTAGGAGATGTTTAATCTCATAAGTTTCATATTCTTTGTCTATGGCGAGTATAGGAAACACCTGCAAAGACAAAAATTCAAATTTTTCCTTCTCTTTGGAAGGAGACTTTGTTTCCGTTGGGGAAACGGCTTCAGCAAAACTGGTGGGCTGTTTCATTGTGTAACAGTCACTGGTCTGCTTCTGAGAGAATCTAAGTTCTCCACCTGGGCTTGATGATGAACAAGGCTCTTTTTCCTTTAGAAAGGGCTTCTTCATTATCAACATTTTTGATGAACTACTCTCAGGCAATTCAGGTGTAATTGGAGGCAACTGGGCCAAAGCTGAATACCTGTTCATGACAGGCCTAATGTTACCTATTTCAGGCCTTATAGCAAATGGGCCTGCTGACTTTGTTGGGCCTCCTGGGTTGGGCCTGGCTGGTTGTTTACCCGCTATGGGCCTAACCTGTGGTCTCATTTTTGCCCTGTAAAAATTCTCTGGTTAGAAAATCAGGCAATGAATTATTTTCGCCTTTAATGAATTCGATTTGAAAATCGAAACTGGATAATAAGGCTTGCCACCTAGCAAAAATTTGTTTAGAAACAATATTCTTAACATCCTTCTGGAGGATTTCTTTAGCAGATTTACAATCTACTCTAAGCAAAAAATCTTTGTTAACAAGATCATCTTGAAACTTAGTTATGCAAAGAACAATAGCAAGAATTTCTTTTTTAACTGTGCTATAATTCTTTTGTGCAGAATTCCAGATTCCGGAGGTGTAACGAACTAATTGTTCAGAAGAGTCAGGGTCTTTCCTTTGTTTAAGGATTCCACCATAACCTATATCTGAAGCATCAGTTTCAACAATCATAAAAAATTCTGGGTTAGAAATACCTAGACAAGGAAGATTTTTAACCATATTCTTTAAAAGAATGACTGCATTAGTATGATCGTCACTCCAAGGTGAAGGATTCTTTCTTAATCTTTCAAACAAAGGTTTACAGATATGTCTAACCTTAGGAATGAAATCTGCTACATAATTAAGACTTCCAAGGAATCTCTGCAACTGAGTTTTATCCAAAATAATATCTGGAAACTTATCAGAAAACTCAATGGATCTGCAAATAGGTTTATAGGTACCTTGATAAAGATCATGTCCTAAAAATCTGATTTTAGTTTGAAACAACTTAATCTTTTTAGCACTAACGACTAAGCCATTGTGCTTAATGATTTTATAGAAAACATTTAAATGTTTAAAGTGAGAATCAATGTCCTCAGAAAAGATTAAAACATCATCAATATAAACTATTGAAAACTGACTGATATTGTTAAAAATTGAGTTCATTATATTTTGAAACTCTGAAGGGGCATTCTTAAGCCCAAAAGGCATTACGTTCCATTCAAATTGTCCAAATGGGACATTGAAAGCTGTTTTATATTTATCTTTTTCAGAAATTTGAATTTGCCAGAATCCTGACTTTAAGTCAAATTTGCTGTAAAGATTAGCTTTGAAAGTTCTTTTTAAAAGATCCCTTTTGTTAGGAATCGGATAGCGAATCCATTTTAAAACGGAATTCAAAGGCTTGTAATTAATTACAAGTCTAGGAGATCCTCTTTCTTGCTCAGCTGCATTGTTTACATAAAATGCTGAACAAGACCAAGGTGACTTAGAAGGTCGAATAATTTTATTATTCAAGAGAGTTTGAATTTCTTTTTTACAGATTTCCATAAGTTCATGGTTCATCTGAATAGGTCTAGCTTTTGTAGAGATAGCCTTTTCATCAAATCCATCAATGTATGGTAAATCTATAATATGGGACTTTCGATCCCAAAAAGTGTTTGGAAATTCTGAGCAAATTTCTTTTTCAAAAGTTTTGCCAAGATTGGTAATTTTTTAAAGCATGCTTGGGGCTTACCCACCATTTATGAATCTTCTTTTCATTGACAGTAAATCCATCAGTAGATTTGATAACTCCAATGGAATCTTTCTTCTTGTGAGAAGGAGCTTTCATTTCGCTAGGAGTAGGACTACCTGCAAAAGAGGATTCATAATATACCTTGGGGATGGTTTGGGTAAAGTCAACCCCTCGAAATTTACCAAATTGTTCCGAAACTTCCATAGTTTCAGACAATTCATCTTCCCCTTCCCGGGTTTTTGAATAAGAAGGTCTAGCCATAGACATTCTTCTACTTGAAGACGCTTGGCTGAAAGAGTTGGATCTTAAAAACTTAAGGTTAACAGATCCATCTGCAAATTGAAGAACACTTTCTAGGGAAGACCTAGAAGGTTGAACTGGAGAGGGTTCGGTGATTGATTCAAATTTCCAACTTTCGTCGGAAAGAATCTCATCCCACTTTAATAATCTAGGCACAAAAGTGGTGCTATGCTCTTGGTGAGATTCCATAAGCATAGTAACACCTTTAGGACTAGAGTTAATTGCCTTTGGGGCAATAGTGGTTTTCATTAGCTTATAATATACCCGATATATTATAGCTAAATCTCTGGTACCTATCTTGGTATTCATATTCTTGGTTTTGACGTTAAGCGTCAAAGTGTCAAGAATATTAGAATCTTCAAGATCTATGGAAAAATTAGGATAACTATTGAAGTAAACTGGCCCATGAGCTAGATTACTTTCTAAGATTCCTAACAGCGAATCATCAAAATTGAGAAGTCTAGCATCTCTAAGTAATAAACAAATAGGGATATTTATTCCTTTACGGAAAAGAGGTTTAACAGCTACTTGCACAAGACCAATATGAAGGAATTTAAATTCTTTCCTATATTTGTCTATATCAGCAGCAATCAACAATTTAATAGTCTCTAAAGAGTTATTAATTGCAGAAGTAGATTCACAAGTTTTTATATTAAAACTCTTAAACAAATTAAAATTACCTATTTGGTAAATCTTATTAAAAGGTTCCTTAGGGATGGACCAATTTTGCAAATTCATATCTTCTTTAGATAAAGAGTAATTAACAGAGTTAACAATTGAATTGTTATTCATGATAGAAAGCAAATCAAGCAATTGTCTTTAGGCAAGAAAGAACTTCATGAATCACATAAGTAACTAAGATAATTTTTACAAAGATTATCAAATTTAATATACAGGATCTGTAGACATTGAACATGAGCTAGCTGACAAGTCAGACCCTGACAGCATAGCTTATTCTAAGTTTACAATTAAAAAGATTTTATCACCGTTCAATTGGCCGGTAGATCATTTGCAAACTCCAATCAATCTCTCGAAGAGATTCAATCCCCAGACATACAACTGGTATGATTATAAAGAAGCTTGGATTAACTTCCTATATGTCAGACCAACTACGCACACGTGGTTTGTGAAATACAGTCCAGAAGTTTCAACTTCTATAATCCCCAGATGGTTCTATGAATGGTGGAACTGGTTTGGAGGAAATAAACAGGTTATGCCCAGACAATTTGCTGAGAAATACACTCAGTTCCAGATCGACGAAGGCATTTCAACCCTACCAGAGAACATTAAGCTCTGTAAGTATTTCATAAAGAAACGTTTATCTTATATTATAAGTTGGACGTTTATTATTGCAGATTTCGATAGGATTAAGTTCTTATCAAAAGAAATCAAAATCAAAGGCTGGTCTCCAGCTAAGAAGGAAGATCATTCCTCTTCTTCAAAGAAGAAAAGTTCGTCAAACAGTCCATCGCCTTCAAAGAGCGAACTAAAGAAAAGGTTACAAAAGGCCTTATCTGAATTAGAAGATGAATCAGATAATGAGGATGTCCAAGAAGATGTCCAAAATCTCCTTAATGAAGCATCATCACAAAGTGATGACAATGGAGACATGTTAAAGCCTAAAGCTCTTGCAAGTGCTTATCTTAATCCTTTTGATTAAATGTCTAGATGAGGTATTAAAACCGGAATATCTAGTTTTCCCAGATAGAAATCCTAAAAGGATTGGAATTATCCAGGAAAAACAGAGGAGTCTCAAAGAGATGGAATCTCTGTTACATTAATTCAGAAAGGATAAAAGAAAGCCGACAAGATTGGCAAACAGGCGTAGCCGACAAGATTGGCCGACAAAAACTTTATCAAAAGATAAAGAAGACAATCAACTTTACTTTATCAAAAGTAAAAGCAGATGCTTTCAGACAAAGCAAAAGATAAGGAACAGTAAAGCAATCCTCTGCAACCAATCAGAAGAAAGCTTCAAGATTCCTTTGTTATCCTTCAAGTCTATTTAAGACTTATCAATTTTTCATTCTAAGCAGAAGAAAATTAGGCTAGAATACAATTTTCTTGAATGCTCTCTCTCTCTCTTTGTAATATTATGCTTCATATGGAATAAAGCTTTTGGTTTTTGTAAGTTTTCTTATTCTTCTTTATTTTCCGCACTTCGATCGTTTAAATTTTCAAAAGTTTTGCCAAGATTGGTAATTTTGGTCACCATTCCCGGGGTTTTTAAATGTGGAGGTAATCCTAAAAGGATTGGAATTATCCAGGAAAAACAGAGGAGTCTCAAAGAGATGGAATCTCTGTTACATTAATTCAGAAAGGATAAAAGAAAGCCGACAAGATTGGCAAACAGGCGTAGCCGACAAGATTGGCCGACAAAGACTTTATCAAAAGATAAAGAAGACAATCAACTTTACTTTATCAAAAGTAAAAGCAGATGCTTTCAGACAAAGCAAAAGATAAGGAACAGTAAAGCAATCCTCTGCAACCAATCAGAAGAAAGCTTCAAGATTCCTTTGTTATCCTTCAAGTCTATTTAAGACTTATCAATTTTTCATTCTAAGCAGAAGAAAATTAGGCTAGAATACAATTTTCTTGAATGCTCTCTCTCTCTCTTTGTAATATTATGCTTCATATGGAATAAAGCTTTTGGTTTTTGTAAGTTTTCTTATTCTTCTTTATTTTCCGCACTTCGATCGTTTAAATTTTCAAAAGTTTTGCCAAGATTGGTAATTTTGGTCACCATTCCCGGGGTTTTTAAAATTTGCTCAATTCGCTTAATTTTAATATCCTCTTTTAGGAAACAAATCTGATTTATTTTAAATGCAGTTTGTTGATGCAAAAATTTACTTTCTTCAAGAGAAAGTGTCTTGATAAAAGGAAATGCAATTTCTTTTCCTAAAATTTTTGTTTTGATAGAATCAAAATCTGAAATATAAGGTTTTATTTGGGTAATAAAAGGTATTCCCAAAATAATTTCCTCATTAATGTTTTTTGTTATGACAAAATCATTAGCAAGGCATATACCGTCATTGCAGATATGAGCATTAGAAAGTTTATAATTTATACAGATACGCTCACCAGTCGCGCTGTATAACTTTGTAGTTCCCTTCTGGAGGTACTTAGTTGGAATTAAACCTTCGACAATGCAATTTCGATCTGCACCACTGTCTAACAAAGCAATTTTGTTAAGTACAAAATTAGAGTTGACAACTAATTTAATCATAATGTGAGAGCTTTGAGGTCTCACTCTAGTGATCAAATTGATACCTGATTCTTCAATACCTTTAGGTGAAGAAGGGGCTGAATGATTTGAAGAATTGTTATCTTCCTCTTCATTGTCTGAAGAAGCAATCTCTTTTCCTTTAAGAGATACTTCTGCATCCTTTAGAAATTGCTTTGCTAAAGCATCAATTTCTATTTTGTTAAGTCTTGCCTTAACATCTCTAACTTCTTCTTTGAGAAGGTTAACTTCCTCACGAAGTTCATTAATAGAAGGTTCTTCCTTCTTGTCTGTGTATCTTCGCATGATATCCTTCATGCTAAAAGGAGTTACATTCCTGGCAACATCCTTTTCTTTCTGTTTAACAACCAGCTTTTGAAGCTCCAAAAGATAACTTTTCCGAGCATCATCATCTTTGATGTGTTCGATTGTGTTAAACAAGATTTCTACTGAATCTTCAGAAAGAACTCTGATTGATCGATTATCACAAAGACAAAATGCTCCTTGGCAATTGCAATTGTGATCACTATCTTCTGAGTTTTGAGCAACATTGAGGAATTCATCATCCTCAGATTCACTTTCAGAAGAATAATCAGACTCTGATTCTTCTTCTTCCAAAATAGAGAGAAACTTTCTTTTAGTTTCTTCATCTATATTAAGAAGATTTATCTTCTTTTTCTTTTTCTTGTTTCTAGAACAATCAGGAGACTTGTGACCTGTTTTTCCACAAGTCCAACATTTCTCTTCTTGAGAATTGCTGAAAGAAGTTCTCTTACTTCTTTTTCTTTTGGAATAGATCTTCTTCCCTGCCCCGAGGCCCTACCCTACCCCCCCTACCCGACCTCGAGGCGCCCAGCCCCGAGGCCTTACCCTACCCGACCCCCCTACCCGGCCTCGAGGCGCCCTGCCCCGAAGCCCTACCCTACCCCCCTCTACCCGGCCTCGAGGCGCCCTGCCCCGAAGCCCTACCCTACCCCACCACACTTCCCCCCTCTACCCGGCCTCGAGGCGCCTGCCCCGAAGCCCTACCCTACCCCAACCACACTTCCCCCCATCTACCGGCCTCGAGGCGTCTGCCCCGAAGCCCTACCCTACTGCCCCTCCCCCCTACCCGGCCTCGAGGCGTCCTGCCCCGAGCCCCTCTCCCCTCCCCCCTCCGGCTTCGAGGCGCCTGCCCCGAAAGCCCTTACCTACCCCCTCTTACCCGGCCTCGAGACGCCCTGCCCGAAGCCCTACCCACCCCCCTCTACCCGGCCTCGAGACGCCCTGCCCCGAAAGCCCCTACCCTACCCTACCCTACCCCCCCTACCCGGCCTCGAGGCGCCCTGCCCCGAAGCCCTACCCTACCTACCCCCCCCCTTCCAACCCCAACTCCCCTCTCTCCCCGGCCTCGAGGCGCCCTACCCCCAACCCCGGCCCCGAGGCCCTACCTACCCCCCTCACCCCACCCCCAGAAAGATATTAGAAGTTTACCTCAACAAGCCAGTCAAATCATATAGCGCGCATGCCCGATGGATGGAATCTGTGGAAGGCCTTTTTTTTAATCCTAGTACAATGATCAAAGATAACATTATGACATGTTTGGTAACAAAATCTTAGCAACATTGATTCCTCATAGCAGCATCCAATTCAAAGAGCTGAAAAGATAGAGGGTAAATACCTCAGAGGCTCGCAAGTGTTTGTTGTATCAATGTTGACAATCTTATCTCCTGATTCCAAGTCCACAAGTACATCAGCAGAAATTAAAAATAGATAAATTGTGTAAATAGATGTTATAGGTAAAACGAATTTCTAGAACAAGGACTATTCTTTGCTGAAAAGATCAAAGAATTCTCACTGTCAGAAGTTGACACAGATGGCAGTGATCTTAGGCACAACTGAAATCACTTATTTGCACAGAAACAGGTTTGCTGGTTTGTCTGTTAGAGGAGGATGCTGGCAGAACAGCAAACTGCATTACTGGTGCAAGTAATGCATTAAGAAATGTTCTTAGTCCAAAGCAAAAAATTATTCCAAAGTTTGTCACAACTTCAAATACAAGAAACTATTTTTTCATTTTACTCAACATTGCAAAACAGCTTATTAAATAGAAGGTTCATCAAACTGTGAAAACTCAAAATTATCAAAAGTTTCTTATAAATTTTGTCCCTAACAAACTAAGAACAGTAATAAAATCATTTAAGGAGACAAAAAGCAGGAATTGGTCACTGATCCACAGTAATGATCTAGAATGCCACTGGTAAAAATTGACAGACAAGGACTTTCTAAATAAGAGGAATCGAAATACTCGAAATGAGAAATGCAATCTAATTGAACATTCACACTGATTTAGAAATTTCTAAACACAAACTGTTGCTAAAATGAAATCGACTCCTGTAGAAGTATTTCAGATCGCATCAGGCCACAAACAGGGCAGCATTGGAACATGTAAATCATTACAAACCAACCCTATTTCTAAACAGGCTTGCCAGATGCTAGACGAAGTGGAAAGGTTTACAATCTATCATTTATAATGCACTTCAGAATTCATTTAATGAGAGGGGAAACTAACACAAACTCATTTGATAGTATCTAAGAGAAGGAAGAAATAAACACAAACTTGATCAAAATATATTTAAAAGAAGAAGGAGAAATATATATTCATGCTCTCAGAAAAGAGCAAACTATTAACTGCAGAAAAATCATTTAATGAATACACTTGAAAACACTGATTATGGACGAACTTTCGGGACAACTTATTATCAAGACGAGGACAAACAAACTTAGTTACATAGATAAATTTGATCATTTTTAAATCAAAATATTAGAACATGAAATTCAATGGCAGTTAGGCGAAACAAAATTTACATCGACATAAATTAGATAAAAAGTTTAGCACATAAGCAGCCTATATCCATAAATGATTTCTCGATGCTCAAAAACAGACGATAAGGCAGATTAAAGACTCAAAGCAAAACTAGAACTCACTGTTAGCTAGTTATCTTTTAGACAAATTAAATGCTCAATACTAAGTTACAGAACACTTAGTGCAAAAAACATAAGTCAATAAGGAACATCACCTGAGACGGCTTAAACTTTAACGTGCTGTTTCACCAGGTTCTCCTTATTAGTCATTTCTAACTACGCAGCAGACAACTTTTCGTTCAAATCCTTAAGTTCATCCTCTATGCCATTCTCTTGTTCCTCGAGAGACTTAACTTGATCCTCCAAGTCCAGTCAACTGTGAATAAGATTCAACAGATATTTGCACATACTTCGGTTTCTTGATTTCCTGTTTACACTGAAATACAACGGAAACCAAAACATAAATAACCAGACAAGACAAACTGAATGAAGATTTCTCACAATGTATAATTGTCAAAACATGTATTTTTCTTTCTAGCACCAATAAGATAGTAATGTAGCGAGACTAGAGAAGAAACCAAAATTTCAGAACTAAACTAGAACTTAAAATTCGTCAGGTTAATTTTAAGACCAGCATCCATCAAAATCTCAAACTAAAGCTATAAGCGTCAAAATTTAGAAAGATGTAGTAGTTCTTTGCTAGCATTGACCAAATTAAGCAGCAAATTTTTTTAGACAAGTCCTCGTAAATTAAAGGTCAACTTGGAAGCCTTGTTGTAGATGCAAACTTATTGACAGAATTACGGCTGGATAATCTAATAGTTGTGGTGGCCACAAATAATGAAAAGAAAAAGGAAATCCTAGGTCAAGGAGCAAGCAGAAGATAAAAAAAAAATTGACTTGTACATAATATGATCCTTTCTAATTATATAGATATCAACTAACACATCTGTTCAACCTTGGATTCAGTTGAATCTGAAGGGGCAGATGCTGATTCCACTGTAAGAGCTGCAGGTTTCTCACTTACAGTCTTATCTGATGATTTCTTCTTCCAGGGCCAATTCCTCGTATCCATTGTAGACTGTTGGACAAGGAAAATATCGACTGAATTAAGTTAATGAATTATAAAAGAAGGGAAAGAGAACTTTCATAAATTTGATAGGAGATACAACAGGAAGTCACATTAGACCTCAAGCTTCAAGTGGTGGTAGATAATGTATAAAGTTACAACACAACAAAAATATATGCTATGTCCAGAAATTGTCCTAATTTACTGGAGAATAAGCAATATACACGACTATGCTCTGCCATTAGCTCAGATATACATTAGAAATGTTGCTATACCTGGAAAAAATTTAGACTTACTTGCAAAGGGAACTATGCTACCTCCTTAAACAACAACAACATACCCAGTGTGGTATACGCCACAACTCGGAATATACTTGCATGTAACTACAATGCGACGAGAATTGGGCAAAGAATTAAGCAGAAAGGGAGGAAAACAGAGAAACAACACGAAGGCGCAGGTAAAATACAGGAGTAGAGGGAGCTGAGAAGGTAATCAAATTATGTATACAAGCAAATAAACATAAAAGAAAAACAGAGAAATACAAGAATCTGGCACCTGAAAACTTCCAAATAGGTAAAATCATAAGCTCAATGAGAAATATCGAAATGATAAGGCACAAAATGATCCCAGATGACATAAAATAGGCAAAAATGGTAGTTACAGAAAATGACACACCACCGTAAACAAGACCTCCTACAATTTGGTTCAATCCACCATTTGCACCCGATCCATGACCTCCCCAAAGCCATCACCAAATCCACCATTACTACTTCCTTCCACCAATGAAAGACTCAAAATAAAGCTAGAACTCACAATTAGATTATTACTTTCTAGAGCAAATTAAATGGTTAGTACTTAACACAGAAATTTAAACCCGAAAAGGCACGGCGTACGTAAGCTCAAATGATCCCAAAACATGAAAATTAAGCTAATCCAGATTCAACATATTATGTAAAATGAAGAAGGCAACATTTTTCAATAGCTACGATATCCATTTGTAAAGCAGAAACTTTTCTTCAGCCTATTAATATATAAACATTAGAACTTTCTTCAAATGTTCAAAAAGCAAAGTGGACATTGAACTTGTTTATACAATGGAAGTCAATAAACAAAGAATTCAACTTCCACATATCTCAATCTCGACCAAAAAACTTCCAGAATCTTCAGTCATTTTTTCATGAAACCCCAATTTACTTATTTAATCCAAGAAAGAAAACCCCAGAAAAAGAAATCAAAAACACACAAGAAACCCAATAACCAACATACAAAAATGTTAATCATCAAGTAATCAAGAAAATACACAAAACAAGATAAAACCCAATTAATTTCCTACAAGACACATAATAAACAGAGACCAAGAACAGAGAAAGACTCACAAGTTTGGAGGAATGACAAATCGAGCAGAGACAGTTGTATGATTCGAGAGTACCGATCGTTTCTTAGCAGCTCCAACATTCAATTTTCCGGTCAGAATTCGCCGCCATTGCTTGTCTCTTCGCCACAGATGAACGCCTTTTCTGGGTCGTCGTCTTCTCCTCCTCCTAATATAAAACGTCTTCAAGAAGAAAGCTGTAATCTGTAATTGTGAAAAAGAGGGATTTGAATTGGCTATCCGTTAGGAGCTGACAACGGCAGGATTTTGAAGGAATTCGTTCTTGACTTTGGTTTTACTTTTATTTTTTTGGAAAAGATAAATTAAAATTACAAGTTAGTATAATTATATATGGTCATTGACAGATTATATATTAATAGAAATAATTTTTGTTATAGGGAATGATATATGTGACCTTATACTAGGTTTAGTACATTTGAATTGAATTTAATTGAATTTGAAAGTAATGTTTGAATTTAGAGTTAGAAAATGAAATTTATTAAGGTCAAATTATGAGTAAGCATTGAAATAATAACATATTCGGTAAAATCTCACGAGTTAGCTAAATTCAAAGAAGATAAATAAAATTTTAAAATTCTAGTTGGTGATTATTTTGAATTAGTTTTTTAGACAAGAAAAACATAAATCAATAAGGAACATCACCTGAGACAACTTTAGCGTGTTGTTTAGCCCGTCTCTCCTTGTAGTCATTTCTAGCTGCGCAGCAGACAACTTTCAATTCAAATCCTTGACTTCATCCTCTAAGCCATTCTCACTTGTTCCTCGAGAGACTTAACTTGATCCTCCAGTCCAGTCAAATGTGAATAAGATCAACAGAAATCTGCACATACTTCGGTTTCTTGATTTGCTATTTACTCTGAAATACAACGAAAACCTAAATATAAATCACCAAGACAAGACAAATAAATGAAGATTTCTCACAATGTATAACTGTCAAAACAATTCGACATTAATTTACCAAACTGCAATATGTACATTTATAATACATATTGCACACTTTACTCCTTTCGTAGTGATACCAACAAGAATAATTTACGTTACAAACTAATAATACCTTTATAAGACATTCACATTACATTTTTAATACATATTGCAATCGTCACTCATTTTCTTAGTGACAAATTAAATTTTTTTATAAGACATGTATAATATAAGTTTTATTCATGGGCAATCCATTTATAATACATATTGCAACCATCACTCATTTGCTTAGTGATACAAATCAAAATAATTTATAAGACACATATAATATAAGTTTTGTTCATGAACAATACATTTCTAATATATATTACAAACTTTACTCTCTTCTTAGTGATACCAATCAAATGATTTAGGTAACACACTTATAATATATGCACACTACATTTTTAATACATATTGCAAACATCACTCATGTTCTTAGTGATACAAACCAAAATAATTTATAAGATACATATAATACATGTTTTATTCATGAATAATACAAGTTTAATTCAGTCTATAGATTATTGTCTTGTCTTTCGTTAGTTACGCTCTTCATTTATTCTTAATTTTCTCAACTAATTCAACTTTAATATTGTGTAATACACTTTTAATGCAAATTTAATTCATTTTGTAGTTTATTACTTGTTACTATTAGATTACTTCTTTAAATCATTAGTGATATAAGTTTAATTCACTCTATAGGTCATTATTTGGTATTTTATTAGTTATATTTTTTATCCATGTTTAATCATCTATTCTAATTCAGCTTTAATATTTGTAATATATTTTTAATACAAAGTTAATTAATTTTATAGTTTGTTGGTTGATTTATTATGATTAAATTACTTGTTTAATTCATTACCGATACAAGTTTTATTCTGTTTACAAATTACAAAATGCTCTTTTGTTTGCTACATTTTGCATGCATGTTTAATTCACTTCTAATACTTTAATATGTGTGTAATACATTTTTAATTCAAGTTTAATTTATTTGACAATTTATTATGTTTCTTCATTTGTTACGATTAGATTACTCGTCTGCTCTTTCGTTTGTGATTAGTTTGAATAGGTTGTTCCTACAAATAATTGAAAATATCGTTTTGATTTTATATCTCATTTTAAGAAGGTTTGATTTAATTTAGAATTGATGTTAGAAGAATATTAGATTGAAACTCGGAAATGATGAAGTTTAAGGAACTATATCGCGTTTGTATTAAGTTGTATTAGATATATTTCATAAGTGTATTAAAATTTTATTTAAAGCAAGAACAATACATCCTACATTTATAATACATATTGCAAACTTCACTCTTTTTTAATGATATCAACTAAAATAATTTAGGTAACAAACTTATAATACATGCACAATACATTTTTAATACATATTGCAAAAGCCACTCATGTTCTTAGTGATACAAACAAAAAAGTAATTTATAAGACACATATAATACATGTTTTATTCATGAATAATATAAGTTTAATTCAGTTTATAGATCGTTGTCTTGTCTTTCATTAGTTACATTTTTCATTCATTCTTAATTCTCTCTTCTAATTCAACTTTAATATAGAATGAATTCTCTCTTCTAATTCAACTTTAATATTGTGTAATACAATATTAAAGCAAATTCAATTTATTTACAAGTTTAATATTTGTGTTATACACTTTTAAATACAATTTTAATTCATTTTGCAATTTATTGATTGATTTGGTACGATTGAATTACTTGTGAAATTCATTGTTGATACAAATTCATTCGGATACACTACATATTTAATACATAGTGCATACAACATTTCACTTTTAGTACAATTTTCAAATTTTTATATCGTCATCTCTTCATATCTTCATATATTCAAATCTTCATATAACAAAATTGTTAAAATAACTGTCACTAGAATGAAATTGACGCCAATGTCAAAGCACTAATAAAAAATTGTCCGACTTTTCTAGCAAACTGACCAGACCTAATTCTTTAGTCTATGAAAATATCCTTTGCTTCTCTACATATAACAATGTAAATTCTAGTTCTTCAACCTTTAATAAAAAGTCTAAACGTTTTCTAAAAAAAGAATAAAAAATATATGCATTTTATTCATGTTACACAATTTTATTTTGTTTTGGTTCAGGGACTTTACAACTATTCCATAAGTTTCCTTTGAAATATTAGAAACGACATGTAACAAATGAAATAATTTAAATGTATAGTCTAGAAAAAAATGTACAAGAGAGAGAAAAAAGTAAGAAAAAAGAGACAAAGTAAGAAAGAGCGAGAGAATTAGAGAGAAATCTAATAAATATATAATATTACTTTATATTGCTATATATGGTAATAATTAAAAAGTTCTTAAATACAATAATTATTTAATAAAAGGATCTCACTTACGTAATTAATCTTATGACTAAAAATTAAAAACTAAAGAACAAATAAAAAAACAAACCAAAAAGAAAAACAAAATTAGAAAGCGTGGCCCTGTAACATGGGTTAATGAATTGAGGGTGACAAAAAAGTTTCAAAATGAAGAAAAAGTGACACAAGTTTTAATTATTGAGTAGATGTGACAATTTTAAAATTAGTGTTAATGACACTAATTTTAAAACCCTCAAGTTTTATTATTTACATAAAAGCCATATTCTCCCTCCCCTCCTCCCACCACACCATCCCTCCTCTCCACCCTTCTGCCGCTGCAATCCCCTCCCCATCTGCCATCGTAATCGTCACCGTCACCACTTCCTCCTCTACCACAACCATCAATTTTTTCTCCATTGCCACCACTCTTATTCTTCCTCTTTTACCATTATTGTTGCCACCTCCTTATTCTTTACCTCTTCCTCCACAACAACCATCACCTCCACCTTTATTGTTCCACTCTACCACCCTCTCTTTTATCTCACTTGGTACAACAATTATTATAGTTCTTACAGCAACTTTAGCAGTTCCTGAGCAAACTTGAGTCAACAGTTGTTGGAAAAACTTCAACAGTTGCTAGAATAACTTCAGCAGTTATTGCAACAATTTCAGATATTGCTTGATTTTTTTAAAGGAAGCAATGACTTCAACTTCAAAAAATTAAAAATTAAAGCAAATTAGTTTGTTAAATAGGACCAACAAGAGAAAAAAATAAAACGTGATAAAACATAATCAAAGACAACGATAACGATAGAAACAACAAAGAAGAACAAGTAAATGAAAGAAGAGAAAAAGAAATGAAAAACAAGAAGAAATCTGGAAAGAGCAAGAAAGAAGGAAGAAGAGGGAGAAAGAAATTTTGAAATTTAAGAAGAGACGAAAACTTTTCAAACATTTTGAAATTATAAATTGGGTTTATTTTGAATATTTTTAAAAGTTTAGAAGTTTTAAATATTATATTTTAGACCCCAATTATCTTAATCACTAATTAAGAAAGTTTGACTTAGTTAAATTCTTTTATCACCAATTTTAATTTCAACACTTTTTTGTCTCTTTTTTCTTCATAAAAAAAACACTTTTTGTCACCTATCCCTCAATAGGAGAGGTTTACAAGCTGTGGCGGTGTTGAAAACACAATCACGCGGTCGATTAGAGATCCACCTTGGGCGTTCACAAGTCCCACAAACACCATGAATTCATAATCAATGAAGACTTCTTCAACCACGAGACCGGGGGTTTCATGTCACCGATGTCCAGCATCAATCTTTCGCAAGAATAAACATATCTTCTTACTACAGAAAGACTGTATGAAGTATCCCTATTTGGAACTAACCATCGCCAAAAATTGGTTGTCAGACTAAGGTATCATTTCCTTCAACTTGCAGATCTGAGTAATTATTTTATTGATATGATTCCTCCTGGGATTTACTCATGATCGGTATTCATTTCTTCATTTCCAGCGGAGCTAATACCACTGTTTTAAAACTCCAATTTGGTACCTCCGATTGTTAACTTCGCAGATAGAGGTAACATTTTATTCAATTGATTGTAGTCGCATTGTTGAGTTGTTTTTGTTGTTCTATTCTGTTGTTTTGTTGATTCCCCCTGCTGTTTTGACATTTCTTTACTCTACCCCCAAAATTTTTTGTTATGCATGTTGAATCTACCGAAACAACCCATGAGGTTTTCTAATCTCCATCCAAAACCCTTTTACAGACTAAAGAGTCTGTTTCCAACACTACAGGTACAACATTATGAGTACAACAATACTCTAGACCAAATCTTAAGGTTTTTATTTCCGCAAAAAGAACTGATTCCCTCCCAATGTTTCTTGTCTTAGCATACACAAAAGTCCCTTCAACATCCCTGATACAAAAAGCACTAGAAAAGTTTCTGTTTATTTCCCCCACCATTCCTGTTGATTGCTATTGCAACAATCACAAATTAGCCTACAAGGATTTTTTGGTCTTAAAGTTCCACCACAATTTAGCAAATAAAGTTTTGGAAATATCAAACATAGACCTGAACCCCAGTCCACCTTCATTCTTGGGCAGACAACAATCTTCCCAAGCCACCATATGCTTATTTCTCCCATCTTCCATGAAGTTCCATAGAAACTTTGCAAAAATTCTATGTAAATCATGAATCACGCACTTGGGAGGAACAAGAGAGGATAAAAGGTAGATTGGAATACTTTGTAGGATATTGTTAATAAGAAACAATTTTTCCCCCAAAGGATAACAACTTGCTCTTCCACAATTGAAGCTTAGATTGAACCTTCTTGATAAGTTTAAAAAAATGAACTTTTCTCTTTCTTGCATATCCAATGGGACATCCCAAGTATGTGAGAGGAAACTTTCCCCTAGCAAATCTTGTAATGTCTTCCACCCCTTGTATAACTCCACCAGCTGCCTTCCTATACATAAAAAACTGACTCTTCTGCTTATTTATCAATTGACCAGACTCTCTTTCATATCTCCCTAGAGTCTGCATAATCAATCCCAATGACACTCCACTTAGGCATGCCCACATATGCAAGGTGATTGATGTTGTCACTCCACTTAGGCATGCCAAAACTCGTAAACTTGTTATCCTCAAATAGATTGTTTAAATCCCTTTACAACACTTTAGTAGATAGGACAAAAAAAGAGCAAGAGATAAGGGATCCCCTTGTAACCATGATTTCCATTGATTCTCCAAAAAGATGAAAAATACGGTAAATGATGTAGAAAGATCAAAAAAGGTATTCAAACACAAATTACATTATTTTAAAATTATTTTTATTTTTTAAAAATAAAATGGGTGATATAGTTTTTTGAAGGCACATAGTCTTTTTTGAAATGAAACAAATACTTTTGAATTTTATTTTTTTAATTCAGACCATTAAATAAAGGGGTAAATACGCACCACTTGTTAGACAGTGGGGTATATATGCACCATTTGTTAAATAATAAAAATATTTTCATATCACTTTTTAACAAGTAGTATATCCACTTTAATTGGAGGAATTAAAGGATACATTTGTCTCTTTTCTCATTGTTAATTTTTCATTGTCATATAATTAATATATAGAAAATGTAGAGGAGGTCGGATTTTATGATTATTATGAATTCTTTTTACCAAGAGAGATAACTGATAAGAAAGAATTTATTCCATTATTGACCATTTCTCCTGGCTATTATTAACTAATTTTTTAATTTTGAAAAAAGATTCACTAAGAATTTATTGCTTTTGTTATGATTTGAAAATTGTTCATATAATATCTCATTCAACTTCATTGATTACATCTTTTATTACTTCACCATAATTCAATCATAAATAGATATTACAAGAGTCATTTAATGTCTAACCAACCACATAATCTAGTGTAAATATATAAATAGAGTTTTAGAAAGAAATATGACTTCTATGGCATGAAAAATTAAAGTGAGATCAGAAAGAACTATTTCCTCATTCTTATAATCATTTTCAGAAAGAATCATCCACAGATCACTTCAACAATGATATTAACTGAAAATGCTGATAAGAATGAGGATATAGTTCTTTCTGATGCTATATTTAAAGCCTATTCATTTGACTAAAATAAATAAAATATTAATTGCATAACATCTCACTTCAATTTTTCATGCCATAGAAGTCATATTTCTTTTTAAAAACTGTACCTATATATTTAATATAGATTATTTGGTTAGTTAGTCATTAAATGACTCTTGTAATATCTATTTATGATTGGATTATGGTGAAGTAATTAAAGATGTAATCAATGTTGAATAAGATATTATATGAACAATTTTCAAATTGTAACAAAAACAATAAATTCTTAGTGACTCTTTTTTCAAAATTAAAAAAATAGTTAATAGCAAGGAGAAATGGTCAATAATGGAGTAAATTCATTCTTATCAGTTATCTCTCTTGGTAAAAAAATCATAAAAAAAATTAAAATGCGACCTCATTACATTTACTACATATTAAATATATGAAAATGAAAAATAACAATGAGCCCCCCCCCCCAACGGCCTCGAGGCACCCAACCCCGAGTCCGTCTCCCCCTCTCACAGCCTCGAGGCACCCAGCCCAAAGGCCGCCCCCACCTCCTCACAGCCTCGAGGCACCCATCCCCGAGGCCACCCCTCACGGCCTCAAGGCACCCAACCCTGAGGCTGCCCCCACCCCCCTCACGGCCTCAATGCAAGCCCCGAGGCCGCCCCTATTTATGGCCTCGATGCCAGCCCCGAGGCCGCCCCCCCTCACGACCTCGATGTCAACCCCGGCCGCCCCCTTCACAACCTTGATGTCAGCCCCGACGCTGCCCTCCCCCCCACGACCTTGAGGCACCCAACCACCAGTCCCTCTCCCCCTCACAGCCTCGAGCACCCAGCCCGAGGCTGCGACCCTCACCCCCCTCACAGCCTCGAAGCACCAGCCCCGAGGCCGCCCCAACCCCCCTCACAGCCTCGAGTCACCCAGCCCTGAGGCCGCCCCCCTCCCTCACGGCCTCGAGGAAACTAACCTCGATGCCGCCCCCACCCCCCTCATGGCCTTTGATGCCAGCCCCGAGCCCCCCCTCCCCCCACGACCTTGAGACACCCATCCACGAGGCCCACCCCTCCTGCCCACCTCCGAGGCCAAGAGGCACACAACCCCGAGCTCACCCCCCTCCCCACCGCCTCCGAGGGCGCGAGGCATATAGAAAGCCTCGAGGTATCGAGGCACCTAGCCCCGAGGTCGCAACCCCCCCCTCCCATGAGGAACCTAGCCTTGAGGCCGCACCCCAACCCTCCGGGGCCGCGAGGCACCCAGCCTCGAGGCCTTGAAAACTCATAATTATCAAACTATGAAAACTCATAATTATCAAAAGTTTCTTATAAATTATGTCCCTAACAAATTAAGAACAATAATAAAATCATTTAAGGAGAAAAAAAGCAGGAATTGGTCCATTGATCCACATTAATGATCTGGAATTGGTCCATTGATCCACATTTCCCGAGTCCCTACCCTACCCCCTACCCCCGGCCTCGAAGCACCATTCCACGAGGCCCTACCCCCCTCTCCCGACCTCGAGGAGCCCTGCCACGATGCCCTACCCTACCCCTACCCACTAGCCTCGATACACCCGGCCCTGAGGCCCTACCCTACCCTCCACCCTCGGCCTCGAGGTACCCTGCCATGAGGCCCTACTTACCCCCTACCCTGGCCTCGAGGCTCCCTGCCTCGAGGCCCTACCCTACCACCCACCCACGACCTCGAGGCGCCCTGCCGCGAGGCCCTACTTTACCCCCCCCCATCTCCGGCCTGGAGGCGCCCTACCCTCTACCTCGGCCTTGAGGCGCCCTGCCCCGATGCCCTACCCTATCTCCCACCCCCGGCCTTGAGGCGCCCTACCCTCTACCCCGGCCTCGATGCGCCCTTCCCTGAGGCCCTACCCTACCCCCAGCCCCGGCCTCGAGGTATCCTTCCTCGAGGCCCTACCCTACCCCCATCCCTAACTTCGAGACGCCCTTCCCCGAGGCCTACTCTCCTATTTTTACACAATGTTTCTGTATTTACAAACCTCTTTTTCTCGATTTTTTTTGTGTATTATTAGCCTATTGATCTGGCGCCCATGAGAAACCAAATCTTTTTTTTCAAAAAACTTTATGAGGATATCCATAATGAGTTTGGCAAAACCACCACGTATACTTACACTATTTTTAATGTCCATTTCCATATTTAAAGACCCGTTTTGAAGAATTACTCAAATTTCTCAATTTCTCATATGTATTAGCCCATGATTCTAGCGCTCCTGAGCACCCAAATTGTTTTCTCAAAAACAATTTATGAGGTCCTCTGTACTGATTTGGCAAAAAAATGGTGTGAGTATACGTGGTGGTTTCCCCAACTCATTGCATAGGTCCTCATAAAGTTTTTTTTTTCAATTTTTTTTGGGTGTTTTGAGGTGCCAGATCCATGAGCTAATGCACAAGAAAAATTTAGAAATTTGGACAATTCCTCAAAAACGGCTTGTATATGCGAAAATAAGTGTTTAAAATGGTGTAAGTATACATAGTGATTCACTAACTCATTATAGATATCCTAATAATGTTTTTCTGAGAAAAAGAATTGGTGCTCTAAGGCCCATAACCACGGGCTAATACACACTAAAGATTGAGGAATTCGGGTAATTCTAAAAAGGGCAAGTAATCTGTAAATAGACTTTAAAAGGGTGTGAGTATACATGGTAGTTAACCAACTCATTACGAAGGTCCTCATTGTCACATCCGGGGAGCACCCCTTAGACGTAACTGGCGTCGTCATCCTCTTTGAGCACTAATACTATCCTCTTAGCATTCATCATAACATTCATAGGCTAAAATATGCGGAAAAATTAAAACTTTTAACTATATCTTATTGGAGGTTTGCATAGACATCTACATACACGTAATAATATAAATATCGAGTATACATAGACCCTTCGTATAAGAAGATTACTTAGTCTTCTACTTTTGTTTCACATACATATACAAGATAGAATATAGTCATAAAATTCATCTCATCTCATAACCATCTAGGATGATAATAGAAATTTGGGCATAGCCCTACAACAATATAAGGAAGCCACATATAGGCTTATACAACTTGTCCTCAAATAAAAGATAGAGTAAACATAAGTGTCTTAAGAACTAAACAAATCTGTAACTAGAATATTGGCATCGCCCTCGGGAAATGAGGACCTACCCACTTGGATGATAGAGAATATCCAAGCCTCCTTTAAGTCGCCTCGAATGAAACCTCAACGACCGAAACCTAAAATGTTTGGGAAAAAGGGAGAAAATGGGGGTTAGTACGACACATGTACTAAGTATGAGACCATATGCACATATAACAACAAAGCATGCTAAAAGGAACATTTAGTTAATCATGCCATTTTACCTCTTTAAAGACTTATGCACAATCAACAAACTATATCAATCATTTAGACATGTTCAACAAGTCAAAGCAAGCTATATGCATATCAACATGCTTGAACCCATAATCTCATATAACTCTATCACCATGTAATAACACCACAAGCATGAATAAGAGTTCATCATGTAAATAGCAAAGCAAGACAACTAATCATAAATCCTCATAAAGTCAACAAATGCAATGACCAAGCAAAGCCCCATAACCTTACTCAATCAAGTAACCCAACAAAAACCATAAATAGTAACCCACTTCACTTAACATAGCTTTCAAGTACATATAAGTTCATACTTTAGCAACAAAGACCAATTACATGTTCATAATCATCATAATCATCATAAGATCATTTACATTTATCATCATATACATACATAATATTAACCTCCTAAAGCTCTCATCAAGGCAAATTAGTTCAAGGCATAGATAGAGTCACATACCCCTACCTAAGCTAAGCCAAACCCCTCAAGTCACTTTAGTTAGTTTATACATCATTACTTCATTTTAGTTTAGGGAACATTGCCTTAACCGACATAGACCACATGAGCTAATGTGGAATCCGGTGTTGTAAAACGTTACACCGATGGAACGTGGTCTACCGACCAAAGTAAAACCAAACATAAACGTAGCTTTCTCGGTGGATCCACTAGCTAGTCTTCCTATGGGGGCAACATAGTTCAAGAACTAAAAGATAGGCATCTCCATCTACATACCACTTGGTAATTGGGGCCTCATCTCATGGGAATCAATGAAATGAGTATCCCTCAAAGGGGAGTCAACATCACATATAGAACTATAGGGTAACTCTTCCTCTATTGGAAAGTCATCACCTCCCATTGTCAAGTTCACTCGGTGCTAAGCTAAGTCCCTTATTGAAATATATTTAATCTTTATTTATCAATCATAGCTTAGTTTAGGTCATAGGGTCTAGCCCTTGTATAATAATCATCATAATAGCTCAATAGGAATTGCATGAGTATAATCCTTTCATCACAATTCACATAAGTAAGGTTAACACATTATACATTCTTTCATAATAAGGTACATTGGTAATCACCATCATCCTTATAACTTTACATCTTAATCAACCTCACAACCATAAGCAAGACATTTCAATTCAACATCATACCACCCTATCAATCCTAAATAAGGCATACTCCAACACGATCATCATGACTTAATCACATTTAACCATAATTGAAGCAAAGTATAGGGATCACAAGACTTACCAAGTCTCCTTCACAATTCATCATCAAGGTATTACCATCAACCCTTAGTTCAACTCAATTAGGTCATCAAATTACCAAAATTCAATAACCAGTATAATCACAAGTGTAGAAGAATCACTATATCACAATTCGATAATAGATCAAAGCTTAAGATTAAGTCAATCCATCATACTCTAGGTCACTTATGAAGAACTAGAATGAAAGACTATACATCATCCTAATTCATTCATAATTAGCATAACAATATCATCTAGTAGTAATTCAACTCTTAACCAAGTTAATTGAATGAACAATCTACAATATAAGTCAAGATCACAATCTAGGGTTAGGGACTTAGGATCATATTCTTCAATTTAGGCAATACCACCAAAAATTACCATAATCAAGTTAAAATACATGTTAATCTATTCAATATAACCTAAAGAAAATAGTAACAACTCAATTCATAACTTCAAATTCGAAACTGGATGAAACTTATTTGAAAACTCTAGTTTTGAAAACACTTTGAATAAACCCTTTGAGGAAAGAGGTCTCAAAGGTGAAGAGATCCCATACCTCAATGTTTTGGTGAAGATTAGGATATGAAATTGCCCCTTTCCAGCCCCCAAAACCCTTCCTTGACTTAGTCTTCAATGGAGTCTTCCAATAGAGAGAGAAAGAACAGAGAAGGTAGAGGAATTGTTTTAAGAGTTCTAATTAGTTTAATGGGGTTGGGGCCTTTATATGGAAGGTTAACTAACTTAATTAGACCCCTTTAATCCCCTAATTAACCACCTAACCCCTTAACTAATTAAATGAATCAATTTAAAAACGTGCAGGAAAACTTGGCCCTCACAGACGGAACCGTGTCGACGGACCGTCTGTGAGTCGATGACTTGGCCCCCCTCCGTCCTGCACATCCGTCGTCTCGGTCAGAGACGTGTGCAGGCGAGGGCTTCCCCATTTTGGCTAAGTGTGGGACGACGGTTGACACCGACGCCCCATCGTTCCACACACGGGCCGTCGTTAGCATCTCGTCGATGCACACTGCCCAGGCAGTGTTGCCTCTAACCTGCAAGAGTCCTCCTCAAGGGCCCTTGGTTGGTCCTTGGAGAGTCGTACCCAGACGTTTCGACCATGAAATATCTTTAACATGTGTCACACACATTTTCACTAAATTTTATTAATTTCCGACTCTTAAAAACTAGTCAAATAGGCTAAGGCACGCTAGTACCTCTTTGAACCAACTTCCGAACGTCATGGACGTTCTTGGACGTTTTGATTTCTAAACTTCCTAAATGACCTATATTAATTAAAATAACCTTAAAAACAGTGTCTAGACTTCATGACACCTATCCTAGGCTTTACGACACATCTTGGATTTTTGAAGTGTTACACTCATAAAGTTTTTTCTAGAAAAAAATTGGTGTACCATTTCGGAAATTGTAAACTAAACTAAAGTCTAACATAAAACTAATATGCTTAGCTAAAGAAAAACGCGAGGGTTAGAGCCTTGAACGTGCCTCCCATACCTTAAAATTCATGTATTAGTGTCAGAACGACAAGGTATAGACCCCAAGGACCAACCCTAGGTCGTTGAGGAAAAGCCTCAAAGAGGTTGCCTGGCAGTGACCCACGGATGGCACCCACACCTCGTCAGACAGCCCACGCCCTGTAGAAGGGAGTCATGGGTGAGGCGTGCCAAAACAGACCCCAGAACCGGCCTCGAACCTCGATCCACGCTTCACCATCACGAGTCGTGGGTCAAACCACGGGCCGTAGGTGGAGGGTCGTGGGTCACACCTGAAATGTGTTTTTTGGGAGTTAGTTGAGGGGTAGTTTCGGATTTTCATTTTAACTAATCATTAAGTGACATTCTTTTTTACTACTTTAGACTAAGTATATAAGTGTTTTAAGCCCCTAAACTAAGTCTTCTAAATCATAACTACAAACTTCGCAAATCAATCAATTTTTTCCCAAAAATCTTCTCTCTAGAATTCCAAAGAAGACGAAGAAAATCAAGTTAAGGCTTGAAGAAGGAGACTTTTTCACATGAATTTGTTGGATTTCTTCACCTTAAGTATGATAGTCTTTGATTCATGGATAACATTCATCCATGGAGTCCTCAACTCTCAATTTCAAAGTAGGAAATTCCTTAAATTTTCACTCCAAGCCAAGTATTCTTTCTAAAAATGTTTTTAATGACTTAATTATCATATATTATGATTGAATTGTTGATTATTATGGTGTTTATGAGAAATATCCCATGAATCTATGAAACTCCCATAACCCTAATTTATGGCTTTGTAATGTGGGTAAATTGTAGTAAGATGAATACTATGAAATTATACTTATTTGAATCATGTAACCATCCATTTCTAATGTAGTAATTCTAGATAGGTTGGTTGAATGTGATATGTAGTTCTTGAAGGGCAAAACATGAGAATTAGCTATGTGTACGAGGCTTGTGTTTGTGCAGTTAGATTGCTTTGAGAGTAAAGTGAATATACTACAATTTGGTTGTTGTCTTGATTGGATGATTATCCTCATGTACACACTAAGGTATGAATATCATATAATTTGAAAAGTTTGTCACATGTAGTGATTCTAAAGTTAGAAGACTAGTCTCAGTTATTGAATCTAGGAGCTTTAGCATGAGTTTGTTGGATTCAGTGTCAAGACACTCCTCCATAATTATCGATTTAAGTAAAGACTTAATATGAACTCAATGGGAATTATGCTTAGTACTGAGAGGATATTGACAATGAGATGGAAACTCCTCCGTTAGTAGAGGGCAGGTTTCTAGAAGAAGTCTTATGAAATGGAAGCTCTTCCGCTAGTAGAGGGCGAATCTCTAGAAGAAATCTCCTTATCCCATAACCTATGTGCCCACATATGTCATTAACTAGCGGATCCACATAAGCTAATAGTTTGGTTCTACCTTAGGCAAGTAGGACAACTACTTTTCGGTGTGGGTAGACACCGAATTTCATGATTAAGCACTCATGGTCTATGTCGGTTAAAGTTAATCCCACTATGATATCTTATTGTTCCTTTCGTTCATTGTATTAGACTTTCGTAATTCTGTTATAAGGGTTCTGACCCTATTTGAGACAATGTCTAAACTTCCGCTTTGCCATTATGAAAACTTCGTAAGACTTGAAATGTGTTTTACTCTTTATTGTTCTTTAATTATATGATGATATGATAAGTGGCTTACACAAAGCCTTTAGGGGCATTGTGTGTCTTGTTAAATCTAGGGGTACACTTGGGTCATGACATTTGAGTTCTCTAAGGCACCAGATCTAAGGGACTTGGAGCACCCAAAAAAGATTTCGAGAAAACTCTATCATGATCTTCGTATTGAATTGGGGAAGCATTACATACTATTCCACCATTTTAAGCCCATTTTAACATTTATGAGCCAATGTTTAGGATTTACACGGGTTTTTTTTGTTTTTTTTCGTGAGTATTCGCCCATGGATTTAATGCCTTGGAGGACCTAAAAAAAATTCTGAAAATTTTTTATGAGGATCACTGAAATAGGTTGGGGAAGCATTACGTACAGTCCCTTCATTTTAAGGTATATTTTTGCATTTACGAGCCAACTTTTAGGAATTACGTATTTTTCTTGATTTTTCTTGTGTATTAACCCATGAATCTAACTTCTTGGAGTATCCAAAAAAAATCTGAAAAAACTTTATGAGGAGGACCTTCGTAATAAGTTGGGGAATACATATAGTCCCACCATTTTAAGACATATTTTCACATTTACGAGACAACTTTAAGGAATTATATGAATTTTTTTATTTTTCGTGTGTATTAGATCATGGATATAACGCCTTGGAGTAGCCCAAAATTTTCCGACAAAACTTTATAAGGACCTCCGTAATGAGTTGAGGAGCATTACGTGTAGTTGCACTATTTTTTGATAGCATATTTTCCTATTTATGAGCTAAATTTTTGAATCTAAGACGATTACACTCTACACTAAGATCCATGGCTAATACACATAAAAATTGATACATCAGGGAAATTCCTAAAAATGGGTGTGTAAATGCAAGAACAAGCATCAAAAAATGATGTGATTATATGTGATGTTCCCCAACTCATTACAAAGGTTCTCATAATTTTTTTTGAGATTTTTTTTGCATGCTTCGGGACGCCATATCTATGGGCTAATAATATACACGAAAAATCAAGGAATTTGGGTAATTCCTAAAAAGGGTCATTAAATGCGGAACAAACATTAGAAAAATGGTGTGAGTGTATGTGATGGTTCCCCAACTTATTACGGAGGTCCTTATAATATTGTTTGATAAAATTTTATAGGTACTCTAAGGTGCCAGAACTATGGGTCAATACACTCGAAAAATCGAGAAATTGGGATAATTCCTAATAAAGGGTCTGTAAATGAGGAAACAAACGTTAAAATTGGTGTAAGTATATGTGGCGGTTCCCTAACTCTTTACTGAGTCCTCATAAAGTTTTTTGACAAAAAAAAATTGGGTGCTCCGGAACACCAGATCCATAGGCTAACACACACGAAAAATTGAGAAATTTGGATAATTTCTAAAAAAGGGTATGTAAATGTTGAACATAGGTTAAAAGATGTTGTGAGTATACGTGACAGTTCCCCAACTCATTATGGAGGTCCTCATAATTTTTTTTGAGAAAATAATGTAGGTGCTCTCGAGCGCTAGAGTCATGGGCTAATACATGCGAAAATCAAGGAATTTGATAAATTTCTAAAAAGGGGTCTGTCAATATGGAAACAAGTGTTAAAAATGGTGTGAGTATATGTGGAAGTTCCCCAAATCATCGAGAAATTTGAGAAATTCCTGAAATAGGGTCTATAAATGACAAAGCAAACGTTAAAAAAATGGTGTGAGTATGTGTCGGTTTCCCGACTCATTATGGATGTCCTCATAATGTTTTCTGAGAAAAAAAGTAGGGTTCTCCCATGCACCAGATCCATAGGCTAATATACACACGAAACATCGAGGAATTTGGGTTATTCCTAAAAAAAGGTCTGTAAATATGGAAATAGACATTAAAAATTGTATGGATATACGTGGTGGATCCCCAACTAATTACGGAAGTCCTCATAAAAAATTTTGAAAAAATAAATTGGGTGCTCCGGGGCGCTAGATATATGGGCTATACATATGAAAAATTGAGGAATTTGGATAATTTCTAAAAAGGGGTTTGTAAATACGGAAATGGGTGTTAAAATATTGTGAGTATACGTGGAGGTTCCCAACTCATTACAGAAGTCCTCATGAGATATTCTAGAAAAATATTTTAGGTGCTCCAGGGCTCCAGATCATGGACTAATAAACATGAAAAATCATGAAATTTGGGTAATTTCTAAAAAAGGTTTAAAATGCAGAAACGAGCATTAAGAAAATGGAGTGAGTATACTTAACAGTTCCCCAATTCATAATGGAAGTACTCATAAAGTTTTTCAGAGAAAAAAATTTAGATGCTACGGGGCACCAGATCCATGGGTTAATACACATGAAAAATCGAGAAACTTGGGTAATTCCTACAAATGAGTCTGTAAATGCAGACACATAAATTAAAAAATGGTGTGAGTATACATGGCAGTTCCCCAACTCATTACAGAGGTTCTCATAAATTTGGTTGAGAAAAAAAAAATTGGTGCTTTGGAGAGCCAGATCTATGGACTAATACACACGAAAAATTAAAAAATTTGTGTAATTCCTAAAAAGAAGTCTGTAAATGCAAAAATGGACATTAAAAAAATAGTGTGAGTATACATGAAGGTTTCCCAACTCATTACGGAGGTCCTAATAAAGTTTTATAAGAAAAAAGTTTTGGGTTCTCCAGGGAGCTAGATCCATGGGCTAATACACATAAAAATTGAGGAATTTGGATAATTTCTAAATAGGGGTTTGTAAATGAGGAAACGGGCGTTAAATAAATGGTGTGAGAATACGTGGAAATTCTCCAACTCATTACGGAGGTCCTCATAAACTCTTTCAAGAAAAAAAATTGGATGCTTCTGGTCGCCAGATCCATACTAATTCACAAGAAAACTTAGGAATTTGGAAAAGTCCTAAAAGTGGTCTATAAATATGAAAACGGGCGTTAAAAATGGTGTGAGTATATGTGATGATTCTCCAACTCAGTGCATAGGTCCTAATAAAGTTTTTTGAGAAAAATATTTTGGGTACTCTAGGGTGCCAGATCTATGGTCTAATACCCATAAGAAATTGAGAAATTTGAATAATCTCTAAAAAGGGTCGATAAATACGAAAATGGGAGTTAAGAAATGATGTGGGTATATGTGACGGTTCCCTAACTCATTACTGAGGTTCTCGTAAAGTTTTTTAAGAAAAAACATTGGGGGTGCTCTAGGGTTCATATCCATGGGTTAATACACACAAAAAATTAAAAAATTTGGGTAATTCCTTGAAAGGATAAATACGGAAACAGGCGTTACAAAAATTATGTGAGTATACGTGGCGATTTCCTAACTCATTACGGAGGTTCTCATAAATTGTTTTAGAAAAATATTTTTGGTGCTCGGGGGCGCCAAATCCATGTGCTAATACACACGAGAAATCGAGGAATTGGAGTAATTCCTCATAAGGTCGTATGTAAATGCGGACACATGCGTTTAAAAAATGGTGTGAGTATACATGGTGGTAACCAACTCATTACGGAGGTCCTCATAATAATGTTTGGTAAAAAATTAGGTGCTCTCGGGCACCAGTTTATGGTCTGGTCTACACACGAAAAATTGGGGAATTAGGGTAATTCCTAATAAAGGGTCTGCAAATACAGAAACATGTGTTAAAAATTATGTGAGTATACGTGGAGGTTCTCTAACTCATTACTGAGGTCCTCATAAATCTTTTTGATAAAAAAAATTGGGTGCTCTGGGTTACCAGATCCATAGGCTAATACACACGAAAAATAAAAAAATTTGGATAATTTCTAAAAAGGGGTCTATAAATGATGAAGCTGAGGTTTGAAATGGTGTGAGTTCGTGACGGTTCCCCAACTCATTACAGAGGTCCTCATAAATATTTTTTGAGAAAAAAATTTGGGTGCTCAGGAGCGCTAAAATCATGGGCTAATACATACGAAAAATCAAGGAATTTGAGTAATTCCTAAAAAGATGTCTGCAAATATGGAAATGAGCATTAAAATGCTATGAGTATACGTGGTGGTTCCCCAACTCATTATGGAGTTCCTCATAGAGCCAGATTCATGGGCTAATACACATGAAAAATTGAGAAATTTAGGTAATTCATAAAAAGGGTCTATAAATGCGGAAGCGAACATTAAAAAAATAGTGTGAGTATATGTGTCGGTTTCCCAACTCATTATGGATGTACTCATAAAGTTCTCTTAGAAAATAATTAAGGGTTCTCCCGGATGCCATATCCATAGGTTAATTCACACAAAAAATCCAGAAATTTGGGTTATTCCTAAAAGAGGTCTGTAAATACGGAAACATCTGTTAAAATGGTGTGGGTATACGTGGTTGTTCCCCAAGTAATTATGGAGGTCCTCATGAAGTTTTTTGAGAAAAACAAAATCTGGATGCTCCGGAATGCTAGATCTATGGGCTAATACACACGAAAAATTGAGGAATTTGGGTCATTTCTAAAATAGGGTTTGTAAATACGGAAACAGGTGTTAAAATTTTTTGAGTATACGTGAAAGTTCCCCAACTCATTATAGATGTCCTCATGAGATTTTTTTAGAAAATCTTTTTGGGTACTCTAGGCGCCAGATCAATGGACTAACACACACAAAAATTGAGAAATTTGGGTAATTTCTAAAAAAGGTCTGTAAATGCGGAAACAAACTTTTAAAAATGGAGTGAGTATACGTGTCGGTTCCCCAACTCATTACAGAAGTACTCATAAATGTTCTAGAGAAAAAAGTAGGGTGCTCAAGGGCGCCAGATCCATGGTTTAATACACACGAAAAATAGAGAAATTTGTAAAATTCCATAAAAAGGGTCTGTAAATGGGGAAACAAGCGTTTAAAAAACTTGTATGAGTATATGTGGCGGTTCCCCAACTCATTACGGAGGATCTCATCAATTTTTCTAGAAAAAAGTTTTTGGTGCTCTGGGTCGCCAGATCCATGAGCTAATACACACGAGAAATCGAGGAATTTAAGTAGTTCCGAAAAAGCTTTTAAAATGCAGAAACAAACGTTAGAAAATGGTGTGAGTATACGTGGTGGTTCAACAAGTCATTACAGAGATCCTCAATTTTGTAAAAAATTTGTGATACTCCGAGGCACCAGGTTCATGGGCTAATACACACAAAACGTTGAATAATTTGGATACTTCCTAAAAATGGTTGTTCAATGCAGAAACAAGCGTTAAGAAAATGGTGTGATATATGTGGTGGTTCTCCAACTCACTATGGAGGTATTCATAAACTTTTTTAAGAAAATAATTTTGGGTGCTCTACAGCTTCGGATCCATGTGCTAATATACACAGAAAATTGAGGAATTTGACAATTCCTAAAAAGGGTCTATAAATGCGAAAATGGGAGTTATACAAATGGAGTGACTATATGTGGCGGTTCCCCAACTCATTACGGAAGTTCTCATAAACATAAAGAAAAAAAATTGATGCTCGGGGACGCCAGTTTCATAGGCTAATATACACGAAAAAAGAATTTGTATATTTCCTAAAAATAGGTATGTATATAAAAAACAGACATTAAAAAAATAGTGTGAGTATACTTGGCGGTTCCCCAACTCATTACGGATGTCCTCATAAATTTGTTTGAGAAAAAAATTGGGTGTTTTGGGGCGCTAGATCTATGGACTAATTTACACAAGAAATTTGGGTATTTCCTAAAAAAGCTGAGTAAATGCGAAAACAGGCGCTAAAAATATAATGTGAGTATACGCAAAGGTTCCCAACTCATTACGGAGGTCCTCATAAATATTTTTAAAACAAAAATTGGGTTCTCCAAGGCGCTAGATCCATGGATTAATACACATGAAAAATTGAGAAATTTGAATAATTCCTAAATGGGGGTTTGTAAATACGGAAGCGGGTGTTAAATAAATTGTGTGAGAATACCTGGCGGTTCCTCAACTCATTACGGAGGTCCTCTTGAAAAAACAAATGGGTGCTTCGGGGCGCCAGATCCATAGGCTAATTCACATGAAAAATCGAGGAATTTGGCTAATTCCACAAAAATGGTCTACAAATGTTAAAACGGGCATTATAAAACGGTGTGAGTCTACGTGATGGTTCTCCAACTTAGTGCCGAGGTTCTAATAAAGTTTTTTGAGAAAAAGATTTTGGGTGCTACGGGGTGTCAGATCCATTAATACATAAGAAATATTGAGGAATTTGGTCACTAAAATGGTGTGAGTATACGTGACGATTTCACAACTCATTACAGTCATTAAAAAACAGTGTGAGTATGCGCGTGAGTATGTGACAGTTCCCCAACTCATTACAAAAATTCTCATAAAGTTTCTTTAGAAATTTTTTTTGGGTGCTCTGGGGCACCAGATCCATGGATATTGTTGAAAGGCAACTAGTGAAGATGCCAATATATACCTCTTCCCCGAACAATTGAATCTGAATCGGTTCTTGCTAGGCTCTTTATAAGAAGGACGATGAAACTTGATCAAATACAAATAGGGGAATCAATGCCACATCTGTGATCCCAAAAAGAAAAATAAAGGCTCGTCGAACGAGTAAGAAGGCTAGTAGCTAGGAAGTGACCAAGGACGGTTCTCACACAAAAAAAATCGAAGAATTTGGGTAACTCCTAATGGGGGTCTGTAAATGCGGAAACATGCATTTAAAATAGTGTGAGTACGGCTCCCCAACTAATTACGGAGGTTTTCATAAAAAATTTTAGAATTTTTTTTGGTGCTCAAGGGTGCCAGATCTATGGATAACATACGAGAAATCGATGAATTTGAATAATTTCTCAAAAGGGTCTGTAAACGCAGAAATGAACGTTAAAAATGGTATGAGTATAAGTGGCGGTAAACCAACTCATTACGGAGGTCCAAATAATATTTTTTGAGAAATTGTTTTGGGTGTTCTAGAGCACCAGATTCATGGCTAAGACACACAAAAGATTGAGGAAACATGATAATTCCTAAAAAATTGGTCTGTAAATGCAGAAGCAGACGTTAAAATATGGTGTGAGTATACGTGGAGGTTCCCTAACTCATTACGGAGGTCCTCATAAATTTTTTTGAGAAATTTTTTTTGGGTGCTCTGAAACGCCAGATCCATAGGCTAATACACACGTAAAATGAAAAAATTTGGTAATTCCTAAAAAAGGTTTTTAAATACGGAAACGGGCATTAGAAAAATGGTGTAAGTATACGTGATGGCTCCTAAACTTATTACGGTGGTCCTCATAATATTTTTTGAGAAAAAAATTTAGGTGCACTGGAGCGCCAGAACCATGGGCTCATGATACACACGAAAAATCGAGGAATTTAGGTAATTCCTAAAAAGGGTCTGTAAATGTGGAAACATCCGTTATAAATTTGTGTTAGAATTTGTGGCGATTCCCTAACTCATTACTGAGGTCCTCATAAAGTTTTTTGAGAAAAAAATTGGGTGCTCCGGTGATCCATTTTAAAGGCATATTATCACATTTATGATCAAACTTTTTAGAATTACATAACTTTTGTGATTTTTTGAGTGTATTAGTCAATGGATCTGGCGCCTTGGATCAGGCTAAAAAAATCTTTAAAAAGAATTATCAGGACCTCAGTAATAAGTTACAGAAACATTATCTACAGTCCCACCATTTTAAGACATATTTTCTCATTTACGAGTCAACTTTTAGAAATTACGCGTTTTTGTTGTATTTCGTGTTATTAGCCCATATATCTAATGTCGTGGAGCATCCAAAAAAAAATCAGAAAAAATAACGTTGGCGTGCATTTGTTCGAAGGGGCATCCGCATTTAAAGTTAAACGGGGTCAAAATGGGAAATACCAAATTTTTCCATTTTACGAGTGTAGTCCATAGATTTTGGGTGATATGTGATCCCAATGAATTTTTGGCCAAAATTTTCAAGTAATATTTTTCGAATTCAAACCTCCATTTTGGAATTGAATTTTGAGTTGATTTGCCCATTTCTCTATATAATTTATGTGGGAATTGTTGTTTCCGTTCAGTAATTCTGAATACTTAATTATTATAGATTGTGTGACATTGAAAGTTATTCGAAAAGGGAAGACTCAACTCTTGGTGTGATCGTTCATTGATTTAAGGCAAGTGATTTCCAAAACCTTGTATTTTAGTCGTGTACTTCCTTCGTTACTTGTATGTTTGGAGTAATGGGGATGAGGTGAAGGGTTTAATTGTCCACTTGATACATCTAAATGAATAAAAAATGGTTGAAATAAAAAGTTTTATATGATGAATATGATGATGAGATTTGCGTTTTCGTGGCCCCTAGTTAATTGTTTGACCAAATGCATGAAAGTATGAATGTGGACTTGAATTGTTATCTCATCTGTGTTGTGATATTGCTTGTGTACAGTGATTGTGAACAATGTGATGAAATATGTGATGATTTATGATATCGAGGTCTTTTTCAGCGAGTGTTATTTCGACTAGTGATTTGATATAAATTCGACGGGAAATGGTTCCGATTAGTAATTTGATATAAAGCCTATGGGAAATGGTTTCGACTAGTAATTTGATATAAAGCCGATGGGAACTGGTTTTGGCTGGTGATTTTTTTCGTCTAGTGATATTGTGCCGAAGGGAAATGATTCCGATAAAAGATTAATATTGTGACTCGATGCATTTGATGCTTATGTGTGACTTGCTTGTTACATAAGATTGATGTACTTTGCGTGTGAGTGACTTACTTGACTTTGAGATTGACATACTTGATTTGTTTGATTGTGACTATTGAGGAGGACCTTGTGAGTGTGTATTGTAGAATTATTAGGTTGCGCTAAATTATGTGCAGGTTGTAGTTTGAGGAGGTCTGGTTGTAGTGTGAGGGGAATTCATTTTGCTAGCAAGTTGCTTTGTTTAGTAGATTTCTTGTTGGGTATCGTGTTATTGGTGCTCACCCCTTGTTTCTACATTTATTTAGGTTTCGAACCCAGACTCGTGTGATATTATTCTTTTTCTCCTAACATTCCAGAAATCGTCTAGGTTCTTCCTAGGAAGATTTGAGGCTCGTTGAAGGACTTGAGTGGTAGTTGTTTGTCATTCTAACGGTCCCTCTTTTCCTTTTTTATTTAAGTTTTGTCCTACTTGAGAAACAAAGACTAAGACTTATGTTTCGCTTTCAAATTCTGCATTTTCACTAGTAACTTGTACACGTGACAACCAAATTTTGAGGGTTTTAACAAAATGAACAAGTTTTTCGCGTTTGTCTTGCTTTATATTTCCATATTTTTTTTCATTTTCGTTGGATTGAGGCTGACTTGTCTTGGTGTAATGACAAGTGTCATCACGTTCATTTTGGGGTGCAAAAACTCTCCTAATGAAACACCATATGTTTTTCACTTCGATAAATCAATCACTAATGAATAACTCATATAGAATCATGGGCATAAAAACTTATCTACAATTATAAGAAGTCTTACCGATGTAATTGACAACAACTGAGAGAGTACATACTAGAACTTAAAGACAAATTTGTAAAATGAGGTTTGATGAGATGGTTTGATACAATGGGTAGATGGTCATTGTCATTTGGAAAGATAGACGAGTGAACAACTTTTTCTTAGAAGAAGCTATAAAGGGTTCCATTTGCCCTACATTTTGAAAAAGTAATAAGGAGTGGATAAAGTAAAAAGAAACAAAAGAAAAAAAAAGTACATAAGGAATGAGAAAGAAAAACTTGATTACTAAAATTGAAGGTTGGGCGGATCACTTTATTTCTATCTCATACCCTTTTTCTATATATTGCTAATTGTCAAAATACTAATGTACCATCGTGTACCGTAAAGAATCCTACTGTTGGGCAAAGACCAACTAGAAAGAACCTAAAGACACTAACAAGCATCTCAACCTTAATTGATCACTCTAATTTTCCAATTTCATTCATTGTCATTTGCTGCCAATAAGAGAATCATCAAACCTTGGCTGCATGAATGGAGTAACACCAAAACCCTGGAAAGTAAGTGATTGTATCCCTTAATCAACCTAAGGGAGAAAGGAGATGGACACATTAGATAGGTTGTAAGAGGTTCAATTTCCTATAGCAAGTTAATAATTCAAAATATAAGACAATCGTGGTCAAAGAAAAACTTTGACTCTTTTCATCCAAAGATTAGGGGGTTGGAGTAAAATTCACTGATACACAGAATCTTCAATTATTTGAGATATCAGTAGCTACTTCCACAAGTAAAATCCATTCGATAGGACGATGAACAATGTGATAACTTACTCAGTACATGAGATAGATCAACGACAAAATTCACCATCCTCAACCTTTTGCTTATTACCTTAACATAAGTGGCCGAAAAATCATCTAATTTTTCATTGATTCCACTTCCATCAGGAGCTGTTCCCTGGATAGACTTTGGTTCTTTGCCCAGAAAGAGTACAAAGTCATGAATTTGAGACATAGAATCTGCTAATTCTTTGCTAATACTATCTTCTGAGACAGGAATTTCTTTTTCTAAGTTTGCCTCGCCATCATCAAGAAAGGGCTGAGATTCAGTAGCAGTCTTCGAGGAAAGAGTTATCTCAACAATGCTCTTCGTTGATAGCGGTATGACCCTGCACAATCTCTCTGAGATCCTCTTGAATTCTTTGAATGTTAGCTTCCTTTGACAAAGACTCCAAAACTGTTGAAATTCTTGATTGGAGCTTCATGGATATGGATGTATCTGAAAGATGCTTGATCTCCTGATACACTTGTCTCATTATGTTCTTTCAGCTGAGAATCTTGGCTTGTGGTGACATGCACGGAGTTGTCAAGTTTTGTAGTTATGGGTCTTGCATTATTTGGAATATCTGGACTTGAAACAGCTCCGCTTCTGTCACTCGACTGATAAGCTAATTTCTCCATCTCCAAAAAGTCATCCATGCTGGATCGCACTCTCAGATTTATGTGGACTGTCAGAGTTCTTTTCCTTCTTGACTTGGGAGAGATCACACCTTAATGCTGTCGTCCAAGAGCTAGCACAACTAACATGATTGTCATTTCCATCTTCAGACATGGAAGCCAATCATGGTAGATGATATGCTTCATGGCTAAAGGAACCCTCAGAAAGCTGTCGCCGAATGGTGGACTTTTGTGGGCTTTTCTGTTCAAAATTTGCTTGCAGCTGTGCTTCCAACGTCTTTGCACAAATACTCCTGGATGCTCGTAATTCACTGTTCCGGTGTGCCAAAGCTACTTTCAACATCTTTGTTTCCTCTTCCATTGCCAAAAGGTGTTCCGTTAATATCTCATTCTCAAATGAAAAATCTGGCAAACTAGAAAACTGTTGGCTATAGAAGGCCTTCCGTGGTAATTCGTTGCACGGCTATCCCTGTAATCTCTACCCAAACTCTCAATCTCAAGCTTCATTTGGGCCAAGGCTGCAGGCTCAGGATACTTCTTCCGGACAAGACCACGTAATCTCTGACACTCTGCTTCCAATTTTTCAATTTTCTTCACTCCCTCCAGGTGTTGTTTATTTGCAACTTCAGCAGACCGTACACTTATATTTTTCTCCTCATTATGAATTTCTAGTTCCTTTGAGTTAACATGGAGTTCATATTTCAGAGAATATATTTCCCTTTCACATGACTCAATATTGCTCTTCAACATCTCTATTTCTGCTTCAGCTTGGGATTTTTTTTCACTGAGCTGTATCACCATGCTAGAATGCAAAGAGCTTGAGAGTGCAGAATTTTCTGCTGCATACCTGAGTAACTGTTGGTCCAAGTTAGCTATCTTTGCTTCAAACTCATGCTTCATTTTGTCAAACTGTTTGGCTTTATTCTGAATCGCATCATGCAGCTTCTGTTCATGATCTTCTTTCAAATTACATATCTGCCGCATGCACTCATTCAGTGCACCATCATCCTAATGTGATGCCCTGTCTTCAGCAGTAAGCTTCAAAAGAGTGACAGATTCCAGATGATTTTTCAGTGTTGCGGCTTCTGACTCAGCCTTCTCCCAACCTGTCCGGAGAGATGTCTATAAAATAACTCAATACTAAGTTACAGAACAGTTAGTGCAAGAAAAAACATACGTCGTCAAAACATCACCTGAGACAGCTTAAACTTTAGCAGGTTCTCGTTATTAGTCATTTTTAACTGCGCAGCAGAGAACTTTTCATTCAAATCCTTGACTTCATCCTCTAAGCCATTCACTTGTTCCTCGAGAGACTTAACTTGATCCTCCAGTCAAGTCAAATGTGAATTAGATTAAACAGAAATTTGCACATACTTCGGTTTCTTGATTAGCAGTTTACTCTGAAATACAATGGAAACCAAAACATAAATCACCAAGACAAGACAAATTGAATGAAGATTTCTCACAATGTATAATTGTCAAAACAATCTGAGATTTATTTACCAAACTGAAAACTATGTCTTCTTTTTCTAGCACCAATAAGATTGTAATTTGTCAGGTTATTTTTAAGACCAGCATTCATAAAATCTCAACCTAAAGCTATAAGACCCAAAATTTACGGCTAGATAATCTATTAATTATGGTGGACACAAAGAATGAGAAGAAAACACAAATCCTAGGTCAAGGAGCAAGTAGAAGATAAAAAAGAAATTAACTTGTACGTAACATTCACAATTATATAGATATCAACTAGTACACCTAATCAACATGAGGCGCCCTGCCCCGAGGCAGACCCCCCCGCTCCCCACACCCGGCCTCGACGCGTCCTGCACCGAGGCCGCTACCCAGCCCCACGGCCTCGAGGTGCCCTGCCCAGAGGCCGCTCCCCAGCCCCACGGCCTCAAGCCGCCCTGCCCCGAGGCCGCTCCCCACCCTCACAGCCTCGAGGCGCACTGCCCCGAGGCCGCCCCCACCCTATCGAAAAAATAAGAAAGTTTAAAAATAGAATCGCCTCCAAAAGTTACTCGAGGCAAAAATTAAGTCCATTTGAGTTTTCAACAAATATAACGTAAAAGAGGTAGTTTGTGAAATTTTGAACTTCAAACGGACATATATCGTGCCTCAATGTCCGATCGAAGCGATTTTTTTTTCAATCTGCTTATTTTTTTGATACTACTCGAAAAAATACCACACACTGTCATAGGACTTATAGTATTACGTCTATCGGTTTTTGACCATATTTAGGGCAAAATTACAATGAAAATTTGAAAGTCAAATCGGATAAAGGGATTGAGTCTACCGCGTAGATCTCGAATATATAAACATGTTTAAAAAAGGAATCGCCTCCAAAAGTTACTCGAGACAAAAGTTACTGCCAATTGAAGTTTCAACAAATATAACATAAAAAGGGTAGTTTGTGAAATTTTGAACTTCAAACGGACATAAATCGTGCCTCCGATGTCCGATCGAAGCGATATTTTTTTTCAATCTACTTATCTTTTTGATATCTACGCGGAAAAAAACCACACACTGCCATAGGACTTATAGTTTTACGTTTATCTGTTTTTGACCATATATAGGGCAAAATTAGAAGGAAAATTAAAAGTCAAATCGGACAAAGAGATTGCATTTACCACGTAGATCTCAAAAAAATAAGCAAGTTTAAAGAAAGAATCGCGTCCAAAAGTTACTCGAGGCAAAAGTTACGGTCATTTGAAGTTTCAACAAATATGTAAAAGGGGTAGTTTGTGAAATTTTGAACTTCAAACGGACATAAATCGTGCCTCCGATGTCCGATCGAGATGATTTTTTTTTCAATCTGCTTTTTTTTCGATAACTGCGCGAATTACAACCGCACACTGCCATAGGACTTATAGTTTTATGTTTATCGGTTTTTGACCATATATAGGGCAAAATTATAAGGAAAAATTTAAAGTAAAATCAGACAAATGGATTGAGTTTACCGCGTAGATCTCAAAAAACTATGCAAGTTTAAAAAAAGAATCGCCTCCAAAAGTTACTCGAGACAAAAGTTACGGCCATTTGATGTTTCAACAAATATAACGTAAAAGGGGTAGGTTGTGAAATTTTGAACTTCAAACGGACATAAATCGTGCCTCCGATGTCCGATAGAGGCGATTTTTTTTCAATGTGATTAGTTTTTCGATATCTACGCGAAAAAATACCACACACTGCCATAGGATTTATAGTTTTACGTTTATCGGTTTTTGACGATATATAGGGCAAAATTATAAGGAAAATTTGAAAGTCAAATCGGACAGAGGGATTGAGTTTACCGCGTGTATCTCAAAAAAGTAAGAAAGTTTAAGAAAAGAATCGCCCAGATACGACCATTTGAAGTTTCAACAAATATAACGTAAAAGGAGTAGGTTGTGAAAGTTTGAAATTCAAACGGACATAAATCGTGGCTCCGATGTCCGATCGAGGCGATTTTTTTTTTCAATCTGATTATTTTTTAGATATCTACGCGAAAAAATACCACACACTACCATAGAATTTATAGTTTTACATTTATCGATTTGTGACGATATATAGGGCAAAATTATAAGGAAAAATTGAAAGTCAAATCGGACAAAGTGATTGAGTTTACCGCATATATCTCAAAAAAATAAGCAAGTTTAAAAAAAGAATCGTCTCCAAAAGTTACTGAAGGCAAAAGTTACGGCCATTTGAAGTTTCAACATATATAACTAAAAGGGGTAGGTTGTGAAATTTTGAACTTCAAAAGAACATAAATCGTGCCTCCGATGTACGATCGAGGCAAATTTTTTTTCAATCAGATTATTTTTTCGATATCTGCGCGAAAAAACACTACACACTGCCATAGGATTTATAGTTTTACGTTTATCGGTTTTTGACCATATATAGGGCAAAATGATAAGGAAAAATTGAAAGTCAAATCGGACAAAGGCATTGAGTTTACCGCATAGATCTCAAAAAAATATGCAAGTTCTAAAAAAGAATCGCCTCCAAAAGTTACTCGAGGCAAAAGTTACGAAAATTTGAAGTTTCAACAAATATAACGTAAAATGGATAGGTTGTGAAATTTTGAACTTCAAACGGACATAAATTGTGCCTTCGATGTCCGATCGAGGCAATTTTTTTTCAATCTGATTTTTTTTCATATCTACGCGAAAAAACACTACACACTACCATAGGATTTATAGTTTTATGTTTATCAATTTTTGACCATATATAGGGTAAAATTATCAGCAAAAACTGAAAGTCAAATCGGACAAAGGGATTGAGTTTACTGTATAGACTCTCGAAAAAATAAGCAAGTTTAAAAAAAGAATCTACTCCAAAAGTTACTCGAGCCAAAGTTACAACCATTTGAAGTTTCAACAAATATAACGTAAAAGAGGTAGGTTGTGAAATTTTGAACTTCAAACGGACATAAATCGTGCCTCCGATGTCCGATCGAGGCAAAAAAAAATTTCAATTTGATAATTTTTCGATATCTACGCGAAAAAATATCACACACTGCCATAGGATTTATAGTTTTATGTTTATCGGTTTATGACGATATATAGGGCAAAATTATAAGGAAAAATTGAAAGTCAAATCGGACAAAGAGATTGAGTCTACCGCGTAGATCTCAAAAAAATATCAAGTTTTAAAAAACAATTGCCTCCAAAAGTTACTGAAGGCAAAAGTTACTGTCATTTGAAGTTTCAACAAATATAACGTAAAATGGTAGTTTGTGAAATTTTGAACTTCAAACGGACATAAATCGTGCCTCTAATGTCCGATCGAGATGATTTTTTTTTCAATCTGATTATTTTTTCGATATCTACGCGAAAAAATACCACACACTGCCCTAGGATTTATAATTTTACGTATCAGTTTTTGACCATATACAAGGCAAAATTATAAGGAAAAATTGAAAGTTAAATCGGATAAAGTGATTGAGTCTACCGCGTAGATATCAAACAAATAAGCAAGTTTAAAAAAAGAATCGTCTCCAAAAGTTACTCGAGGCAACAGTTACGACCATTTGAAGTTTCAACAAACATTACGTAAAATGGTAGTTTGTGAAATTTTGAACTTCAAACGGACATAAATCGTGCCTCCGATTTCCGATCGAGGCAAAAAAAAATTCAATCTGATTATATTTTTGATATCTGCGCGAAAAAAGACCACACAATGCCATATGACTTATTGTTTTACGTATATCGATTTTTTGACCATATATAGCGCAAAATTATAAGGAAATATTGAAAGTCAAATCGAACAAAGTGATTAAGTTTACCGCGTATATCTTAAAAAAATAAGCAAGTTTAAAAAAAGAATCGCCTACAAAAGTTACAATCATTTGAAGTTTCAACAAATATAACGTAAAAGGGGTAGTTTGTGAAATTTTGAACTTCAAACGGACATAAATTGTGCCTACGATGTCCGATCGAGGCGGGTTTTTTTCAATCTGATTATTTTTTCGATATCTACTCGAAAAAATACCACACACTGCCATAGGATTTATAGTTTTACGTTTATCGATTTTTGACCATATAAAGGGCAAAATTATAAGAAACATTGAAAGTCAAATCGGACAAAGGGATTGAGTTTACCGCGTTTCTCTCGAAAAAATAAGCAAGTTTAAAAAAAGCATCGCCTCCAAAAGTTATTTGAGGCAAAAGTTACGGCCATTTAAATATTTAACAAATATAACGTAAAAGGGGTAGGTTGTGAAATTTTAAACTTCAAACGGACATAAATCGTGTCTCCGATGTCCGATCGAGGCATTTTTTTTTCAATATGATTATTTTTTTGATGATTCAAACGAGTTATTTTATAAATTAAAAATTTAGGATAAATTTGAAAAATAAAAAAGTTCAAAGAGTGAAAACAAGATTTTGAGTTTTTTTTTTCAAATTTCAAAATTTTATGACCAAACACAAAATTTTAAAATAAAGTAAGAAAAAGAATTCAGAAAAAAATGAAAAATCCTCATGACCAAATTGATCTATCCATTTTTTATGTATAAATGTTATTCACATAAATTTTAATATTCCAAACAAAAATCGATCTCTATAAAGAAAAATAAGAAAAGTAAACCATAATTTTTCTTTAGAATAAAATAGTCAACCAAATTGATTAGCCTCGGACTTGGCTAGTGACAAAGTGAAAGCAATAAAACATTGAATTTTAATTAGTTGCAACTTTTCCTCACATACACCCAATCAAATTCTATAATCAAAAGTGACACCACATAAAATTTAGTATTTTATCCGATTATTTTATGCTTATTTATTCATTTTTACTTTACTAACATTAACATGACACACGTTAAGATGAGATAAAATAAAAAAATAGTTTTACTATATTATTCTTTAAATGTAATAAAACCAACATTCTAAGATATGAATTGTGAAATAATTATAGTTAATAATAAAGACAAATTAGGAAATAAGTGATAGAATATCTCTTAATATCCTAATCGGGACAAGTAAAAAATAAATATATATTTTTAATATAGAAGACAAATGAAGTAAACGAAGGGAGTATATATCAATACTCGTAATTCCACCCCAAAATAAGTATCACTTTAACTCAATCTTCATCCATTACGAAATATAAAGTTCAAATTACTAAATTGTTTCTATTTTTCAAATATTTATGAAAATGAACACTATTTGTTTTTTAAAAAGATCCGTTGCGGGGACTTAACCAAAAAGAAAAAGAAAAGAGCACTATCATAAGTAATAAAAAAAACAAATTAAGTTGAAAATGATACTAACTATTTTTGTTTTGAAATAAAAAACAAAAACTTATTTTGAAATAATATGTTATTCAAATATAGCAAATACAATATAACAATATAATCTATATTTTTTATAAATGTCGTTAAAGATTTTAATGAGTTTGAATGCAATGACATTAACTCGTTTGCTAAATATTTCTAAAACGACACTATTAACTTCCTTTTATTAAATTAGTTAAATATTTCTTTTGTTTATAATATCGGACCTATGTAGCTAGCTACTGGCAAATTAAAAGAAATAAAGTATTAAATTATTGTGAGTGCATGCATATCCACTCAGTGGCGTAGGCACATGTATGTCGAGTGTCTAATTAGACATTCTTCGTCACAAAAAAATATCGAACATATAAATAAAATGATATGTGAAGTGATTAAATAATATATTATATTAAGGTGTCTTGATTGAGTGTTTATTTAGACATCTTTAATGAGTCAACACTTACGTATTCCAATAACTTTTGTTATTTAAATTTTGAACTCTCTTTGTGAAATTTCTGACTCTATCACTTTATCCGGTATCACTATACACTATATATCGTACTATTAGGTCTCTATCAGAATCATGTGCATATGCAATTATACATGTTGCCACTTGCCAGCAATCAAATTTTATTTCCACAATATGACACAAGAACATTTCTTCGAAAACACCAAAAATTGGACACTTTTGAGTTTTGTCAATAAACAATGTCTTATAAGCTTGTAATCGCATAAATTTATAGTTCAATAAATTTGTAATTAAATAAACTTGTAATCAAACAGACATTTCATAAATATATTAAAAAGCAATTCTTACTTCCTCTAGCTAGTTCATATTATGTAAATTATTAGAATGTAACACACGTATAAGAAAAATATGTAAGGATTACATTAGATGTTATTTTTCAATATTTTTATTTGATTATTCCTTTGGAAAAATGTAATATGCTTAAGAACCTTTGAAGGATAAATATAAAAAAATAATCTTGAACTTTGAAAATTACTTATTTTAAACTATAAAAAAAATCTCGATAGTTCACTTAATATATAAACTCGAGAAAGTATAGAAATTATATTCCTTCTGACCAATAGTAAATGAATTATTAAGATATGTCACATATATGAATAGTACTCCCACTAATTCACAGTAAGAGCTTGTTTGATATTTATGTATTACTAATCCATGTGTTATATCCCGAAAAGTCAATAATGGCTAACAAGCTCTCTACTGGACATTTTGGACTAATATACAACTCTAATTCAATATTAGCCGTGCCCTAATTAATTACTTATTACAAATAGGTTAAAAATAAGCTTACGATAAACTTAATTAATTGTATAAAAATTACGGATGCGGCTTCTTTATAACATGTTTTTCATTAAGGATATTATTATTAAGTATATGCATCAATAAGATAATTTCATTGTCATGCATATTAGATCATAATTAATTAGTAGTGTGAATAAGTACAAAATATGGTGGATGCTACTTCTTTTCCTAATTCTTGTTCAAAATTATACAACAACTAGTGGATTATATTTTATCTTAGAATTGGTTAAGTAGGATTTAAAAGACAAATTAAATAATACTATGAAACTTTATATCATAATTATTTCATTCAAGTTCATCAAAGTTTATTGTGAGGCTTCACTTCCTTTCTTTATTATATTAGTGACATGTTATATTATATATTCTGAAGAAGATTGTCAGCATTTTCTTCAAATTTGTACATAAATATACAGTTTTTTTCTAAGGATTGTCAAATGACACGTCTCAAGCTTATTTATTTTTATTTTTGATTTATTAAATTTTCCAAACCAGATCCATTCATATAGGTTGTTAAAATTTTGGATTTATTATTGACGATGAGATGTGTCTTTTTTCTCGTATATATGTAGGGTATTTCTATTTAAGGACCACTCAAACCAGTTTAAAGAAAATGAATTGTTGATTCATAAATACAGTAAAAATAATAATCTTAGAACTTCATCTATTTTATGACAATGACATTTTTTTTATTTGCAAAAAAAAAATAGTTGTTGTAATTTTACCCTTTAATGTAGGTGATGCAAGCTGAGTTATGGGCTATTTGTGAATTTTACCTTTTATTGTAGAAAAGTTTGTGTTAAAATGTGTTTGCTAATCACAAATTAAAATAACAATTAGTAGACGGCACGTAATGTTTGAAATTCTGATAAACTAATTAGATTCTTTGTACCTGTGATGACAATTGTTGCTACTTATTTTATAATTATTAGTTGCAGAAAATATAAATAATATAAAAAATTTATATGCACGTGTAATATAAATTCTAGACTTCCCTTAAAAAATGGGAATAAGAATCTTAGTATGCAAAATTCTAAAGTTATCAATATATATATATATTTTAAAGATGCTAAAATTTATATTAAAAAAATGTATCACCATCACTAATTTAATTAATTACCAACTCTATTAAGTTTTTCTTTGGATTTAATCGCCACCGTCAGTGGCGGACCCAGGATTTTCGTTTAGAAGATTCGAAAAATAAAAATGTTGTTGATGGAATTCGAACCTGGGATATGCAGCTTTAATATTCAAGGATCTTACCATTAAATCATCTATCTTTAATTGTTATTAAGGGGGTTCAAAATATATATATCTACAAAAATACATAAAATTTACCTTATATATATCATGTATTTTTTTACCGAGGGTGTTCGGGTGAACACCCTGAACCCAATGTGGGTCCGCCCCTAGCCACCGTTGCTCCTAATTTCATGCAATAACAATGTAAAAGATATAATTACAAAGTAGAGTTGTTCATGGTTATGGTTAACAATCAAACCAAATCGCATTCCAAATCAAATCGATTAAAAAAAATCGATATTTGATTTAGTTTGGTTAGATTTGGTTTTTAAATTTTGAAAACCGATACTATTTAGTTTGATTTTGGTTTTACTAAAATACAACCGCAAAAATAACCAAATCGAACCGTTAAATTAGATATATAGATTTTATAATTATTTATATATTATTCATAAATAAATTAAAAATATTTTATTAAATTTTAATTAACTTAAGTTTTTAACTTTATCATTTTCTCAAGCCTAACATTTCATCCCAAGTATAACAATTTCAAATTCAAGTCCATCAAAACCTTTTAGTTTTGCATACTACTGTACTTCACATAAAATAGTCATACACTTTAATATTGCTTAATTGCTTGACTGAACTGACATTAATTTTTTTGTAGATTGCTCATGTAATTGGTGTTTGTGTCTGTCGAGATACATACGAACTCAAGAAAATTATTACTTTCAAACCGAATAAACCATAAAAATTGAACCAAACCGACAATAACCAAACCGTTGGTTATTTTTTTCCTTTGGTTTGGTTTGGTTTTAGAAATTTAAAAAACTGACTAAATTGATTTGATTTTGATTTTAATCAATCACCGATCCAAATCAAACCACGAACACCCCTAAAGTAATATATATCTCTTCTATGCTAATTAGTCAATATTTGTTACTTTTCAAAAATTAATACTAAGGATAAATGAGAAAACATGCATTTAATTATATTTAATTCTTTAAAAATATAATTATTAAAATCATCCATTTATTCAAAAAGACAATAATCGAGATAAGTAATTTTAATTCTTATAAAAAGAAAACAAATTTTATAATCCTTTTCACGTGTCTTAATCTTTACTTTTTTTATTTTTCGTTTTATCGTCTGAATTTTTTTTACGATAAATAATTTGGACCACCTCCATACAACTACTAAGTTATCGACAAACATGTTAAAATTTCAGTCAATGATATTAAATAATTTGAAAAATAAATAAACGTGTTTCAAAAAGGGAAACTTCATTGGAGTTTCGATCCATATAAATTTAAAAAATGTACTATACTCTCTTTCATAGTACTCACTAATTAAAACTCTCTCCGTTTTATAAAGAATAATCTAGTTTGACTTGACATCGAGTTTAAGAGTATAAAGAAAACTTTGAATCTTGTGGTCCTAAATTAAAGTTAGGTCAAATTTAAAAAATTGCTCTTTGATTTTGTGGCCTTAAACATGCCACGTGAAAAATTGTTATAAAAAAAAAAAAAAAGTCATTCTCTTTTAAATGGAGTGGGTAATTTAATAATTACTAAAATATGTTTTCTAAAACTACTAAACGCCATTATACAATTTCACACTCTATAAACTATAAATAGAGCTCTGTTTTCTCTTCTTTTAACCAAATTCGAATTCAAATTAAAAAAAAAAAAAAAAAAAAAAAAGAGAAAAAGATGTCTGCATTTACTAAATTCTTCTCATATTTCACTCAAAATATCAATATTTTCTTCTCTTCATGGCTTCCTCAAGCATTAAGATTCCTAATCCTACTGTTATTTGTTTCGATCAGTGTATTCGTACAAAAACGAGAAAAACACAATTGCAGGAGAATTATAAACGAAAAGAGCAATAAATTCGTTTACAAAAAGCGGAAATTACTTGGATTTGTTGCTACTGAATCGCTTGATTGCTCGATTTGTTTATCAGATTTCGAGCACAGAGATAAAGGAAGGAAAATTGTAAACTGCAGTCATATTTTCCATGAAAATTGTTTAGATAAGTGGTTGATGCAGGGGAAGGGACAAGCCACGTGTCCGCTTTGCCGGAGCGTGATTATACCGGAAAATATGGTGGACGTTCACCGGAAAGTTAAAGATGAAGGACTGAGGTTTACTATGTTTGAAGAGGAACTTGCTCTGATATTACTCTCTGGTTTGACTAGAGGATGTTCTAATTAGTTATTTTTAAAAATTTGGTACATTTTAATTTTTTTTTTTAATATTATCCAAAAATTTAAGGAAAAATATTTTTTGTAGTACTCAAAAGTAGTATATCTTACTTTTGAGATTATGTTTTTGTATATTGTTAATGTAAATAATTTTGTAAACTATTAGATTTTCAAAAAGATATGGAATTTGTTTACTTGAAAATGAATATGCATTACTTAAATGAGTAGAAATTGAAATTTTGTAGTTCAATTCAAATTGAGATTTTAGAAGGTGTGTTTAGTTTCAATTAGAATTGTTGAAGGTCGTTCAATTATAAATCTTAGTTCATGTTTATATAAATGATATTAAAAATCCTTAAAATGTATCTCGAATATTTCGTAAATTTATGAAATATTTATATAGATGTCAAATATAAATTATTCTAGTTCGAAAAATATGTCACTAACAATGGATAGACCTTAGAGAGTAGAATCAAGGGAGGAACAGAATTGTACCCGCAATTTTTATCAATAAAATTATGTTTTTATTTTATTTTATTGAAATTTTAATTTATTTTCTGTCATTATAAAATTTGTTGCAAATACATGTCATTATTTAATACTCATATACTAAAAATCACCAATATCCTAATCCACAAAAGAATTTTAAAAAATGGCATTCGATCAGTGGGGGAGTCAGGTCCAAACTCAAAATGTTCTGATTCGAATAGACATTCATTACCACTACATCAAAGACATAATTTTTTTTCAAGAATATTGAACTTTAAAATAGATATTCCAAATATAAAATTTGACATATCTATACGGACTTAATTTTTTAATATTATAACTCCACACCTACCTCCAATGACAAAGTCAACAATTCAGTGAACACCTATGAAAATTTGGAAGAGGCAGAGAAACTTCAGTGACAAATTAGTAAGAAAATGAAAGCAAGAATGAGAAAGATCAAACATTAATATTGACCACATAAATTGAAGAATGGCCCTATCCAATTAAGGTTATTTCATTACAACAGTTGGAAGCTGTATAGACAGACAGTTAGCTCTTATCACATAAAAAAGTCAAAGAAATTATACATATGATATGACTTAAAGATATAGTTTAATTTAGTGTATGAAAAATAAAATGTATTGTATAATTTTTTTAAAAATTATTTGTTTACAAAATATCATCTATAAATATAGTGGAAAAAGTTTTGAGTGTGTTTTAATCATTCTAATGATATATCCATTAAAAACTCTTTATATTACTAATATCATAGTTTTCATGTATTCATTATAATGCACAACTTAATACCAAACAAAATTCATACATAATTTTAAAAAATGTACCAAATAATTTTTAATATGCTCTGTCAAACGACCAAAGTGAATTAAATTTCCGTAAACACTACTACTACAACTACTACTACAGAGTATAGTCCTATAGGGTAGAGTCTAGAAATATAGAGTATACGTAAATTCTGTTCACTTTTAGAGGCGGATATATACTTTAAAGAGGAGTGTATGTGCATTTGTTAACTTTCAAAAAATCGAATATATATATATAAATTTATTTTGAAAAGCTGACAGAAATTAAAATATAATTAACAGTTAATTTTGATAAAGCATTATGAATGTTAATAGCATTAAATATCATTACATCATATTCTACAGAAACTTTTCTTTTGTTTTGAAACGAAAATATTATTCTCCTTGGAACTTTTTTTGATTAGATTGCAAGTAGATTTCTGTTCAGTTTACCTTATATTTTATATTGTCAACGTAACTAATAACTTTTTGTTCTTTGTTATGTTACCCTAATGACATACCAATTCCTATAGTTTGTATTCCTTTATTATATCTACAATTTTTATGTTTTGCTTCATAATGTATCGTATTATATATTGTATTGTTCCTTGTTGTTAGGTTATGTCACACTTTAACAATTTAAATGATAGATCTTAAAAAAAAAAGTGGAATACAAAGTAGAATTACTATGAATATATATATATATATATATATATAGGATGAAATAGGATAATTATATAATAATTAAAGATAAAATGAGAATAACACGGATAACACCAAATGGATATTACATAAAATGAGACCTTCCATTGTCATCTAAGTTTTTACTTGGGATAAATTTAAACGATATCATGCTATACTGTTCACACAATACAATGGGGAAGAACCATCTATGTTATTCTTCAAAGTTTCATCTCTTTATTCTTCAAAACTTGGGCAAAAATTTACAAGGCAAACCAATCATCTTTCAGCTTAAATATTTTTAATTTTAAAAAATTAATTTCTAGGTGATGGATGGAAACCTCAAACTTATATAATTTTCAATAACGGATAACCTAACAGTACTCTGTATTCATCACATGAGAAAAGGACCATATAAAAGTTGTCTTTTTTTTTGTTTGTTTTTTAGTAACAAAAACCCTCATAAGCTTAATTAAATCCTAAACTTTGAATTAAATTAAATTCTTCTATTGAAATTTATGTTTAGCAAACCCATGAAGGAGGAGAATTACTCATCCAACTGCAGATAATTACAAAACTTGCAAATTTTAGTTCAATCCCTATAAACTAATGCATATTTTATAAAAAGGCCAAGCAAACTAAAATATAAAAATTGCAAAAGAATTAACATAAGACAAAAACAATCAACATTCAAACATTTCCTTTTTTTTTTTTTTCCTTATAGAAAACCATATAAAAGATATATAGAAAAATCATAAGGAAAAAAAAAAGTATTTCTCCTAGTGAATATAGTGAAGAACTGGATGAAGGAAAAAAAAAAAAGATTAGAAGACAGTATATTTTACTAGTATAGAATAGACAATGAAATGACTATTTATAATTAAGAAGATGTGAGTTTCAGAATGTGATTTACTTATTAGGTGAGAATCTAATTACTTAATTATAATTTAATAATAAAATATATGTTTTTATTAATTTGACATAAATGAGTAAATCTTTTCATATTGCACACCAAAAACAAATGAAAGTAAAGGCAAGGTAATCTTCACACCTTAAAATCTTTAGTAAGTAAATAGTAAAAGTAAGGCTATGACTATTTCACTATAATATTTGACTCCCTAAAATTTTTAGTAAGTAAATAGTACAAGTAAGGATATACTAATTCTTTTTACATAAATCTTTACCGATATATTTTGAGTCCGAAGATTATCTTAAATAAAAATAGAGAAATTATAAATTAAGAGATCAAATTGTCATTGTTTAAGAAGCATGCATGTTATTAACACCTATTTTCTTGACTTTTTTATTTTATTTTATATATAAGTATAATTGGTAATTCTTCAAAGCTATTACTTTTATAGGAGTAACTTCGAGTTCAGTATTTCAGGATAAGTAGATTTCAAGAAAGACTGAACTTGTTTTGTAAAGTCATATTTTAACATGTCTACTGCATGAATTTCAAATATATGCCAAAATTTAAGGCTAACAATGGACCGGATACAATCATACCAGATGGGAACTTTGGAAAAATTCCGGTAAATCCGATTTCTACTGCATGAATTTCAAATATATACCGAAATCTTAAGTCTAACAATGGACCGGATACAATCAGACCAATTTAATCAGTATCCGAATCGATTTTCTAAATCGTACAAATATCCAAAATCGATCCTATTGAAATCGAGTTTACTGAAACTTTCCAAAGTTCCAATATAGTCCTCATCGCTTGGAAGTTACGTCTTCAAAGTTAAAGACACTGAAGCTGAATGGTCAATGGTTGATTTATCATGGAAATCTTCGTTGTGTAGAAATTTTTTGCCCCGTACATTCAGCATTTGGAAATTTCAGGAGGTCTTTATGATCTCAAGTGTATTCTCGTAGATGTGTCTGCTGTGGTAACTGCTAAGCTTGCTTTCAACATTATGTGTATCAAAGACATCAACGATGATTATGGTCTACATTTTGATCCTGAGGAAGACAGTTGTAGTGACTATCATCAATTCTTTAGGTCCCTCGTCTACGGTTACCTTCTAACGTTCCGTAATGTAAAGGAGTTAACAATTGGAACTTGGTTAACAGAGGTTTGCTTTTATCTCAGAGTACTTTAAATTTCACAAACTCAACTGGATTAGTTGCAGAAACTTGTGGCTTTTTGTGTGTTTTTATTTGTCAACTGTAGATTGTCGGGTATTTTTTTTGCATATCTGCCATACATGTATCTGAAAACACGGATTTTTCTGTGTCGATTGTTGCTTAAAGTGTTTAGATGATTAGGTTCGGTACTTGAATATAATAGAAAAAAGTGGATATTAGGCTCTTCCTTGGGTGCGGTATATTACCATGGCTGGTGAATATGAGTTGAGACTTACGTAAAACAACACCGAGATGATGATCCAATCCAAATAAGTTTTGCTTGAGGCTCAGATAACTCATCCAATACTTTGAGTTCCTTTGCAGGAGATGAACTGGTTTAGCTCATAGATTTGAAGCAAATTGTTTTGTTGTGCCAATTTTTGTTATTATTGTATTTAACTTTATTTCTTGTATGTTACCCATATTTTCTTGTATATAGACGCTGCTGATTACTTTCGTGTTGCATATACGTTTAAAGAAGTTCAATAGATTTGTCACATAACTTATGTTGCCATGGAGTACTTTCTTTTTATACTTATTGCTTTCTCCATTCTTTGTATTACTAGTTTCATTGGGATTATTGCAACAGGTTCTGTGTATGTTGCTGTTCAAAGGGACTGTACTTGCAGAAATGAAATGCAAATATCTGACGCTGGAGTTGCATGTGAAGAGGTTTAATTTGTATGGTGTAGCTGGTCTTCTGCGAGCATCAAGTCATGTAGAGACACTCAACATAAATATATATACGGAGGCACTAGACAGAGAGGGACGCGACATAGATATATCAACGAAATCTGTAACTTCCTCTCTTCTTTTAAATCCATTCATTTTATGAGTTTAACCACTCCTCCTGAGAAATTTTCTTTTGTCACTGCAAAGCTTAACATTAATTGGTTGGTGTTGTTGCTTTCTTTGAGTCAAATGAGGTCTGAAACGGAAAGGGTTGGCTGCCATCCACTCTTTGTTTGGGTTACGTAGGCCATGAGTCTTTAAGATAGGAACAATCATCATAATCTGTTTTAAAAGTACCTATAAGATTTGTTGGTTATGAAATCATTTTTTCCCATGTTTGTGCAATATCCGTGAGGCTGACCTGAATTTAGTCCTGATTAAATTCTCTTTCTCCAGCTTGAAGATACCCACTGCCGCTTTGAGTTATCAGATTTGGTCAAGGAGATGATATTGATTTGCAAAATTCGATTTTAAAGTTTGGGTTTCCCAACCTCAAGAATGTTCAGATTATCAACTCCCCCGGAGAGCGGTGCTTTAAGGATCATTTCAAACAGGGCTTTGACAAGCTTTTGAAACTTTCAGAATTTCTGTTAAAGAATGCAACAGTTTTGGAGAAGTTTGTGATATCAAAGGGAATAATGTGCAAGATATGTTCAACCAACTGTGTGTCCACATTTTTATCTCAATTGGCTGAGAAATTGTTTTGTTGCCCAAGATCCTCAACGAATTGTGTGATTATCTACTAACAGTGAGCTTGTGATGATTAGACTGCAAGTAGTTTTCTTAGGATACACGAGATGTTGCCTTATATTGAGTTTTTAGTGAATACTCATGCAATCATGATACTTTAACTTGTGTATGCAACAAATTACTTATCTTGTGGCATACCAAATGTTATGATGTCTTAGTTTCTCATGAAACATTTGTACGTTGCATTTTAGATGGTACATTTGTATTAACATTTCTTGCAACTCTTGTTTTCCTCGACCTGATAAGATGAGCAGTAATCCACATTTTTGTAATGATAATTAGCTGTATGATGTAGCATTGAAGTCTATGATTGTGTAATGGTTCTCATTTTGACTTTTTTCTTGAAAGGATGAGGCCTGCATTTGTTTACATCAGATAATTTTTAGCAGGTATGCTCGAGGCTTTCAGTTCTGATGAATCATTATATTTAACTCATATAAGAATGTATGCTTAGATCTGTTTGTTTGGTTCGCCTGAAATATCTGTTCTTCAGGCAAAATTTAGATGTCTGAGACAACGATAAGGGGTTTGGAGAAATACTGTTCTGAGTTCAGAAAAAAAAGAGTAAACTGCAATGGGCTGAAAATCAACATAAAAATGCAGGTTAGCTTAATTAGACAAAAAATGATTCCATAGAAGTGTTTGTTACAGATCCAACAAATCTTAATGGTATTTGAGAAGTGTTCCTGTCATAAAAATTGATGGTATAAGTAAGCTTTATAACATACAAAGTGATGTCTTTGGTACATGCAATTTTGAAAGTAATAGTCTAATCTCTAATAACTTGACAATTTTTCACCTCCTGAAATAATAAATTGTTTTTTCATATGAATTCTCCGAACACATACAAAACAATCATTATTCCCTTAAAATTTCATAGTTAACTACAAAGAAGCATAACATTACATTGAAAAACAAATAAACTCATATAAATTGTAGTAACTAATTACTTATTCACTTTTGGATTGGCACACCTATTAAAAAAATAATTAATAACGTAGTAAGTTTACCATTTTAACCCTATGAATTATAAAGTAGATGAATAAAAAACTTAAGATTTTCAAAAAGTTTTACCTTTCTCATAGTAATTAATTGAGAATATAATAGGTAATTTTTTTTTTGTCTTTTCTTGAGTTGTTAAAATTGACAAGTAATTAGGAACAACTAAAAAAAATGGACAAGTAATTAGCGACAGAGGCATAAAACATAATATTTGTCTCCTAACAAATGAGGAAATAAAGTTATAGCCCCAATTGGGAAAATTGGATTTTGAAAATATCGTGTGACATTTTGACCCATTTAATAATAATAATAATAAGATCATTTTTTTACTAGAGTATTAAAAGGACATGTTTGGATCAAAATATAAATAAAGGACATATTCCGTCATCACATAAGAAAAATGATATTTTTGACTCTTTTCCGAAAAAAGCCCCAACTAAAAACAGGTTTCTTTTACAGTGAGCAATCTCCTATGAAATATCCAGCTGCAAAAACTGAACAGGTATATGCCCTGTTACAGTCTGTTATTCGAACGCAACCTCCAATATTGGAATTTGTTTGCTCAATTTACATTTATCCTCTACTTTGTGTTTTCAATGACTTCTCCTAATACACACACAACCCCCTGGATATTCACTATCACTAATTTACATGACCTCTAATCAGACTTGATAATTTGCAACTTATCATTGCCATGTGTTGTTATTAATTCTTCTCAGATGTTTATTTGTCTTCACTGGATATTCAGTGAAAATCTTTATTATTGACATTAAATCTTCTATTGCATCTTGGTTGGTGTGTTGTATTTACATCAACTTCTCTGGAGCTTAAAATGAGTTGGTTGATGTACATGTTAAAACAATGCTTGATGATATATTACTCCTATGTTGTAAGTGATTTTTTATTAATTCTTTCTTCTCAGATGTCGCCCATTCGGCCACATAACAATGAGAATGTTTAATCTGTTTGATTCTTTGAGATCTCCATATATGTTAGTTGCCTTACAAAGGTGCTTTCATTTAACAACTCATGATTTTTGTGAGGAGTCATGAATGGGGGCTCTGATGTGTGTTGGATTTGGTATCGGCATGGTTTACTATGGTATGCCATTAGGCGTTGGAAGTTTAAATTTCAATCTCTAACTAAGCATTACACTGAATGGATTATCTGAATTGGAACTTCTCCTGATGTGTGTGAGCAACACAGCTGTGGCAATAATGAGGCAAGTTATGGTTCTCGGAGGAGCCTTTACCCTATATCGGCCATATAGAGTAACACATTTCAATCACTGGATGTAAGGAATTTACTTGAAAAGGCGAATTTTTATATTTCTAAGAAGAAGGGAAATAACATAATGCATTACTTTAGACAAAAGTTGGCGTTATTTTCATATGAAGGATTATCATAGTGGTTGTATGATGGATCTTCTTTTGCTGCCATTTTTACTTCTCTATGTAGAAAATAAACCGGAGGAGTCATAGAGCTGACTCTTACTTGCTCGGTATTAGAAAACTTACTAGAAATGATGACCTTGAGATGACAGAAAAGGGGGAAATGAGTTCCAAGTTGGCAAGCCATACATAAATTTTGTAATCTAAAACTGATCATGTTTAAACAACATTTGGCTAAGAACTTTCTAATGTGGATGACCCAACAAAAATGCCAACAGGAGTATGTGACTTTTGTGGCGTGAAAGCTGAAGGATGACCGGATGACTGTGGCTTGATTGATACGGTGTAAAGAGCATTATTACTTAGACCGGAAAGAAGCAGTTGGAATTCAAAGAAAGAAGGGACTTAGTTACAGAGTGAACATCACGAATATTAGAGAAATTTGACAAAGAGGTGCCACCAGTGTTTTTGGATTGGCAAACCTTGTACATTACCAACATGTAGTTGATCCAGGCCTTTATATTCCTCAACATGAGCAAAGCTTGATAAATCAGATGCGGTAGATGAGTTGCGATTATGTTGGGGAACCTATTTTGAGTCAAGGGAATCGGTGCCTGATGAATGAAATAAGCTGAAGGATTGTAGCGTTGAAAGCATGTCACGACTTGATGATTAGTACCATTACTGATTTGACACCAATTCCTTTTCCATCATTATTTGCATTCCAAGCTTGACCCAACAGTTGTTAGGGTGATACTGATTGCAGCCACCTCGACCCCTATCTGATCTACTATGGTCTCTTAGAGAGTTGTTATTCATCTGACCAGGGTTTTATTTTTCGACATGAAAACAAACACTGAGCAACACTAGCCACAGCCCCTAGGTGCATCGCCTGCAGGAAGGAATAGCTAGGGAGGACATGGATGATCCATGAAAAACTCATGGTTCAGAAATAGACTATGAAGCTCACAGAGTATGAAACTGGTTCAGGTCACACAGATAATGTAGTAGTAACAATATATCGTTAAAATCTGAAGCATTGTCATAGCAGCAGCAGCAGGTGAATCAAATATTTTGCAACCTCTAGTAAGCTCTTTAAGCCCAACTCAAATCTACCTAATATATTAAGATTTTAGGTGAAACATATGCACAACATCTAAAATGCGATAAAGAAAAGTTTCATGTGAAACCAAACAACCATAACATTGGTATGTCACAAGGATATGATAACAAGAACAAATAGTTATTAGTTACAATGACAAATTCAAGATTTTCACCAGCAGTAAATCAAAAACTAAATATAAAGTAACATTTATGGTAGTGAAATTAGTCACAGTAAGTTCCCTCCTTGCAAATGATCATAGAACTGGTTGAGGATCTTGGGCAACATTCCAATTTCTTAGCCAATCGAGATGAATATTGAGAAGCACAGTTCATTGAACAGATACTACAATTTTTTCTCCTTGATATAATTACGAACTTCTCCAAAACTTTTGTGTTCTTTAGTAGAAAGTCTGAAAGTTTGAAAAGATCATCATGATCCCATTCAAGATGCTCCTTCAAGCAGATCTTGGAAGCATTGACAACCTTGACATTCTTAAGGTTGGGAAACTCGAAGCTTGACAGGAAATGAATATCATGTTCTTTGGCCAAATATCCCAATTCAAATGGGCATTGCTCAAGATCCAACTGGAAAGAGAATATAGTCAAATGAAAATCATAATACACAAAACTTACAAAATGTGATTTCATAGGACAAGTGTTCCTGGGAAAATGATTACAGAAGTTGTTCCTCTTAGGATGAATCTTGGAATAGGTAGACCAAGCTAAGAGTAACAACTCTTAAGTTTGTCAACAATTTTTTTAACATGAAGTTTTCTAGTGACAAACATCTCTTGTTTATAATCAAAGATATATTTGCATGATTGCATCCATTTTGGAGCACCATTCAATGTAGGAATGGGGGAGGGATGTTAAAACTTCCTACAATGGATGTGCAAATAAAAGAGCAAAAGTTGCAAGAAGTTACGGAAGTAGTTGCCATAGTTATGTTGAGTGTCTCCACATGAGGCGAGGCTCGCAACATGATAGCTGCTCCATAGAAATAAGGCTCTGTGATATGCCAATCCAGAGTTAGACACTTGCATTTCAATTCTGGAAGTGACATCTTATCAAACTGCATCAGTACCTGAGGTGGTAATCCCAATGAAACTAGTGAACGATCGAAAAAACCAAGATCAAATGAAAGAAAGAAAAATCCTATCTAGACAGATAATGTTATGAAAAATCTGATCATCTAACAATTTAGCTGAATGATAAAAGTATCCAACTTTAGAAAGTTGACTGAAAGATTGCGAAAAGTCAGGAGAGTTTTGTATTTGTAAAGGTTTAAAAGTTCTCAAATTGTGTTATATTCTTAGTGTTTTCTCTTTTGATATCTATATACTAAAAAGCAAATAAGTTCAACATACCTCGATGAAGCAAGTCCCAAAAGTTAACTCAGTTGCATTCCTCAACTTTTGAAAATAATCTTTGATGAATGCCTTTATAACTTGATGCTCATCAGGACCTTGATCAAACCAAGTCCAGTTCATTTGGAAAGTAAGTTTCGCACTGACCAGAGATGATACATTTACTAGCCTACACCTCAGATCATACATATATCCAGAGATCTCCAAATGTTGAACATGTGGGGCAAAAATATCCAAAGAGAGATCATCAGAGTTATAGTACGGCAAATGATTTTCGAACTTAAGCCTCTTTAAATTTGAAGAACTAATTTCCATATGACGGAATCCGGAGAATTCAAGAAATTCAAGGATTTCCAAAGCAGGACAACCTGAGAGTATGTTTACAATTCTGTCATCATCTAAAGTTATGTCATTCAACCGTAGGGTCTTTAAAGACTTCCACTCTATGACGACTTCCTTGTCAAGTATACAACAAGTGAGATCTAATGTTATCAAGGAAGAACACTTGTAGACAGTGTCAGGCAAGTCAATAGAGTCATTCTCATATGAATCTGACAACAATATAATATTTTCTACATTCTTTTCAACAACAGTAGCAAACCATCGGGAGATTGGGAACAATAATTTTTTTTTACTTTTCTCCTCATCAGTAGGAACCCATCGACTCATTGTGAAATCTACTATGTCATCAACAAATCCGACTCGTTGTTCGTATTTGGATAGGTGGGTGAAATTCAAATGGAAGTTTTTAATTTTGGAACAAGTAGAATGATCTAACACATAATCGACAAAGGATATGAAGTTTTTCCTTTGCGATTTATCTTTACAAGAGAAAAAGAAGCTATCAATTGAAGGCCATAGATGCTCCCACCTTTTTGAGAGAACAGATGTTGTGAAGGCATCTTTTGTTGGCAAAAGTGAGAGAATCAGAATAAGAAGAGAATCCGGCAACTTACTAATTCGACTCTGATCTTCAACTCTTTTCATTTTCTTATTTGTCTCTTCAACCTTTTTGCAAGGCCGTAGATCCATCTTTTGGGCGCAGAAAGGTTTGCTAGGGTTTGAATGATTTTCCTTTCTATGCAAGACACATTTCCCTTTGTGTTTGTTGGGTTATCCTATGACGGTATCTTTCAAGTGGATGGAATTAAGAGATTAATGGGATTTACTTAGACATTTCTACATATAATATACATAGCACAATTATAGAGAAGGATATTTAGGATTTTTTTTTAAAATTTTGTTTCCTTAGATAGATTTACTTGATTTTTATTCCTAAGATAGATTTACTTGTATACCTTCAAATAGTTGTTGTTATTGGAATAATATAATATGGGTCCAACTTAAGGAGGACCGTCTTCCCCCGATCTACAAAACCCTAGAAGCTGGTGGAGTCTTACGCACCGGGGGAGTTGTCGGAGACAATCTAGTTCAAAGCGCACGTGGAGACATATGAGTGGACCAATCTTGGTTCGGCTTTCTTTTACAACATCAACTCGGCATTTTCGATTGGCCTGTAGTGGTCCCCTAATTATAGGACCCTTTTATTTTGAGAAGAAAACTCTCCAAACAGAATCTAGGGACCCTCTTTGGTCAGTTTTGAGACTTTTTTGCTTAATTATACTCGATTTTGGAAATTGTGTATGAGTCCAGCTTTGAGCGAAATTGTTGCTTGACCAACTTGTGGCTTGATATTGTTTGTTGGAGGCTATTTGAAGCTTATGGTGTTATTCTACTGAGTATATATATATATATATATATATATATATATATATATTTATTTTTTAATTTTTTTTGGGTTAATATTTGGTATCACTTGATGTGGTATTTTCTAGAAACTTCACCACTCTTTTATGCACCTCCTGTTTCTACAAGTCAGGGGGAGAAAGATGAGTGGTTAGCCTATCAGGTTACTCGTGTTGTAACGAAACAATCATCTGACATTGTTCCTTTATGTTCTAATTCTTTTATTGAGCATCAATTGACTATTGTGCCTTCAGACGCTGTTCAATCTACACCAATACGACACCAATTGTTCAAGTTTACTCAAGAAGACGAGAGATTAATGATATATATACCCTACATCAACTCCTTCATCCTCAGATCCTTCGAAAAATATTGACCTTCATGTTGCTCTTTAGAAAGGCACACATCAGTGTAAATCCATATATTTCACAACTAATTTTGTTTCTTATGTCACTTATCTCCTTTATCTTCTGCATCTAGTTGTTTGATTGACTCTCTAGCTAGACTTCGTCACTATCCCTAAAACAATAAAAGAAGCCTTGAATCATTTTGGATGGCGTGATGCTATGCTCGAAGAGATACATGCTTTAGACAAAAATCACACCTGGGATTTAGTGGCTTAATTTACCCAAAGGAAAGAAAGCAGTAGGATGCAAGTGGGCCTTTTAGTCAAAATTAATCTTATGGTTTTCCCGCGAGGCGTAAAGTCATACTTGTGTTTTTAGGATTTGCTCAGACTTATGAGGTGAATTATTTTGACACTTTCTCCCCGGTAGCCAAGCTCACCTCTGTCCGCTTATTTATTTCAGTGGATGCTTCTTGGCATTGGCCTTTTACATAAGTTTGATATCAAGAATGTGTTTCTTCATGGTGATCCCCATGAAGAGGTATATATGGAATAACTAGGTTTATTGCTCAAGGAAAGTACGGAAAAGTTTATCATATGAGGAAATCTTTATATGGTCTAAAGCAGAGTCCTCGTGCAAAGTTTGAAAAATTTACTAATGTTTTTCAAGAATTTGGGTTGAAAAGAGCAAGTGTGATCAGTCATTATTCTACCGAAAATCAACAACTGGTATTATTCTTTTCGTTGTCTATGTTGATGATAGTGGCATTACAAGAGATGATTGTGCATGATTTTCTTCTCTCAAGAAGTTGTTACACACCAAGTTTCATACCAAAGACTTGGGGAAGCTGAAATACTTATTGGGTATAGATATAACATGAAGCAAGAAAGGGATTTTCTTGTCCAAAGAAAGTATCTGATTGACCTGCTTGCAGAAACTAGAAAATTGGGAGCTAAGCCGTGTGGCACACCAATAGTTCCTAATGTACGTAACACTAAGGATGATGGTGATCCAGAAAGATACAAAAGGTTAGTTGGGAAATTGAACTATCTCACTGTGACCCGTCAAGATATCATCTACACTGTTAATATTATCGGTCAATTTATGTCTATACCAACAGTCAAACACTGGGCAGTCTTGAAACAAATCTTATGTTATTTGAAAGAAGCTCTTGGACTTGGCATATTATATAGTGATTACGGGCATACTCGTGTTGAGTGTTTTTTTAGATGTTAATTGGGTTGGATCAAGAATTGATAGAAGATCTATACTGACTATTATGTATTTGTTGGTAGATGCTGGTATCTTTGTCAAGATAAGAGTCTACACCCTGAACGTGGTCGATAATTAGAACCATTACTAACTTGAGCAAACCCTTGGCCTGATATACTATAAGACTGAATGTTGACTGATGCGGAAGTTTTTGAAAGATCAGCATTCAACACAATAACTTAGAAAACAAAGTCAATGCCTAAATAGTTAAAAACATAATATCTGTTTAATGTACATATGTTTGTAAAACAACTAAGACTGTAACTCAACTGACTCGTCTATGAAACCTTTATTATACTGAAGATAGGTTAATGGGACAAGACTCAAGGCTACTTGAATACTCTAACATGAATAAACTACTAATTCTCAAGATTAATTCGAGCCCTTTGAAAGCAAGGAGGTCTTACCAAAAATGGATGAAAGTGATCCTACTGATGTGTTTGCTATCGTTCCTGAATACGTGAATTTGCATCAGAAGATGATGTAACGTAGAATGATGTCAGTACATGAAATGTACGGTATGTAAAATGAAACAACTTGCTAAAACTGAATTTAAAGAGCTGAATGAATAACTCTGTAGACTCACATCAAAATACTCTTTAAGCTGATTCGAAAGCAGCAATAAATGAGATTGCCTCAGACAGAAGGTTCACCCCTCACCCTGGGGATTTGGGAGTTGAGACTTCCTTGCTCTTAGGCCAACTGAATAGTAATGCATGCATGTGTACAAGATAGATTGAAATAAAGTCAAATGGCTATCCAGAAACTCTTGTTTTATGTAGATTGAGATCTTACCAGCCAACTTCTTGTTGTTGGTTAACTACTGTTATTTAGGTAGTTTAAGGCGATCTATTATAGGACGATGTTTGTGAGAATAATAACTGTATATGTACTGAACTTTTGACAAGTGCCAAACAATGTTGCTTAGCATTTGTATTGATTAAAAACACCACTCTCTGCTCCTTTTAAACTGTACACGCGAATAAACCTAGCGACATTAAGGCCAGTCATGGCACGCCAACAGGGATCTTACTTATGTGATACCCCCGGATATCCCTCAATTGAGACAACTCTTCCTACAGGATGGATTGTGCCGAAATTGTGTAACATTCCTACACATGAGTTACAAAGCTGATTGTGCAGAAACTGTTTTATGCACCTGCACTCACGTGTATGTCAAAATGTCTCAAATGCGAGCTCTGGATCCAGCTTAGTTTAGGCTGGAACTACCTTGCATAATGCATGCTTGCAGTATTTTTCAAGGCCAACGACTATTACGGGGTCATGGCTGAGCAATGCAGGTTGAATATACAGTGTGGTAGGAAAATTCCCCGCAAACTGATGCTGTCCGATCTAGGCTTACCATGAGTGTACTCAGTATAGGTTTGATTTCTAAGAGAACTTTAGTTTCCTCACCTGATGCAAATGAAGCTAATAAATTCTGTTTTTTTTTTCATGTGATAGAAACTTTAGGATGATACCATGTGATATGAGTGGGAGTTACAGTTAGTCTTTATGTTGTCGCTTTATAGTATTTTAAGCAAGTCCAATGCATAGGTCTTTAGGTGTGTTTAGAGCGCACAGTTGGATGAGCCTTACTGAATTAAGTCCCATACGTGAGTGTCATGACGTCTTGCAAGTGCTCCACCTCATGAGCGAGTGTCAGAAAAAGCTTTCTAAAACATATGACCAAATTCATATCATTAGTTTTGGGTCGTTTTGACTTTGATGCTGACGTGGTCATAACATGGAAGTCTCTAAAGAGCATAAAGTTGTGGAGCTTGTTTTTAGACAATGGCAAAGTTGCAAATGTCAGGCAGTCCTTGTCGCCTGGAAATTAGGTCTTAAAAACTAAAGACACTTGAGCTGCAAGAACATTGGAAAGTAGGTCTTCAATTTCTTGTACTTTTTTTGAAATATTTGCCCCGTACCTTCAGCATTTAGAAATTAGAAATTTCAGGAGATCTGTAAGGTATGCTTTTAAACAAACTAAGCTTTCTTTCAACATTTTGTGTATCAAAAACATCCTGGAGTCCTTCCTTTTTTTTGTTAATGCTTTCTCCATTCTTTATATTACTACTATTTTCATTGGGATTATTGCACCATGTTGCAGATGAAAGGGGTTTCGCTTCCAGAAATGAAATGCAAATATCTGATGCTAGATTTGCATGTGAGGAAACTTAATTTGTATGTAGTAGCTGGACTTTTGTGAACATCACCTCATGTGGAGACACTCAATATAGATATATATCAAATTAAGCCTGGAACTTACTCTCTTCGTTTCACATCCATTCGTTTTATGAAGTTTAACCACCCCTCCTGAGAATTTGTTTCTGAAGGAAAATGCTAATATCAGTAATTAATTTTGTGTGTCATTGCTTCTATATTTGCACGGCAGAAATAAACAGTGGCTTCTTGCATCAATTAGTGAAGCCTTCTGATACATTTCTATTTGGTGCCACTGGGACTGGTGGCTTGTGACCTCAACTGCTCATTTCTAGCTATTTGCAAAGCAACTTTTCGATTGGAATAAGTTACTCACCATTATGGCCTCACAAAGTACGAAGAAACTTATAGGACATCGCATCATACAAAGTAAAATTATTTAGCTCATATTTATGTTTAATTGGAGCCAGAGGAGGATAATAGATGTGTTATAGAAGAGAAACTTTAAAGACACGTCAAGCTTTGAGATCAAGAGAAATATTGCATTAAGACAGTGCTATAAAAAAGATACAACACTAGATCAAACGAAACTACTCCCTAGCTGTCAGCCCATAATACACTCCTTGGAAATAAGTCTAGAGAAAATCGGGGTGGACTTCTTAGTCATCTAGTCTTTGATCCTTCAATGAGGTCTCAAAGGTATTGCCACTCCATTTGTTCACATCAGACTTGGATCCTCTCTCACTTGCAAACTGCGAGTGACAATCATCTTAGTCTTCAATTATGTACTCGGTGCATTTGGAGACTTTGTTGGTTGTGTTTGGATGACTTCTCTGATCTGATTTGCTATAACCAAGATTTCCTTCACCATTTATATGATTGTCATGGTCATATCGGATGATATCTTCTTTTAATTCAGACGTGAATCCTGTCCCACTAGCAAACTGCGAGAGACAATCATCTTCATCTTCAGTTATGTACTCTGTCCATTTGGAGAATTTGTTGGCTGTCTTTGACCGACTTCTCTGTACTGACTATCTATAGCCAAGATATTTCTATAATTGTCATTGTCGTATAGATTGATGCCTTCACTCAGTTTGCAAACACTGTCTGTTGCTAGCTGAACAGACATGTTTAGTGGTGCTGTTGTATCATCTCCTCAATTGGAGATCACTGATGCCATTGTTGCCTAATGTGTGCTTGGCTCAACATCTGCAATTCAAAGCTCCAATACTGAGCACTGGAAGTGAATGAACTACTCGGGGAGAAAGGGGCTACCTCTTTACGGTTTTTAACACAAAACAGGCTTACTGAAATTCCAAAATGCACTTTCCCAACAGGAAAATTGGATAAAAACAGTGAAGGTTCTTGTAAGACGTAACTATGATCATCTTCATTCTCAAAATACCAAATCAACAAATTGCTTTTACACCTGCTAATTGCTACATGCACTCAAAGCTCTTCATACCTTATTCAGTATGTTCTGTAATCATCGGACAGCTACTGGGAATCGGATAAATATCCAACTCATCTGATTCCAAAGTCACTCATCCCTCCTATCTCGTATTTATGGTTAGGCACTAAAATAAGGTGCCATAGGGGGATCTAGGACAGGTTCTACGAGTTAAAATTGAACTAATTGCTTTTGGCTCGAATTATACATAAATATATAGAATCACACTCGTTTCAGGAATCCAATAATTCTAGATTCTGAATTATTCTATGTAAGAGGCCATCGAGGTTACCTTTGTTTTGTGCATTCCGGTAACCTTGAGATATGCTTTCTTTTCTGGTATTCCGCTTTGAGAAAACTAGTTTGAAACTACCTGCAACAGCAGAGTAGTTGTTCAACCTAGGCCTTCTGAATAACTCTTTGGGTAGCTCCGTCACAATCTTCAGCTCCATAACATCTCCTGCATTTCCAGATCGAACAATTCAAAACCTAAAAATCAGACACCTAAATCTTCAGAACTACAAAAAATTCAAGTTACCGGAAATTTCATCATTTTCGGTTGCATTTTCTTCTGGATGGATTTACTATGTCCAATCCTTTCTCTTCAAACTCCCAGGACTTTGATTCTGCTCTTCAATATCTAGGGTTTCTATTTCTTCTCTGTCTACCACAGGTAATTGATCAATAATTGGCAAGACATATTGAAACTCTGAACAAATAGGCGAATTTCCTTAGCCTTGTACCCCTGGGCAAACACTTTGGCAACATACTGTTTCTGATTATAAACCACGCAGATCCATTTGTTGCTACTCTTCTTATACCTTTCTTCGTCATTTTAATTTTGTGATTATAATTAAAGAGTTAATAAGAAAGAGTGAGACATTATTTTCCAAATGAACTAAAGAAGAAAATAAGTTAACCAGATTGAAACAAAGGTTTTGCTACAAAAATTAATGAAGAGAAGAAAAAATAGGGGTTGACAGAAAGCATAATTCATTGAATGTAAGATAGAATGATCTCATAATTCCGTAAAATCCATCAATTACAAAGATCCTAGTAACAGTTAGGTAAATTCTAAACAATATAGTGGAAGAAACTTACTAATTTTCAGAAAATGCAAAAATTGAATTAACTACATTAGAAACATGTACTCTCATCTGGACTCTGGACTTAGTCATGATAATTGACATTGAAGTCATCACCAATCATTTTCCATTTGATGTATGTCTTTATAGGGGTACTAGCAGGACGAATCTTCACCAAACCTTTATATCCACCCATCATACGAGAAATGGCAACCAAAGCATCAATATCCCTCATCTGGACAACGAATACAACATTCCTAGCCATAATGCGATCCCGGATGACAGCCATTTCCGCCAGAATTTCTTCACGCCTCTGATTGTTTTGTTGCTTAGCGTTTGGTACATCTTCAGGTTGGTTGGATAGTTCAACCTCCAAAACGGAATAACGATGGAGGTTTTTCAAAGAACTCCTCTTAGCACCACCCCTACCCATTGAATTAAAAAATCAATATGACTAAAAAAGGCAGATTAAGTGTATATATATAGAGAGAAGGATAATGGATTTGGAATTTGGGGGAATGAATTTCGAGTTTTGGGGGGAAACGAATTTCAAATTTTGGAGGAACTGAATTTCTAATTTTGGGCAAGTAAAAATGTTGAATTTTGGGTGAAATTAACATTTCGAAATTTAGGGGGGATTTTCAAACTACAAAATTTACACAGATTTGTTCGGCGGGAATTTAAAAAATATAAAACTTGGGGGTGAAATTAATATTTCGAATTATTGAAGGAAATTTATGCAGTTGTTTTTGGCAGAAATTCATAATTTTCAAATGTTGGGGGAAATTAAAGTTTCAAATTTATGGAATAAATTTTAACAAGTAAGAAATTTATTTGGATTTTTTTCTCAAAGACCCTAACCATTAATATAAAAATTTTGATATGGATAAAAAAAAGGCAGATTAAGTGTGTCTAGATAAAGAAGGATAATTGATTTCGAATTTTGGGGGGGGGGGGGGGGGGGGATGAAACTTTCGAATTTTGGCGGGAATGAAAATTTCGAATTTTGGGGGGAAATAAAAATTTCGAATTTGGGGGGAATGAAAATTTCGAATTTGGGGGGAATGAAAATTTCGAAATTTGGGGGGAAATGAAAATTTCGAATTTTGGGGGGAAATGAAAAATTCGAATTTGGGAGAAAAGAATTTCAAATTTTGGGGGGAAATGAAAATTTCGAATTTTGGGGGAAATGAATTTCGAATTTTGGGGGGAAATGAAAATTTCGAATTTTGGGGGGAAATGAAAATTCGAATTTGGGAGAAAAGAATTTCAAATTTTGGGGGGGGGAATGAAAATTTCGAATTTTGGGGGAAATGAAAATTCGAATTTGTGGAGGGGAATTATAAAAACTATGAAATTTATACAGACTTTTTAGGAGGGAATTCAAAATTTCAGATTTTGGGTAATTTTAAATTTCAAATTTATGGAGAAAAGTTTAAAAAGTATGAAATTTATTAAGATTTTTTTTCTCAATGAGCTCCCCATATATATATATATATATATATATATATATATATATATAAAAGGATTTTGAATTTTTTCGGAAGGGAATTTTTAAAGTTTCGAATATTGTGGTAAAAATAAAAATTTTGGATTTTTGGATGAAATTTTAATAGCAATGCAATTTATACAGATTTTTTGAAGGGAATTCAAAATTTTCAAATTTTGGGAGAAATTAAAATTTCGAATTTATGGAGGGAATTTAATAAATATGAAATTTATTTGGATTTTTTCTCAAAGAACACTCCGTAGCTCCACCCCTCCCAATTAGAATAAACAAAGAGATGAAGTATATCTATATATAAAAGAATTTTGGATTTTTGGAGGGAATTTGAAAATTTTGAATATTGGGGGGAATTAAAATTTCAAATTTAAGGAGGGAATTTTAATAAGCATGAAAGTTGTATAGACTGTTTCGGCGGAATAAACTAACAAAAAAAGAAAAGGGAAAAAATTAAGAGATAAAACAAACAAAAAAGAAAAGAAAATATTAAGCTTAATTAAATATCTTAACGAGTTGGGACGGGTTGGCCCTTCAACAAAAAAATAAACAATATTACTCTCTTATAATGAGTATCTAAGAGTATCGAATGTTGACGTCTATGAATACGACATCAATACATATAAATTTTCATTTATGGATGACACACTTCAACAAATACTTACAGAATACATTTATGAATCTCACTTCGGTGAATGTTTACCAAAATACATAATAGTCAACGTAAGATATAGCGGAAAAATGTTGATCATTCAACCATTCCTCCCACAAAAATCAAGCTGGTTTAAAAGACTTGATTTTTTGTGTTTTTAACATATTAACTTAAAAACTTTACATTTAAAACACTACTATATATATATATGTATATATAAATAATATTTTTAAATATTCATAGCCCTCGAGTGGCCTATGAGGCTTGCGGGTTGGGCTTACGAGGTTAGTGGTCAAATGAGATTGGGCTAAAAAGATTCGTTCCTAAATGGGCCAAACAAACTAGGTCCAATCCCACTTAATTCAAGAGTTGGATTGGACTGACCTCGTGGGTCAAGGATTAGCTTTCCTTTATCACTATCGGCTTTTGGCCGATGCAAGATTCCGCTTACTCTGCTAGAACTACTATAACTTCCACGGCTGCTACTAAGCTATAAGATCGAGGGGACCCATTTTGACAGCTCTAAATGACATATATATAAGAACATCTTCACTATATATAATAATATCGGTAAACCTTAATAAGATCAAAACATCAATATATAATAGTACAATATTTTATTAAAATAATTATTAAATTTTCAAATAAATATTATTATCATTATAACGAATAAAGATTTGACTTTAATAAACTTTCTAACTATAGCATATCATTTGTCGAGAGGAGAAGGACTGTAGTTGTAGAAAGGTATTCATATTTTGGTTAATCGTAGTATATATTTTTGTTAATAGTAGTATATTATTGTGGTCATCAAAAAAAAAATTGAAGGTGTGGGATATTTATTTATAGGGACAAAATAACAGTGCTTAGACCGTCTTCAATTCACATCTATTTTACTCTCAATTTTCTATATTTGAAGATTAAAACAGAGAACGGATAACTCCACCTCATCTCTATATCGCTCTTTATTCTTCAAATATAGAGAGGTGAATAGTAGTTCTCTAAATTTTGGAGAACTATTATTCACACACTCTATTTACGTTTTTAAATATATTTTATTATTATTTTTGTTACTTTCTAATTAACAAATTATTTACATATAATATCATTAATTAAATACCTAATTTTCACACTTCTTTTTAAATGTCATATAAATATATTATTTAATATATAATATTTTCATTTCAAATTAATAGTATTTTATTTTATATTTTTCTAATTTCATCAATGATATAATTTGATTTTATTATCTATTTTTGGGAAAATGCACAAATATCCCCTTATACTATGATCGAAATCTTAGAGACACATCTTAACTATTTTAAGGTCATATTACCCCCTTTACTCTTCTTTTTTTTGTAATTTTGTGTAACATTTCAGCTTATGTGACATCGAAATATCTCTCACGCGCCTCAATTGCGTAGAGTTACGGAGTGTGTCACGTAAGAAAATAAATATATAAAATTACAAAAAAATAAGTTCAGTGGGGTAATATGACCTTAATTTAGTTAAGATGTGTCTCTGGATTTTGGTTAGGAGGTACTTGTGCATTTCCTTAATTTTTACTATAAAGAATAGGGAAAAATGCACAAGTACCCCCTCAACCTATGCCCGAAATCTCAGAGACACACTTATACTATACTAAGGTCCTATTATCCCTCTGAACTTATTTTATAAGTAATTTTCTATTACTTTTCTGCGTACGTGACACTAGCTTGAAATAAAAAGTCAACCAGCATTGAGCCCACAAGATAGTGCCACGTACGACGAAAAGTGATAGAAAATTATTAATAAAATAAGTTCAGGGGGTAATAGGACCTTAGTATAGTATAAGTGTGTCTCTGAGATTTCGGGCATAAGTTGAGGGGGTACTTGTGCATTATCCCTAAAGAATAAACACAATTGAAATGATAAGATGAAAATTTTAATTTTAAAATAAATTACATAATATGATAATTTAAATACATCATAATAATACAATACATAACATTAAAAATTTAATACAAGATAAAATATAATACATAACATAATAATTAATTCGGCATGAAGCAAAAATCATGCCGAAAAGATGTTAAATGTGCATTAGGAGTTTTACAATCTCGTTTTGCAATTTTTATACTATACGTACTAAGGTCCTATTACTCCCCTAAACTTATTTTATAAATAATTTTCTACCACTTTTTGGCCTACGTGGCACTATCTTATGGGCCCAGCGCGTGCTGACATTTTCTTTGAGCTAGTGCCACGTATGCCCAAAAAGGGATAAAAAATTATTTATAAAATAAGTTTAGTGGGGGGTAATATGACCTTAATATAATACAAGTATGTCTCTGTGATTTTGTGCATAGGTTGAGGGGGTACTTATGTATTTCCCCAAATTTAAAATTAATACCAAATAATATCAATTTTTTAAAATTTTAAATCAAACCTAACCAAATTAAATTCAATATAAATTGGGTTCGAATTGTGATTCGATTTTATTTTATAACCATAACCATGAACATCCCAAGTTAAAAATATAATTTTTATTTGGAAAAAGACATAAATTCTCCCTTAAACTTGTACCGAAAAGTCAGTTACACACTTAAAATATTATAACGATCCATTACACACCTATACTATTTAAAAGTGAATTTACTACCACCTGGAGGTGTAACACCACTCTCACAATATGTGGTGTATTGTACTCGCTGTCACATCAGCAATACGTCAGTGCCATGTCAGAAATTATAATTTTTTATATATATATTTTTTTATTAATTAAGTTTTCTTTTGCTAGAAATTTCTAATAAGTATATCTTTTTTGTAGCAAAATTGCACATAAGAAACTTTCTACAATGTCCGCCAAGAAAAAATTTCGATATTCAAAGTTGATTTGTATAATGAAAGAATTTCTTCCATTTCAAAATGAATCAGAAGAAGTCTGCTTCCGTTTCTTGTGAAATCGAGCTTCCAATTACAAATATTTTTCAGATCGGACATATTTTTTTTCTCTATGTCCTTTATGAAGGTTTCTTAAAAGACAAGAATAGTAGGAAAATAATTCTACACCCTTTTTTAATCAATCGCCTATCTTGTTTACTAAAAGAATCTAACCATATCGTTTGACTACCCCCCCCCCCCCACAACAACAACAACAAAAGTTCTACACCGATGATGTAAACAAACACAAATTAAAACCTACAAGTCATAAGTCACCTAGTACTGATTTGATTTTTTGCTCGAAGTTTTGTGGGTAAAAAGGTGATATTTTTTAAGTAACTTGTTATTACATTGCTTCTTGTTATTGATTCATTTAAGCTAAATTTAGGTGTGAAGAAGTGAGAAAGGCGGGTATGAAGAAAAAGAGATGTGGTGGTGGTCGAGAGGGGTAATTAGGAGAAATATGATTTTTTTTTTACTTTAATAATTATCTGCCGCGCATTATTTGCTTTTATATTATTTTATTTTGCCACATCAAATTTAGGGGGTAAATAAATTCACTTTTAAATACTATAGGTGTGTAATAGATTATCATGATAGTTTAAGTGTGTAATCGATTTTTCGATACAAGTTCAGGGGATATATATGCATATTCGTTTTTATTTCTTTATTCTACGAATGAGAATAATAAAGATGGGTAAAATAGAGATGAGTTATATTGAATAACTCTTTTTTAAAAATTGGATGTCCTCGAAGGGACTATAGTGAATAACTTGACAACTGACTTATTTATATTACTCTTTCCGTTTTAAAAAAGAATGATCTATTTTCCTTTTTAGTATATTTCAAGAAGAAAATCTTCTTTCTTTTTTTGGTAACAATTTTTCACGCGACATGTGTAAGGTTATAAGATTAAAGGACAATTTTATACATTTGACATTACTCCAGTTTAGGATTACATAATCAAAATATTCTTTATTTTTTGAAATTATGTGTCAAATCAAATCAAATTATTATTTGAAAAACGGAGGGAGTAGTAATTATTTATGAGAAAAGACATAGAGTGACAAATGAAGTTATCTCGAATTTTCAAAAAGACACTTAAACTATGCAAACGTCATATTACCCCCTAAATAATTCTGAACTGATATTATTATATTATTTATTGTCCACCTTACATGGAGAGTGTACGCACTCTCTTATATTGCGTGAACAAATTAAAAAAATGAATATAATTTTTTTTGCAATTTTTTTGTTATAAAATACATTTTTTGTTTTTCTTATTATTTTATTTTTTTTTCCTTATTATTTTTTTCTTTTTCTTTCTTCCTTCTTCTTCAAAATTTCATGAAATTTTAACTTCATTGAACCTCCTCACTTTAAATGTCACTTTTTATCACAATTTCATCATCTCCCCTTTTTACTACTATTAATTTAACTCTTTTTAATATAAAATTATATCTAAATATTTTATTACATTCGAACAATTTGATAAGTACATTAGATTTCAAAATGATAAGTATGTATTATTTAATTTATTTTTAATCCAAATTTCAATTGAACTTTTTTAAATTTCGGAGAATTATGATTCTTTCAAAATTATCATTTCTAATTTTGAAGTTATATGAAAATGAGATAAATTGATGAGATGATTAGGAAGTATCAAATAATTTTATTTTATTCGATTTCAATTAAATTTCTTTCAATTTTCGAGAAGTTAATTTATTCTTTTAAAATTACGATTTCTAATTTTTAATTTATATGAAAATGAGTAGTTGATGATATTTTAAAATTTTAGTTTTTTTAGAAAAATAATTAATTTTTTTATCAATAATTTAGCAAAGTCTAAATAATAGTACGAATAAAATTTGATCGGAGAAGAAGAAAATTAAAAAAAATGGGAGTGAGATTCAATTTGACATGGAGATAGAGGTGAAGAAAAGAAATAAAAAATGGAGAGAGGTGGTAGATGAAATAAAATTTAAGATAAGTCAAAATTAAAATTCAAAAAGTAAGAGAGAGAAATAAAGAAAACAAAAGATTAAAAAAAAACTTAAAATGATAATAATATATTTTTAATTGATTTAACACATGTCATGTAATGATTGGTGTGTGTTTACTTGCTTTTTAAAATTTGGAGCTGATAGAAAAATGATATAATAATATCAATTCATAATTGTTTATCAAGAATAATAAGATCGATGTAAAATTAAAGTGTTTTTTAAAAAATTCGGGACAACTTGAGACTTTACGTCTTTTTTCAATTATTTATTGTATTTTATACATATACCCTAAGTATAGCTATATTCGCCGACCTACCAACCAACCTACTCTCTCCTCTTCTCCTTCGACGGCGAGAGTCTGTTCGTGGCTGACCTTTCTTCTGCTTCTATTACAGGTAAGATCTGAATTCTTTGAGGATCAGTGAACTCTTTTAAAACTGATTGACCCGTTTTTATCGTAGATTCATTGCATTCCATGGCTAAACGATTGCAAAGTTTTGCTCTAAATAAGGTTAGTACTCTCTCTTCTTTTTTCTCTTACACGAATATTCTGTAAAACGTTGGAACTTAGGGATGGTGATGGTGATGATTGCTGATTCAAGTTTGTTCCTACATTCTATAGTTTAATGCAGAGGCAAGTAGCCATTAGTACTTGAATAGGCCTTGGAAAGTCTTTAGGACCTTTAAAGTTACCTTCTTTGATTTGATTGTGATAATCAGAGGAACTTCTCTTTTCCTGTTGCTGGCATATACTACAACAACAACTATGGGATCTTTTCTGAACCAAGGCATGTGTAAGATTTACTGATTGTAAAGTCGAAGAAAATCTAAGGAGCTATTTTAAAGATTAGATGTATTGAAAATTTAATTCTTTTTGGTGTAAGGGAGATATAGTAGATATTCTGTTGATGAAACTTTACCTTATCAAAAAGAATCTGTTATGTATTATTTAATTGAAAAGTGGGTCGATTTTGTAAGATTTTGGTTGTCATACATGGTACCAATGGATTGATTTGATGAAACTTTTTTTTATAGTGTCAAAAGAGAGTCCGCATTGCAAAAGATCGCATAAGTGAGTTACCTGATGAAGTTTTGGTACATATACTATCTTTTCTTACTGTTGAAGAAGCAGCTAACACAAGTGTCCTCTCAAGGCGGTGGCTAAGCTTGTGGAGATACATCGATCGACTTGATTTTGATGCTTCCAAACCCTTGGATAAAGTAGCCTTGCAACCCAAGCTACGGAAAAAGCAAATGAAGAAGTATCTTAGATGGGTCAGCTGTACTTTGCAAATGTGTAAAGGGCAGAGACTAGACCAATTTCGGGTTTGTTTTGATTTGAACAAATTCGCGCAACATGAGATTGATAAATGGATTGAATTTGCGTTTTCTAGGAATGTTCAAAGACTAGAGTTAGACTTATTAAAGGGTGGAGAGTACATTCGTAATTTTGGTTACTGTTATACTTTTCCAGCATGGCTCCTTGGTCTTGGTGATTCTGCTGACTCTTCTTCTTGCATACCTCATTCTAATGACCTCCAAATACTCTCACCTGTCAAACAGAACTTCAAGTCTCTAAAAGTGCTGCTATTTAAATCAGTAAATGTCACGGGCAAAGTTCTTGAGTTCTTTCTACACAATTGTCCATTTCTTGAAACAATGGCAGTTCATGGATCAGGAACTTTGGTAAATTTGGAAATTGTTGGTCCGTCCCTCAAGTTGAGACACTTGGAGATACTGTACTGCAACAAAGTAGAATCACTTAAAATTTGTGATACAAACCTTGTAACATTAATGACTTCAGTAGGAATGAAATTACTGCTTAAGAATGTCCCAATGCTGGTTGAGGTGAAAATTTCTAGTGCGGCATTCAACTATAATTGGAATGACTTATCCTCTCGTCTTTCCTGTGTTTTCTCTCAGCTCGTGGTCCTTCATTTAACTACTCATGCATGGGTTAGTGAACAAAATTTTGTGTCTATCTACCTATGTTTTTTGCTGGCACTAACTGGTGCCTTCTATTTAGTTGGAACTTCCGCAGGAGAAATTGGAGCATTACAATTTTCCTCAACTTACTAAGCTCAAGAAATTTGTCCACACTACATGCGGACAGAGAGACAGGAGTCTCTTAGGTTGCACGTCTATAATAAGGGCTGCTCCACAGTTGAAGGAATTTGAACTACAGGTAAGTATCATGTTTTGAGTTCTTTTTCCTCTTTGGCTGGTACAAGAGTCTGATTTATTCGTTGTAGCAATTATGGTTCATGTAGTTACTTATGCTATTTCTTGAGTATATTAGTTATTCCTGATTGAGTTGAAAAATTGTGGCGAGCTGAACTTTAATGGATGATACTTTTGCATTGTTTTTAACTCGCTTGACTGTGCATATATGAAGTCCCTGCGCTTACCTAGGGGTCATTTTTCAGTAGGTTCTAGACAGCTGTATCGATGTTGAGCGCTTATTTCTTATCGGAAAAAGAGCGTATACTCTCATCACTCAGCCAGTTTCTTATATTCTCTTACTGAATTACTGTGTTTGTCCGAGACCTTGTTTGGTATAGTGGAATGATCTCAGAGTTACGGTATTGTGATTTCCGTTGCCCAATGCATTCCTCCAAAATCTACTGTATCCACCTCTTTGCTGCTTTTTTATGTGATAAAATTGTTGCGCTCATTAAATCTACTTTGTTGTGATAATTATACTGGTTAATGTCAGACAAAACTAACAAACTAGAGAGTTGAGAACTACGTTGTTGCCTGGCTAGGTAAGCTAGTGAAGGAGGCATGCACCGGAGTATCCATCTCATATCTTGGCATGCTTTGCATTTAGCAACGTAATCCATAAATTATTAAACCATATCATTCAGGGACTAGTTTTTATTTGAACATCTCATACCTGCCATGCTTTGCATTTAACAACAGAATCCATAATTGTTCTGGTCTACTGTGTTGTATCTCAAACCATTTCAACAATAAGACCCTTTTTCTGAATATCCAATTTTTTTGTGCACAAATTACTCTTCTCAGAGCATATATAATTTTAGGCCATTCTACTCAAATGTATTTTCTTCGATTTGGATCAACTTGCGACATCTTCTTCTTTATTTCATCAAAATGTCTTTACACCCTTTGGCATAGGCTACAGGGACATTACGTTAGTAGGATAGTGTCATGACACTTTATACGTGTCCCTCCCTCCACCCCCAAAAATAAAAAAGACGGATATTTTTCCTGCCTGTCGGCAGCCATATATTCTTAGTGGTTCTTTTAGGCTTCCTCTACTTATGTCCTTTCAATCTTCTCTGGTCACACTTTTCATGTTCATCAATCTGATTTTGTATAATTCTTGTCTATTTGTCATAAAGATTGCTATGATTTACAAAATCAGTGGACCCCTTCATATTTTCTCTAATTTGGATTAAGGTTTATCTTTTTCAGTCTCTGTACTCAGGTTTGTGATTGGAAATCATGGAATTACACTGAGCTAGGTGTTTTCTTTTGCACATACTTATGTTTGTTTGTTGTATGTGTCTGTGGCAGTTGATATTGGGATGTTCCGTGCGGACTGTTAGAAAGTGTAGGCAGACTGCCATGAAATGTGGACTGCATCACCTCAAAGTGGTGAAGTTGTGGGGTTTTTATAGCGGTGCAGCTCATGTTGAACTTGTTAGGTTCTTCTTGGAAAATACTATTGCCCTCGAGAAAATCATCTTTGATCCCACGACCCCATTGCCCACTCGCTTTCCTTCTGACCCTGTGTTTGTTAAGGAGGCGCGAACTGCAAGAAATCTTGCTAAGCTCCATCTTGAAGGTGAAGTACCTCCCCATATTGAGTTGGTCATATTGTAATATGTACTGTTAATTACCGAAATAATTAAATTATTAGACCATTTTAATTTTTACTAGATCAAGGGGAGCTGATTTCGTTTAGTATTATGATTGTATTTCCCACAAGGGTATATAATGTGCCTGATTTAATGTTATTATTATTATTATTATTTGACCTCATTTACTTTGATTCTCATTCTTTTTTGTTTATTTATATAGTATTAGTTTTTTGTAAAATTCATTATGGATGAGATTTGATTGTACTGTTCGAACTAATGTTGGATAGTTAATCAACTCTTAAAGATTGTTGTGAATTATACAACTGATCACCATCAACTACAAGATTCAAAAATCATAGTATTTTTACTGGGACACGAAACATTCTATCTTATTGTGTCTTGTTTCATTTACTCTGATTAGTTGGGACGAAGTGTTCTTATCTTATTGTGAATGAATAATAGAGAACAATACTATATTTTACTATATAGACGCATGAAAGGTTAGGAAGACCACAACTTAACTTTATTGTACATTATGCAATAAAAGTTGAATAGATATTTAATTTTGATACTAAAATCAAAAAGTGAGGTCAGTTTCATCTTCGGACTTGGGTCTTCCACCCTTCCTGAATCTCAATTTCTATAGTAGTTCCCTTCTACCCTCTGCTTCAAAATTGAGCTCAAGACTATCAAAGAATTGAGTGAAAAAATTGAAGAAAAAAGCCCAATAGGCAAAATGTAAGGTCAATCAACTCAATGAAATCTTTCTGTTTCTTTTCATATTTTCCTAATATAATGTTCTTTTAAAAACTTAGTTATAGCATAAGTATACTATCACCAGGCTGATTAGTTTTCCTCAATTGAACATCGATGATTCATGTATTATTATGATATTGGTACAATTTCTTTTTTTTTATCGAACTCCTCTTTCTCTTTTACACCTCTTAGGGTTGCATAGAGGTGATAAATGATTTTTATATCCGTGGATGGATAAAGAACTCTAAATACTACTCAATATTGGATCTCTCTCTTATGATATTTTAAAATTTTACATTTAATACTAAATAATAAACACTTGTATATGTATTGTAGGGAGGGGTTTCCTTGATATTTTTCTTTTTTGGCTCAGTCAACTATATATTCATATAGATATGGGTCATGACTAGTGCAGGCAATTTAAGCCAATTTTTCAATTACCCGTCCAAATAGCCCTTCAAATATGAGTTGAAAGAGTGATTTTAAATATGGGTAATATTTGGGATTGTACCCATATTTTATCCATTAAAATATGGGTATATTATGGGTAAACTACGGGTCAAATATGGGTTTTGCAAGTTTTCTTCAAATTTTCAAAAAATCTTATGTTACCAAGTTTTAGAAGCGATTTTTCAAAATTTTCATATATGGGTCCCTATTAATATTTCAACTCTCGACCTCCACCCCACGCTTAAAAAAAAAATGGACGGATTGAATGATTACCCATTTTATATTTATCCATTTTCAATCCGTCCACTTTTAACTCAACCTGCCCATTTGCCACCTCTAGTCATGAAATTGCTTAGTATAGGTGTAAAGTTGTTTAAATTCATTAATCCAAGAATCTCACTGAAGCCCAGTTATGCACTTCACCTTGCTTGATTGGCGCTTTAGTATAGGTGTTGAGTTGCTAAAGTGTGGGCACCTTTATTGATTCGAGAGTACTACATGTCATTGAAAGAAATTGATAGTTTTTCACTTTATCAAATAGAGGAACATGAGCATAATTGAGAGTCATGTTTGATGATTTGTACATGTTCTCATGTTCATTAACTCTTCCCACGAGTATGGGAATGGGCTGAAACTTCATGGAGGTGTGAAGGAAGTCAAGACGAACAACCACGAACAAACGGAACCCAATTTGGAGGTCGGGTGATCAAGTTATGACCCATTATGATTCTCGGGCAAAATCATGTCTGGCCCTGTCATGTGGGCAAAACAACGGAGTTCATTTAGATACGTCTTTGACTTAGCCAATGCGGATGGCATTAGCTTCTCAAAGGAGTTCTTAGGTACCCATATGAGCTTGGGAAACTCTATGGGCGGCGTGCGAATAGGAAGTCGACGTTGGGCGCCCGTTGGCGACGAGGGGTTAGATATGTCGGTCGTTGGGCCCTCCGGGCTGCTCTCCTTGGGAGAAAAGACCCCCTTGTCCGATTGAGCAATCGAGGGACTCGCTCAAGAACCTCGTGAGCTGACTTGTGAGCTTGGCAAAGGTTGATTTTGCCCGAGAATCATAATGGGTCATAACTTGATCATCCGACCTCCAAATTGGGTTCCGTTTGTTCGTGGTTGTTCGTCTTGACTTCCTTCACACCTCCCTGTATAATATTTCCTCCGTTTTGAAAAGAATATTTTTATTTCCTTTTTAGTTTGTTTAAAAAAGAATAATTCCTTTCCTTTTTGGAAACACTTTAAACTTTAACTTTTCATATGACATGTTTAAGATCACAAGATTAAAAAATATTTTGGTACATTTGACATAACTTTAATTTAGAACCACAAGATTAAAAATCTTCTTTCTTTTCTTAAATTCCGTTTCAAGTCAAACTAGATCATCTTTTTTGAAACGGAGGGAGTAATGTTTTAGCCTGCTGCAAATAGAATTTTCTTCTAGTTCTTAGTTCTTACAGCATTAGTAATTGATATTTAAATTTGTCACTGTTTTAAAAAATAATTTTCCGTATTAATAATAAATCTGTCACTTATCAAAAAAAAATATTTTTTTTGCATAAGTAATAAATATATTGTTGCCCTTAAAATAATTTTATGCCTTAAACAAATTAAGTCTAAAATAATTTTCTTGCTTAAACAAATAAAGTCTTTTGTTATAAATAATATTTTCTGCCTTAATAATTAAGTTTGCTACTATTTAAAATATATACGCATGTGGGGTCACTATCTTTGCTATTTGGAAGTCAAGAGATAAAAACCTTTTATTAATTTCTGCTTTATTTAAATTAGTTCAACATTAAAATCTACATTCATGTCATATTTTGTCCTCATAATCAATCTTTGTTTTGTTATTATAACTTTACATGCCACACACATCACATGAAGACCTTTCACAATTATGTGTTGTTTGAAAGCATGTCCAATTGATTTTTAGAGGCCAAATTGAGACTTGTATTGCTAAAATGACCGTCTTGTTTGCCTTATTTGTTTGACTTGGTGTCTAGGAGGGCCTTATATTTTATTTTGTCTAAACCCACCCTTTAAGAGTCCAATGCCTCTTGGACATTAAACTGGGACGACTAGGCACCTTTTAGGTACGAAATGCATGCGATGGTGGGGTAGGGGTAGTTGACACTACGGAGATGATAACATCGACTCAGTCTTGGTTTTGTCTGTCCCTGTACGGCAGCCTATTGGAAAATAAAAGAAAGTCGAGTGCTGATCCAAAAAAGTCTTTCTTAGAGTCTCTCTTCCCTTTATCCCTTTATTTGTTTGTTTAACTATATTTATTTGGGATAGCTTAAAATAAGAAATAAAATTTATTTGCTTATTTATTTGTCTATTTTCTATACTCTCGCTTATCTATTTATTAATTGCTTAATATATATATATATATATATATATATATATATATATATATATATATATATATATATATATATATATATATATATATATATTTCATTTTTATCACTTAGATTCGCATGTTTAAATACTAATTAAAAAAAAGAATTGAGCTATTTGTTCAACTTGTTATTATATCTCTTAGTCGCGTATGTCAAATTAAATAAAAAAGTTAACATTGTTATCACAAGCATCGCATGCTTAAATTAATAAAAATAATAAATTTGTTTAATATTATGTCATCACTTAGCAAGCATGCTAATTAATTAACTAATAAATGAAGTGACCTTATTTGCTACTTGTAATTCCCACATAGATTGCATGAGATATGGTCGGGACCCACATTTGTGGATCTCGAGGGATGCCTAACACATTTTCCTCGAGGTAATTTGAACCCTTACCCTGATCTCTGGCTGGTTGACCTTAGCTAGAGTTAGTTAGGTTAGATAGGTGCCCTAACACGCCTTAATTCGTTAGGTGGCGACTCCTTAAACTCCAAATTCCAAAAGAGTTGTTAGGTCGTGTACGAAATCCGTTTTTCCGAAAAAATGGGGCGCGACAGTGAGTACACTCACTTTGCCACGTCAGCTCTTAGGTGATATTTAATTAGTTCAAAGGTTTTAAGGCGGGTATTTAAACGCCCATGTAGTTAAAGTACTAAAGTGAATTTTGCTGCCAATAGTTGAGGGGGATTTGATGTATCTTTCCTAATTTTAGTTTAATTTAAAATAGTAAAGGATATTTTGAATAAAACATATGTAAAATGAATAAAATCTCCTTTAGTTTTATGATATTAATCATTTCATGTGAAATGTTGAAACTAAAAACTTACTTACAAGAAAATAATATATTTTATTTAAATCGAATAAAAGAAATAGTAGGACAAGCATGAAAAAATAGCTGTTTTTTTTAAAAATAAAGATAAAATATTCAAAAGATTAATATTTCAACATTATATATCATAAAACTAAAAGTATAAGCTGATTATACCTATAAATTAATATTACATATTATAAAAATTAAATTATGCATTTAATAATATTAATTTAATATGCTATAATAAATAAGTTAATAATTTATATCATTATTTTTAAAATATACATTATTAAATGCATGATAAATTTTATTATTATTTTTAACTTAAGAAATTATAATATCTTAGAATATTCTCACAACGAGCGGGGCTCGTACGTAATGTATATTTTAGAAATATTTATTATTTACTTAAAAATGGTTAATTTTGGCTGGTCATTCTCATTTGGCTAATCAGATGTATTTTTTTTTAAAAAATAATAATTTATTTTAAGGTTCACATAATAGACGGCTGCTGGAAAATATATGACGGTAAAACTATGCGCCTAGTTTGAAGTTGTCAAATTCAATGAAGTGAGATTATTTTATTTTATATACAAAGTGAAATAGCTTATTGGTTTCATTTCACAAATCATTAAAAATGAAATTTAAATAAATTATATTCAATAAAGTCGTTAGAGTACAAACTTTAAATTTAAAGGGTAATAATTTTTTTTACTTTCTATAATAAAGTTTGGCATATAAAAGTCATTAGTAGCAATGATATGTTTTATTTTATACTCTATTGAATAAACTTATGAGTTATATTTTCCTTACTCGTGAATTTTATTTTAAATCGTTGAAGTTAAGTTCTTCGCGCAAGGTAAATTTGAAAAAAAAGTAGCGAAAAGAGAGAAACAACAGAGAAAGTTGCTAACGGATTTTATTTCTCGGGGCATGGATTCCAATAATATAAACCGAACCTATTTGTATTTAAAAAGGGACAAAGACCAAATCTGATAATAGTTTTGAATACTTAAAGGATTAAAAGCGGTAGGTTTATAGTTAAGAGACTAAAACCGTTAAGTGTATATTCAAGGGATCAAAATTGATAAGTTTTTAAATAGTTAAAAGACTAAATCGTATAATTAAGGAATCATTTTAGACCTACTCTTTTTAGTTAAAGGACTACTTATGTCATTTTCTCGTAATGAAGTACAAAAAGCCTGGGAAGAAGTAATTAAATTAGTGTTTGGATCTAGATTCATCACAATTTTGACTAATTTGTGGGGTTCATTCCCATTATTCCATTGTTGACTTCAACAATTGCTGCATGCAATTGTCAAAGGTTGGCAAATTGTAGTGGCAACAATTATTGAAAAACACAACAATTAAAAACTTTCGGTGGCACAACTTTGACAAGTTGTGGATGGTGGTGAAATTTGTAGCTGCTAATTTCTTCTATAAAAGGAGCTGATTAGCTCACTTTTTATATACACCAAAAGAAAATTACAAAGGAGAGAAAAGAAAGAGTGAGGCATCACAGAGGAATATAATCTGTGAGGAAAAATAGAGAGTGTGAGCGATATTATAGTGAGGTGGAAAAATCAAAAGAGGGTTATTTCTTTTGAATGTGTAGTGATCTTTGGAGTTTTGCTCAGATCTACAAGCGTAAAATCCTTACTATAGTAATATTCGTTGCTCCTCTCGGGTCGTGGTTTTTTTCCTTATTTAGGAAGTTTCCACGTAAATCTTGGTGTCATTATTTCTCTTTTATTCTCGTTGATTAACCGTTGTTGTGTTTTGCATTTATTGCCTTTATTACAGCAAATATTATTTCTGTTACGGATTTATTCCCAACATAAATCAGCAGTAAAGGTTAGTCCCTCACAACCCACCTCTTTATTTATGGTATTTGAACTCTTGTGAGCTGTTTTATCCTATTGAAGTGAGCTAAGCCTCTGTGGCAGTGTCAGGATGACTGTTTGCATGTTATGCAATTAACCTCCTTCTCTTTGTATCATCCCTGATGAGATCTAGCTAACTTGTGCATAAAGTGGGCATTTGGCTGCGCAGACTTGTAATTGACGTTGAATCGGGAGAAATCTGAGTATCCCTAAGCATTGGTTGTTGCGAATCCAGCTATAATCTGAGTTGTGCGTACTTTAAATTTTACTTTCAAAAGGTTGCGGGGTCGATCTCAAGAAAATTAGGGCAATGATTCATCTGGCAAGCTAGATCGGGCTCGCCGAGACACTCGGCATTACGCGTAATGAGTCCATCTCAACTGGGAGTACACTAAATGAGAAAGACGGCTACAACCAAAGGCAAATCAAAGAAACTAACTGCAATTAGTAAGGAAGGAAAGAGCAAACGAAAAGCACATGCATCACCTGAAGCGAGTATGGACAATAACGCATATAGGATCAGAAGCCCCCATGTTATCACACCTCTTCCTTCAAAGCAAGAGTGGGTAATAGTGCTGGCGCCTCAAATACAGGGTCCTTTGCCAAAGTCAACAAACAGATCAAAAGCTGATGGGATGAGGATTATTATCAAAGAGAAATGTTTATCCATAGATGGAGTGATTGATAGGTATCCAAAAATTATGAGCACACTTAAGTATCATCACTTCCAGATGTTCACTAAGCCCTGTGGCACATATATTCCAAGTTTGGTTCGGAAATTCTACGCTTCTTATGGAGCACTGATGCCACGAGGAAGGAAAAAAGGTGGCTGTGCGACGCAGAGGGGGTTCCAAATTTCGACCGACGAAATTTCTTCTTCATTTTCTAACCATAATTCGACTAACTTCGATTCTTTTTCTCAATCTCTCTTTAGATTTAGATACCTAGCACATGAACATAAGAACCTAACTCTAACAACTCCATAAATCGATACAATAACCTCAAGAACTCCTCAATCTCAGCCCAATTCAAGAATGAAAGCAAATTTATGAATATATAACAAGAACATCAATGCTTCAACTTTCTAGAACGAATTTAACGCTGAAATTCACATGATTGACATGTGGGTGAACAAACCTAACACTATGAAAGAATCATCTTCTTGAAGAACTTGAAGGAAAATCTGGAAAGGAGAACCCTAGCTAGCCTTAGCTTTTCTTGAATTTCTTGAACGTAGAATCTTTGGAGTGAGTGAGAGAGGGTTTGATTTTTGAAAACTGATTTTCTATGTGTTTAGAGCAATTTAGATGACCTTCTAAGGGATTTTAGGACTAAAATACCCGTAAAGAAATAAATAAAATGAGCTGGGAGTCGGAATTGTTTTTCACCAGGCAGTGAGGTCCGTGTCGCAGAACTGCTGCCAGGTTTGCGCGACATTAGTAAATCCGTCATAAAGTTTTACTCAGAGATCGGAATTGAGAAATCTTAGTGACATTGGAAAGAGGACTCGAAGGGCTTTAATTTCATATCTTATGGGTCTCCTAACTCATCCTGTACTAAAAGTTATGGTCATTTGAGTTGATCAAAAACTTAAGAAAAACTTAGGAATGACTTAAATGCTTTTCTCTTAGGTTCTTCTTGGAACTTAAGGTGCTACATCTGGTGACCTTAATACTCAAGAAGTTTAATTTCCTTGCGAAAATCTCACTCACTACAAAGAATGGTTCGAGTCTTAACTCAAAAAAATTTCTGGGGTATTACAGGTTTTCAATTCTTCGAAGATGTGTTTGAAAGGGAATCCTTCTCAAACTTTCAGAATTTATACTAAAGAATGCAACAGTTTTGGAGAAGTTCACAATTTTATCAAAGAGAAAACTTGTAAGATTTGTTCAATGAAGTGTGCTGGTGAAAATCTTGAATTTATCTATATAACTAATAAGTACTATTTGTTCATGTTATCTTGTCCTTGTGACATATATACCAAATGTTATGGTTGTTTGGTTTCTCATGAAACTTTTCTTAGTCACATTTTAGATGTTGTCTGTTGTGCACAGTTTTCAGAATTTCTTATGAAATGTTGTGTTTTGAAAACTTTGTCGATGATATCAAGGTATTATATCAGGAGGTGATAAATTTTTCATTTTAAAAGGATGGAAACGAATACGATCACACTACTTGAAAAATGAATTAATGAAGTAATAATTAATTAACTAAAACATATTTTTAAGGAAAAAGGAGAAATATTCACGGAGATATGTCATTTGGCTAAGATGGGATGATTGAATGTAGATTTTACATATATGATTTTGTATCGTTCTCGCCAAGATCATTGCTACCAAGTCAAAACTATTCTTCGCAAGATACTGTAGATGCTGGAAAAAATCCTCAATTTCATGCTCTTTAGAGGCTACCACACTATGACTATGTTAGCATCAAAGTTAAAACGACCCAAAAGTAATGATATCAACGACAACCATCCACAGAAAGATTGAGCCAATCTGCATTTCCCCGTCATTAAATCAATGGACTAGAGGACAATTATAATTTATTTTTCACTACGGTAATATTGTAAATGTACACAAAGACTCTTAGCAAATTGGTTATACTTCGAAGAAAGATACTAAATATAGACACAAGATAGATCAGATCTTTTTTTGCAACAAAACTCTTGAGGTGACGACATGGAAAACCTTTACTTATATGTCGTTGCATACAAAAATTAGGTAACTTACCATAATGATTTGTTTAGTATTTGTTACTAATTACTATACTTGGTAATTTATTTGTTTTATTTCCTATTGGAATAGGTTTTGTAATCCTACTTTAACTTGGTTTATTAGTATTTTAATAGGTGTTTTATCACCTATTTGCTTATAGTGAGATTTAAGAGAGTTTGGAGTTTATAGAAATTTTTGAGTTTACAAAGAAAATATTTTCCTTCATATTGAATTGAATTGAATTATGGGGTCACTTATTATATACTAAATATACACGACGACTCCAAACTGTTGTTGCTAGGCGGGTACAAATTATTTACCCCTGATAACTCGAAAATTAACTAGGAAAACAGTTGCTCTGAAAACTATATTATACTTAATACTCTGCAAATAAAATTTGCTAACACACACAAGCAAGCAACAATATTGATACATTACACTGAATTGCTCAAGGGATGAGTAAACGATTTTGACTAATATTTTACGATGTATTTTTCATCATATTGATAAGCAAAAAGTTGCAATTTATAGTACTTTACGTATAATTCTTGAATATCTAATTTTTTTTTTGTTTAAAATATCGAATTGATGAAATCTAATTTAACTTTGAAACTTAGTCAAATTGATTTTTGAAAAGCGCAACATGACAATTAAAAGTGGACGGAGAAAGTATGTATAAAATCATAAAATATGAAGTAGAGTTTTAGAAAATATTTTCAGGTTGAGCATTGTACCGAACATGAGGCAACTGCTACATGTTATTGTAACGAACGGTTCCGTCGTTATAGAAATGCCAACTAGGGAAAAATCAGGGCCGAAAAAACTTTTTCGTAGTGTTAGGATTTTTTCCAACCTTGTCCAGATTTGGAGGAAATCAGAGTCATCAAAGTGTAGGAAAATCTGGTAGCAATAGGGTGGAAAAAATATGAATTTGATTACATAATCGGTTAGATAACTCGTTAAGGAATTCCTACGACTTCACGGAATTGAATTTGGATAAATAGATCTCTAGGAAATCGATCTTAGCGTTAAGGACATTTTTTGAGCGTAGTGGGATAAGATTGTGTTGTAAAAAGGGATAATTAAAATTATCCAAAAAGTGTTCCGTCTCAGATAGTGCCTCTGTAGCGGGAATTATGCCGCTACAGCGGGATGGGTGCTGTAGCGGACGAGACACGAATTGAATTATAGGATTTTTGAAATTTCTCAAGACGAACTCACTGGTTCAAAAAGTGCCAGTGCAGTGGGATTGTGATGCTGCAGCGACGCCGCTACAGCGACAACACTACGACGGGATGAGTGCCATTGTAGCGAGACCGACGCGGAATAAATCATAAATAAAACTCCTAAATTACCTTATTTGACATTTTTCGACTTTTAGAGCTACCAAACGACCCCTGGGCTATTCCAACTCATTTTCCACCATTTTTGAAGTTATAGGTAATAAGCTTTTCTCTCCCCAAATTCACTTTTCGATTCGTAGAACGTAATGAAATGGGTCAATATTAATGGGGAAAGATCTCTTGATAGACCATATGGTGTGATTAACCCTAAAGTGACTAGTTGGGATCTTGGGTTTGATCTAGGGTTCATAGAATCATGAGTATTCTGGGTAATTAGTGATTGCTTGTTGATCCCCATGATATTGTGCTTATTTGTAGACAAAGAACAATCGAAATGAATCCGGAAGGGAAGGACCAAGTTTCTAGGGTTTCAAGCTTGTTTTGAATTAGGTGATGGTTATGATTTCATGATTCGTGTGATGTATGCATGTTCTTGCTTCATTATGAAACTTGTATGTATATGAATGTCACATTATTGATCATGTCATTGTAATCCAGATAGATGAAGAATATATCCATGAAATCATGTGGTGTGTGATTGGGGATCGGATTGTCACGCTCCGACAATCTAACTTGGATTGGATTGCCACGTTCCGATATAAATATTGGATCGGGTTGTCACGTTCCGACACAACTATGAGATCATATTGCCATGTTCCGGAAAGCTCACTAGGATCGGATACCACGCCGGTGCACTAACAGTTTGAGTTTGGGTTACATAAGAGAATCCATGATGTGTTAAGCATGTGAAATGTGTTGTAAAAATATCACGTTGATAATGTTGTTTATGTTGATATATATGCACGTGATTATAATGTTGTTTGACTTGTTTATATTGCACTAGTTGAATAGTCGTGTGATCCTACCAGTACACAGTGGTTATGTACTGATTCTGCACTTGCTCTTATTTTTGTTGAGTACAGGACATCTTCAAGCGGCTATCGACAGAACTCGCTTAGGAGATTAGAGATTATTGCATCGACTTCAAGGGTGAGTTGCATCTTCTAGACTTCCATGAAGTTCTCTTTAGTCTTTGTCCACCACTTCCGGATTTTAGACCATTGTTTTAGTTAGTTGAATAGTTCATTGGTATTTTCTTGTTTAGATTTGGTTATCGATAGTAGTTTTGGTACATTGACTTTCAGGTTTTAGGTTTATCTTCCGCAAATGTTAGTTGTTAGATTTTTTTTTTAGTAAGGGAACTTCGTATTAGACATTTAACTTGCTTCCATAACTTAATGTCTTAGTTTTAAAATGATTGTTTTAGTTGTATGGTAGTAGTGGTTCTCCCACCGGCTTGTAAGTGTGGGTGCCAATCACGACGGGCTGGGGTCGTGACAGTTATATACAACAAAATGTATTCTTGAGAATTCAGATGGTATCACTAAACAACTTAGTATAACATGATATCATTTTCTAAATGCAAATTAAGTACTTATTGAGAAATATCAGTTATCTTGTTGTAATGAGTAGTTTATGCATCAATAAAATTTAATTCTATTGTTGTAATGAGTAGTTGATGCTCATTTCTGGTTTGAGCTAGATCATACTCAATCTAGTAAATTGATCTCGCAACTCTCATCTCTTGCATATGCTCCGAGTAGAACACCACATTATCCAGCACTCCGGAGAAGTATAATCCAAAGTTCACCTGCAAATAACAAGATAAAAGAAGATAGATAATTTGAATCAAGAGCCTTGAAAAATAAGTCATCCAGTTCCATTGTAATCCAAAGCTCACCTGCAAATAACGAGATAGCAGAGATAGCAGAAAATAGATCTTTTGAACCGCAAGACTTGGAAAACAAGCCATCCAGTTCCATTGATTCTCAAGATGCATTGGATGGGGAAAATTTTATATACATGAAACTTAAAGAAATAGCTCTTAACTGTGAACGGCCAGCGCTCTCTAGAAACAGGCATGCAGAAGAAAACACCAATGCACAACTTGTTCACTCTGATTTGATCTTTCGTGATTGTTTCATAATAGTCATGTTATTTCATGAACAAATGTGTTCATTCAATTTAAAGCCCTAACGAAACCCAAAGAGGAAAGGTGTGTTGGATAGAAAAGGAAAATTCATCAAAACCAAAAGGTGTGTTAGATAAAAATGGAAAAATCATCAAAACCAAAAGGTGTGTTGGATAGAAAAGGAAAAATCATTAAAACCAAAAGGTTTGTTTAATAGAAAAGTAAAATTCATTAAAATCAAAAGGTATGTTGGATAGAAAAGGAAAAATCATCAAAACCTTAGCAAGCCTTTCTGCAGCCAAAAGAGTATACATAACTGAACACTAATAATACAGATACAATTAAAACCCTAGCCCCCAAAATATGGATCTATAGTCTCTATTCCCAAATCCCAAAGAAACAAAGAAGCAAAATGAGAAGAGTTGATCGAATCAGTAAGTTATTGGACACTCTTATTATTCAGATTCTCTCCCTTTTTCCGACGAAAGATACCTTCACAACCTCTATTCTCTCCAAAAGGTGGCTGTAGAGAATAGCAATTTAGCAACTTTAATAGATTTTGACAGTTGTTTAACATTAGTATACTCTTTCTTTTTTACTTGAAAGATTTCAGTACTGTTTCCCTTTTTCCTTACTTTGTTTGATACCTTTTAATTAGAATCTCTAAGCACATGAAAATGTTCATCAACGTCTTTGTTGTTCCAACTCTTAAAAAATGTTATCTGGTTGCATGTCTGTTCATCAACATATATGTTTGCACTAAAAATTTGTATCGTTTACATTTTTTTTTACTTAATAAGATCATAGAAAGATGATGCCTGTATTTATAGCAAATGTTGTGATTATTACAACAAGTGTTGTGATTATTATACCAAGTGTTCGAATATTTTTCTTGTGTTATATATTTTATTTTTACACGTGAAATTCATTTTTTAAAAAATATTACAGATGAAGTGGGTTGATTCGAATTCAAAAAGGAGTTGAAAGCGTGATAAGAAGGGGTTGCTTGTGAATATGCATTTTGATGTTATTTTTCATTATTTTTAATGCATTTTTGTTGTACTTTTGTGAATATGGTATATTGAAATTGATATTTTTATTTTCTTTTAGTTGACTTTTACACTCATGGGTTTTGAATAGTAGTTGAATTGATTGTGATGTTGAGATTATCGAATAAGAATAGTGAATTTGTTAGTGAACTAGTTGAAGGAGAGAATTTGACCTATTTTTTGCTTTCTATTAAAGTAATTGCTGAAATTCAATACAAGTATGAAAATTACTGAATTATTCATAGTACTACTGAAAAATTGTTGTACTTTTTATAGGAGTTACTGAAATTTTCTATCGCAAGTAAGAAAGTTGTTGTACTTTATATAGCAATAGCTGAAATTTTCTTTAACAAGTAAGCAAATTAATTAATAAATTGACTGTAACACTCATATAAAATGATAAATAGAGTAGTATTTAGCTAATTTAAAAATAAAATTTAGATTAAATAGTGATCTTGTATAATGAGATAGTTCTTTGAGATATCAGACAATCAATTTCATAACAATTTCACATGTAATCAACTTATAATGAGTAAATGATCATTCATTGGTTATAACACTCATATGTAATGAGAAACAGAGTAGTCTTAGTCCAACTTACAAATAAAAGGTAATTTGATAATAATCTTACACAAAAAATAGTAATTTGAGATATCAAAATATCTATTAAGTGATTTCACATGTTATCAACTTAAATTGATAATTTAAATGTTAATTAGTTATATCAAATGATTTTGGTTAATTTAAAAGAAAAATATATAATGAATTGTAATTTTATTTAATTTGCTACAACAAATAAGCAAATTGTCGTATTTTTCATAGCAATTGTTCAAATTATCAACAACAACTGAACAAGTTGTTGTATTTCTGAACAACAGTTACTTAAATTCTTTACAACAAGTACGAAAATTATTGTACTTTTCATAGCAATTGCTAAAATTTTCTACAACAAGTAAGAAAGTTGTTGTACTTTATATAGCAATTGCTGAATTTTCCTTAACAAGTAAGCAAGTTAATTGACTAATTGACCGTTAATTGATTGTAACACTCATAATTTTTTATGATAAATAGAATAGTGTTGATCTAATTTAAAAATAAAATTTGCATTTGATAGAGATCTTGTATAATGAGATAGTTCTTTGAGATACCAGTCGATCATTTCTTTAACAAATTTACGTGTATCAATTTATAATGAGTAAATGATCGTTTGTTGGTTATAACACTGATAAGTAGAGTAGTCTTGGTCCAACTTATAAATAAAATGTAGATTTGATTGTAATATTACACAAAAGATAGAAACTTGAGATATTAAACGATCAATTAACTAATTTCACATGTAATCAACTTAAATTGAAAAATTGATCGCTAATTAGTTATATCAATTATATTTAATAATAAATATGATTATTTTGGCTAATTTAAAAAGAAAATATATAATTGATTGTAATTTTATTGAATTTGCTACAACAAATAAACAAATTGTTGTACCTTTTTCTATAGCAATTGCTAAAATTTTCGACAATAATTAAAACAAGTTGTCTTTTTTATAGCAATGCCGAAATTCCTTACAACAAGTACAAAAGTTGTTGTACTTCTTACTACAACTGTGCATTTAAGTGATGACAATGTCTTCCAACTCACAATTTAATTTACAACATATAATGATTTTATTCGCAAAATTATCATATGTGATATCTCGATGCACAATTACCGTAATTATCGAGGCCGATTCTTTACTCTTCCAACGCAAAATATAACGATTGTTGAACTCAACCCATTCACCATGACAATCAACCCCTACTATCTTCTATCTCGTGAAAATATTATAACTCAAAACAAAAAAAATAGATCATAAAAAAATTATATTAAAGTATCACAATGTTTGTAAGTTAAGCAGCTGCTAAAACAGATATAGCAGTTGCTGAAATACATTCATTAACATTATCTATTTCAACAAATTATTTAGCAATTGTTGTAAATTGCTGAAAATTATTATACATCAGTGGCAAGAATAATAATACAAAAATTGAAATTTTAAATGAATAATACAAAAAAAAATACTATTTACTTATTAAAATGATTGAAAATTACTTGTTAATTAGTTTCTAAAGCTTAAACCTTTTCAAATCACATGTTAATCTAAAATTTGAGATTTTTCCTTCTCAAATTCTTCAAATAAGAAATCTACAATAAGTTGCAATACCGACAAAAGAACAACAAAAAGAAGAAGAAGAAGAAGAAGAAGAAGAAGAAGAAAAACGAGGAAGAAGAAGAAAACACGTCGGAGAAATATAAGAGTTTTGAGTGGGAGGTTAAAAGAAGAAGAAAAAAGACTGATTTGGACTTTCCTCTTTTAGAAGTTAGAGTTTTAGTTAAAATATGGGTGAAAGTGTTAAAATAAAAACTTGAGGACTTATTAAGAAGAAATCAATTGTTTCTAAAAGTTGATTACAAGTTTGTCACCTTTACTTAATAATCAAAAGTTGAGTCACGCTTTTTACATTTCAACTCTTTCTTGTCACCTATAATTCATTGCCCCAAAATACTTATCCAAGTGACTACACTAGATTATTCTAGAACTTTCCTAAAAATCTATAATTTTGTGTAGTTCCAAAAGATCAACTTTATACTTGCACACACCCCTTAAAGCGATTTTTTAAAAACTACTCTGAGCTTGTAAGCTGTAGGGAAAGAACTCAAACGAAGCTTTGAACCACGTATTGGTGCAGATCTTAACAATTTCTTCCAGACCCCTCTTGATATTTCAAATGATAAAGATTTTCCGTTAGCGAATAGTCCATGTAAATTATCTCCTTGTGGAGTTCCTTAACTCCCCCTTCTCTTAGCTTCCCCACAAAAGTACTATCTTGATAAAAATTTGTGATAGTCAAGTGAAGCTTCAACACCATAAGAGGATCCATCACCAGAGTCCCTTTCGAATTCTTCAATAACATGTTTAGTAATTTTAGAGCTTTCGAAAGTTATATCGTATGTCGCTCCGCCTAAGATTTGGCCTTTAAGGTCAGCTTCCCTATCTATTTGATATCCATCATCTCCATTTGCTTCCAATATTTGATCTAAGCCAATGATTGACCTCGATATGGTTGACGATTGATCAGACTCTTCAACTTCCCATACATCTTCCTCAATACTTTCATTATAAAGGTCACCATCTGCATATATAGCTTCAAATACTGCATGTTCAGAATTTATTTCCTTGATTTCTTCTATGGAAGCTACCATATCTCTAATAGTTTCTTGCTTCATATTGATGACATTAATATTTTGCTTCACCGCCGATTGATTGCATTATATTATAATCCTGGATTCAGTCTTTTTCAAGGTTGATGGAAACCATATCATCTATTGCTCGAGCCTCAACTACTAAACACTTTCCCCACTCTTCTTCTTCTTCTTCAGCAACCTTTTTAGCCATATTACTCTCCTTGCCTCGATAATATCTTTTTATGTGTCCTATTTTTCCACACCGATAGCATCTAAGAGGTTTCTTACCATAATAGTTAGAAGACTCTTCCCTTTCACCTTAGGATCGAGAGTGCAACATATCTCTTGATTTTCCTTTGAAGTTTCTCTTGTGCTACAAAAGCATCTCCTTCTCCATATTTTACAAATGCACTAGCCAACTACTTGCCTAGTAATTCCTATTACGACAACAAATTTTCAAATTTATTGACGGATGGTTGTTGAGCCCATCCTTGAATTGATGTCATAAATGGAATATATTTAGGTTTCAACCCACGAATGACTATTCTTCTCATTAGTGCTTCAGAAATAGCCTTCATCGGATTCAATAAGCATATCTCAGAACATAAGTTCTTAATCTTTAAAAAGTACTCGGAGATTGAAAGGTTACTTTAAGTGGTGTTAGTCAATTCATTCTCCAATATCTACAGCCGAGAGTCATTCTTCTTATTGAACAAGATATCGAAGGTCCTCTATATTTCATGAGCTAATTTTCACCTTATAATATGATCAAATAAACATGAGGAAAACCACCCGTAGCTTCCAACTGTTAGTCTCTTTAAATTCGATGAAAACCTTCCAATGAAGACAACCCCAGAATTTCCAAAGCAGGACAACCTTATAAAATCTTCGCGAGATCATCATTATCTACAAAAAATATAGTTCAACTCTCGAATCTGTAACGATTTCAACTGTATATATGACTGATTCTTTATCAACATAGAGCTACCATTTTTTTTTCCTGGAATGGCGCGAATCCATGATTTCAAGAGGGATATTAGTGATATCATATGTTACTAAAAATTAAAACAAAAAAAGTTGACAGTTGAAATACCATTTTACTCTGATACTAAATTAAACTATTATAAATAATATTTAGTTTATTACATGTTTAAATATAAGCATAATCAATTACTACATCAAGTAAATAGAAAGTTCATGCGCTCATAGGCGGATTGTTTACTCTTCCAGATTTTAATGAATGTTTAGTTGAATATATTAAATACTTTGGACTTTTGAAATTCCACTGTTAGTTGTGTTACACTTAAATATTATTTGCAGTTATCCTTTTCTTATCTACATTTTTTTAAAATTAAAACTTCATTTGTTTTAAATAAATATATTTTTTCATAACTTATATCCAATTACCTATTCAATTGTCATTCTTAATATCTATAGCATTCATGTTTTTAATATCATAACCTTCAAATGTTTAATTTAAAACTTTAAGATGTCATTTGGTATTTCTCTATTTTAATTTATATAAATTCATTTTTTTTTTGTTTCATGAAACTCACAACCAATATTATCCTTTTCATTTTAAGGTTAAAGTAGTGAAAGCCATCAACATCTATAGTATATGATGTATCTAACTTTTATATATATATATATATATATATATATATATATATATATATATATATATATATATATATATATATATATATATATATATATATATATATATATATATATTTGATTCATGTTTTTTGACTTGAATTGAAAAAAAAAATTGAATTTTGATTGGATAAGAGAGATAGTGTCGACAAAAACTCAAAAAATTATGTTCCCATTTTGTATTTCATTTTCCATGTATATATTGTTATGACTAAAGTCTTAAGATCGATGTGTATGTTAATTTTTTATATATTTGCTCTCTATTAGTCTTCTTTAATTTAGTTTTCTATAAGAAAATTATTGTCATATTATTTGAGATTGTTGCATTTAGTACTCATTACACACATGTTTTCATTGAATTATAATAGTCCTAAAGAATTTATAAAATATTGCATGTAACACATGGCAAGGCACGTGTTGAGAAACTAGTTATACTAAAAGTGGAAAGCCACAAAAATAAAGATTGAAATACCATTTTGCCCCATACTTAATTTAGTATATTATAAAATAACCACTCAATTAAAAAGGATATGTATGTTCTATTTTCTCTCTCTATCTTTTCTCATTATTAGACTTTTTTAATTGATTTCCTATGAATTTTTGAATGTTGTGTTACCTCTGAATCTAGACTATATTGATGACTTTGAACTTAAAAAATACTTCCTCCGTTCATTTTTTAATTTTCAGAATTTTCATTTTTAGAGTCAAACTATAAAAAAAATTGACTAACATTTTACGATGTATTTTTAATCATGTTGATATGCAAAAAGTTGCAATTTATAGTACTTTATTTATAATCTTGAATATCTAATTTTTTTTGTTTAAAATATCGAATTGATGAAATCTAATTTAACTTTGAAAATTAGTCAAATTAATTTTCGAAAAGCGCAACATGACAATCAAAAGTGTACGAAGAAAATATATATAAAATCATAAAATATGAAGTAGAGTTTTAGAAAATATTGTCAGGTTGAGCATTGTACCGAACATGAGGCAACTGCTACATGTTATTGTAACGACCGGGTTCCGACGTTATAGAAATGTCAACGAGAGAAAAATCAGGGCCGGAAAAACTTTTTGTAGTGTTAGGATTTTTTTCAATCTTGTCCAAATTTAGAGGAAATCGATCTGGTAGCAATGGGCTGGAGTAAATATAAATTTGATTACATAATCGGTTAGATAACTCGTTAAGGAATATGTACGACTCTACGAAATTGAATTTGAATAAATAGATCTCCGAGAATCGATCTTAGCGTTAAGGGTATTTTCTGAGCGTGAGATGAGATTGTGTTTTAAAAATGAAGAATTAAAATTATCCAAAAAGTGTTCTTTCTCAAATCGTGTCGTTGTAGCGTGAATTATGCTGCTACAACGGGATGGGTACCGCTGTAGCGGACGAGACGGAAATTGAATTATAGAATTTTTGAGATTTCTCAAGACGAAGCTCACTGCTTAAAAAAATTCCACTGCAGCGGATTGTTCTGCTGCAGCGACGTCGCTACAGCAGGATGGGTGCCGCTGTAGTGGCACAGACGCGGAATAAATCGTAAATAAAACCCCTAAATGAACTTATTTGACACTTTCGACTTTTAGAGGTAAAGAATGACCTTTGGGCTATTCCAACTCATTTTCCACTATTCTTGAAGCTAACGGTAAGTTTTTCTCTTCTTGAATTCACTTTTTAATCCACCAAACGTAATAGAATGGGTCAATATTAATAGGTAAGAGTTTCTTGATCGATTTTGTGATGTAATTAACCCTAAATTGACTAGTTTGGATCATGGGTTTGATCTAGGTTCATAAAATTGTTAGTATTCCGGGTAATTAGTGATTGTTTGTTAATACCCGTGTTATTGTGATTATTTGTAGACCAAGAACAAACGGAACAAATCTGGAAAGGGAAGGACCAAGTTTCTTAGGGTTTAAAACTTGTTTCGAGTTAGGTGATGATTGTTATTTCACGATTCGTGTGATATATGCATGTTCTTGCTTCATTATGAAACTTGTATGTATATGAATGTCGCAATATTGATCATGTCATTGTAATCGAGATAGATAAAAAATATATCCATGAAATCATGATGTAAATGTATAATCTTGATGATATTTTTGTGATTGTGGTATGTGATTGGGGATCGGATTGCCATGTTCCGACATAAATATTGGATCGGATTGCCACGTTCTGGCACAACTATGGGATCGAATTTCCACATTCTGGCAAGCTAAATGGGATCAGGTACCACGCCGGTGCACTAACAGTTTGAGTTTGGGTTCCGTGAGAGAACTAATGATGTTTTAAGCATGTGAAATATGTTATCAAAATATCACGTTGATAATGTTTTTTATGTTGATATATATGCACGTGATTATAATGTTGTTTGACTTGTTTATATTGCACTAGTGGAATAGTCGTGTGATCCTACCAGTACACGGTGATTGTATACTGTTTCTGCAATTGCTCTTAATTTTGTTGAGTACATGGCATCTTCAAGCAACTATTGACAGACCTTGCTTAGAAGATCAGAGATTATCACATCTACTTCAAGGATAAGCTGCATCTTTCAGGCTGCCATGAAGTTCTCTTTAGTCCATGTCCACCACTTCCGGACTTAAACCATTGTTTTAGTTATTTGAATAGTTCACTAGTATTTTCTTGTTTAGATTTGGTTATCGATAGTAGTTTTGGTACATTGACTTTCAGGTTCTAGGTTTATCTTTTACAAATTTTAATTGTTAGATTTTATTTTGTTTAGTAATGGAACTTCGTTTTAGACATTTAACTTGCTTCTATAACTTAAATGTCTTAATTTTAGAATGATTTATTTAGTTGGATGGTAATAATAGTTCTCTCACCGGCTTGTAAGTATGGGTGCTAATCACAACGGGCTGGGGTCGTGGCAGTTATATACAACAAAATGTATTCTTGAGAAGTCACTGGTATCTAAACAACTTAGTATAGCATGATATTATTTTCTAGATGCAAATTAAGTACTTATTGAGAAATATCAATTATCTTGTTGTAATGAGTAGTTGATGCATCAATAAAATTTTAATTTTATTATTTCCTTAAAAGAAGAATAAACGATACCCCTTTTGTATGTAGATGGTTCTTATCATGTCGATCGTTGTTTTAGCACATCATTATCAATTTTTGGTACTTTACTCATTCATGTCTAGATTCATGTCTATTTTAAGAAAGATCATCAAGTAAATCTATTTAAGGAAAAAAAATTAGAAAAATTCCTAAATAGCTCTACTTATGTACATTATATATATAGTCTTCATTGTGAAAGAAGAGCAAAACCCAAAAGGAAAACTTGTGTTGGATAGAAAAAGAAAAATCATTCAAACCCTCGAAAGCTTTTTTGCACCCAAAAGATGGATTTGTGGCCTCCATTCTCAAAGAAAAGAAGAAGCAAAACAGTTAAAAATGATAGAATCAGTGAGTTACCGGACGCTCTTATTCTACAGATTCTCTCCCTTTTGCCAACGAAAGATGCCTTCACAACTTCTATTCTCTCCAAAAGGTGGCAGTATTTATGGCGTTCATCTGGATTTCACTCACTTGTCCAAATATGAGTCACAACTCAAATTTGTTGATGATGAATTATTGTTCCCAATCTTCCGATGGCTTTCTACTGCTGTCAAAAAAAATGTTGAAAATGTTGTATTGCTATCAGATTCATATGACTATGAATCCATTGACTTGCCTGACACTATCTACAAGTGCTCCACCTTGATAACATTGGATCTCACGCGTTGTACATTTCATGACGAATTCTCCATAGATTGGAAATTTTTAAAGACCTTGAAGTTGAATGACCTTAAGTTACAGGATGGCATAATCGTAAATATACTCTCAGGTTGTCCTGCTTTGAAAAACCTCAAAATTTCTGAATTCTATGGATTGCGTCATCTGGAAATCAATTCTTCAAATTTAAAGAGGCTTAAGTTCGAAGATTATTTTTCATACTATGATGAATCTGATCATCCCTCTTTGGATATTATTGCCCCGAATATTCAACATTTGGAGATCTCTGAAGATATGTATGATCTCAAATGTAGGCTAAGAAATGTATCATCGGTGGTAAGTGCTAAGCTAAATTTCCGAATGAGTTGCACATCGATTGCTAAAGGTGCTTCTAGTGCCACATGCCCTGATGAACATCAAGTTATAAGGAAACTCATCCAAGATTATCTTCATAAGTTGAGCAATACAACCGAGTTAACGATTGGGACTTGGTACACCGAGGTATGTTTTGTCGTAAAGACTTTATTTTCTTTAGGTATATAGATATCATGAAGAGATAGCATTTAGAATATAACACAACTTAAGAACTTCTACACATTATCAAGGACTACTAGCGCTAATACAAAACTATCCTAACCTTTTGCAAATCTTTTTGTCAACTTTTTAAAGTCGGGTACTTCATTTACTGTTCAGCTACATTGTCAGTTGGTCAGATTTTCCATAAAATATACATTGGATTTTTCTTCCTTTTTTATCGTTCTTGTTTTCTAGATCCTTCACTAATTTATTTGGAATAACCGCATCAGGTACTAATGCAGTTTGAAGAGATGTCGCTTCCATAATTGAAATGCAAATGTCTAACTTTAGATTTGCGTATCACAAAGTTTTATTTCTATGGAGCAACTGTCCTGTTGAAAGCCTCACCTCATGTGGAGTCACTCAACATAACTATGACAACTACTTTGGTATCTTTCTGAACTTTTACTCTTCTATTTACAAATTCATTTTTAAGAAATTTTAATATCGTACTCCCCACCCCACCCCTACCCTATTTTTTTCTCACATCAAACAGTGTTTGGCATTTAAAGAAATGGACAAATGAACAAATCAAGAAAAGAAAAATAAATAAATTATATGAATAAATTATATTCAAACACTCCTTTTGTTCCATTTTACAGTCCAATGTTCAAAAATATTTTTTTTCCTTTTATTTATTTATTTTAACAAATTAATAGAGATTTTTTATTCATTTAATTATTTCCTTAAATTTATAAGAATACTAGTAATCTAAGGTAGATTTCAAATCTAAATTAATATGTGCAATCGAGTTAAATAAGTACTTAATAAATATTTTTTCAAAATGAGTACAAAGTTTATACTAGACTATTGAAAGGAAAAAAAGAAAGAATACATTATCGCAACTCAACAATAACCTAATCAAAGATGTTATTAAATAATTTTTTATTTATATAAGGCATTAGACAATAACTCGAAAACTCATAAGTTGTTTGTTTCCAAGAAAAAATATGAAAGAATAAAATTACAAAAAAATTAAAATATAAACAACTTATAATAATGTCAATTCCCAATTAGTGCAAATTGCAGAGAATGTACTTTATTGTAGCAGACACTTGTACTATATGAAATCATTGTTTTGTAACTTTTTTGAATTGTGATTTTTCATTTGACTATATCCTCTCTATCCAGATGGATCATAGGCGATGTGCATATGAGTTAGGATATTTGGCCAAAGAACATGATATTTATTTCTTGTCAAGCTTCGGGTTCCCAACCTCAAGAATGTTAAGGTTTTCAGTTCTTCAAAGATGTGTTTAAAAGGGAATCTTGAATGGGATAATGATGACCTTCTCAAACTTTCAGAATTTATATTAAAGAATGCAACAGTTTTGGAGAAGTTCACAATTATATCAAAGAGGAAAACTTGTAAGATTTGTTCAATGAAGTATGCTTCTCGGCATTCACTTCGATTGGCTGAGAAATTGACAGGTCGCTCAAGATCGTCAACCACATCTGTGATCATTTACCAGGAAGGAGCTTTCCGTGACTAGATTGCACAAATGTTACTTTGTATTTAGTTTAGGTTTACTATTGCTGGTGAAAATCTTGAATTTGTCTATGTAACTAATAAGTACTATTGGTTCCTGTATCTATTGTCCTAGTGACATATATACCAAATGTTATGGATGTTTGGTTTCTGAGTTCGGAGCCTAAAGGGTAAAAAATGTTAACAAATATTCCAAAACAGTATATGAAATTTCTTTTTAACCAAAACGGCAAAATCGCTCACGGAGTAGCGATTTTGTCAGCCGGAAAAAGTAAAATCGCTGCTATAGCAGCGATTTGTTAAATTTGAAAAAAAAAAAAAATTTTAAACAAAATCGCTCTCAAGGGAGCGATTTTCAAAATAAAAACTTTTTTTTATAATTTTTTTTAATATGTCGCTGCTGAGGCAGCGACTTGTTTAAATTTTTTTTTATTTACTTTTTGCTTCTTTTTTTTTTAAAAAAATTTTAAATTCGATTTTTTGATTAAAAAAAATAAATAGGATCGATTTTTAAAATAAAGACTTTTTTTATGATTTTTTTGAATATGTCGCTGCTGAGGCAGCGACTTGTTTAAATTTTTTTTTTTTAAAATAAAATTGCTGCCTTTAATTAATTATTTTTTTTAAAAAAAATCAAATCGCTACCAAGGCAACGGTTTTAAATCAATTTTTTTTTCCGATTTGATTTTAAAAATAAATAAAAAATTTAATTAAAAATCGCTGCCTTGGCAAAGATTTGATTTAAAAAAATAATTATTTTTTTATTTAAACTTTTTGTTTAACAAAAAGAAGCAAAAAGTAAAAAAAGTAAAAAAAATTAAACATGTCGCTGCCTGACATATGAATTTTTTTTATAAAAAAGAGTTTTTATTCTTTAATTTTTTTAAAAAAAATCAAATTAAACTTTTTTTTTTAAAAAAAGAAGCAAAAAATAATTAAAAAAAAATTAAACAAAGTCGCTGCCTCAGCAGCGACATATGAAACTTTTGAAAATCGCTCCCATGAGAGCGATTTTGTTTAAATTTTTTTTTTTTCAAATTTAACAAATCGCTGCTATAGCAGCGATTTTATTTTTTCCGGCTGACAAAATCGCTACTCCGTGAGCGATTTTGCCGTTTTGGTTAAAAAGAAATTTCATATACCGTTTTGGAATATTTGTTAACATTTTTTACCCTTTAGGCTCCGAACTCTTTGGTTTCTCATGAAACTTTTCTTAGTTGCATTTTAGACGTTTCTGTTGTGCCAGTTTTTCAGAATTTCTTATGAAATGTTGTGTTTTGAGAACTTTGTCGATGATATAAAGGTATTATTACCGGGAGGTGGTAAATTTGTCGTTTGAAAGGATGGAAACCATTACGATCACACTACTTGAAAAATGCATTGATGAAATAATTAATAATTAACTAAAACATATTTTTAAGGAAAAGGGTGAAATATTTGAGCAGAGATGTCATTTGGCTAAGAAGGGATCATTGCAGATATTACATATATATCTGATTTTGTCTCGTTCTCGCCAAATCATTGCCACCAAGTCAAAATGATTCTTCTCGATTTTTTCACAAAATGCACGAGATTGTAGATGCTTGGGGAAAAAACCCTCAATGTCGTGCTCTTAGAGGCTTCCACACTATGACTATGTTGGCATCAAAGTTAAAATGACCCAAAACTAATTATATCATCGACGAACATCCACAGAAAAACTGAGCCAATCTGCATTTGTCCGTCATTAAATCAGTGGACCAGAGGACAACAATAACTATTTTTCACTATAAAGAATGCACAAAAATTAAAATAATTCAAACAATTCATGGTTATATTATTATGATACACTATAAAACTACTTGATAGCTTAATGCAATAGTAAAAGGAAAATGAGAAGTACACTTGAAAAGAATACGAATTACATAGGATACTTATTTGGAAAAAAGAAGAAGAAGAAATGATTTACTCTATGAAACAAAAATAAATAAATAATATTAAGGAGAGAAGGAAATTCTTTCTCGTGGTAAAAAATAGAAAATTGGATTGAAATTGATTTTTTACAAACATAGAAACTTTGTATATTTGGAGATAAAAATAAAAAATTGGGGCCTACAATAATATTGTAAAAGCACACAAAGAATCTTAGCAAATTGGTTACACTTCGAAGAAAGATACAAAATATAGATGTAAGACTAAAATAGCAAAAATGTTAATTAATACTTTTTCCTTTATTTAAGGCATCAAACAATAACTCGAAAACTCAAAATTAATTTTATTGCCAAGAAATAAGATGTAAGACTAAAATAGCAAAAAACTTAAAATTTAAACAACAGATAATATGTCAATCCCCAAAAGTGCAAATTGCAGAGAATGTAATTTCTTGTACTAGACACTTGTATATACTGTAAATCATTGTTGTGTAACTTTTGTACATTATTATTTTCATTTGACTGTATTCTCTCTCTAGTCGGATCTTGATCAATGTGCATTTGAGTTAAGATATTTGGCCAAAGAACATGATATTCATTTCTTATCAAGTGTCAGGTTTTCCAATCTCAAGAATATTAAGATTGTCAGTTCTTCCAATATGCGTTTGAAGAAGCATCTTGAATGGGATTACGATGAACTTTTCAAACTTTCAAAGTTTGTACTAAAGAATGCAATCATTTTGGAGTCGTTTCTAATTATATCAACAAGAGAAACGTGCAAGAGTTGTTCAATGAACTGTGTTGCTCAATATCTTATTCGATTGTTTCACAAATTGGTAGGTTGCCCAAAATCCTCAACCAGTTGCGCGATCACTTTGAAGGGAAAAGTATTCCCTAACAAAATTGCAGGTATTTTGTTTCCGCGTACTTGAAATGTTATCTTTGTCCTTATGACATCGCAAATTTTATGGTTGCTTGGTTTCTGATGAAACATTTCTATATGTTGTACTTTGTGTTTCTGAATTTGTAGCTAGGCTTGTTTCTGTACTGACCGTACATCAACAAGACATACTTTTCCTCCGATTATTAGAATCATGAAATTATGTGTTTTCTAAACTTTGTCGATAACAGCAAGGTATTATTACTGGGAGGTGGTACCTTATAGACATATTCAGGGAAGAAAGAGGGGTTCCTACTGTTTGTTTATCTCAAAGAGATGGTATCCGCTACCTGCATTAGAACACGGCTATTATGAATTCGTGCCAGGTAGGACCTATTCGGGGGTAGCACGCGCAGCGTATTCAGGATTTCGAGATGATGGGGGCACTATTATGAAAATTGTGGATCTAAGATATAAATTTAATCGGTTCGACATTTAGTTTTTATTACTAAAATCGATTGACTGAACCCATTGATTGTATGTTATATCATCTTGTACTACTAGCTTTAATATACACAGTTGGTTTAATTATATAAAAAATTCCAGTGCTAAAAAAGTTTGGAACTTCCAATGCGACAAACTTGAAAATTTTGAAAATATTAATGCTATATAAAATGCTATCAATAACCACTTATAGAGGTGTTATCCAATTTTTTAAAAATAATAATAAATAAGATAGATATAAGATTCAAATTTCCAATCATTATTGCATTATATGATACTTCGAGTGTGGGTTCATATATCTATATTTAAATATTTTTAAAAAATACAACACTACTATATATAATTTCGAGAGGGAAGCATAGGTTTCATGTGAACCTGGTGAGTGGTGACCTCCTTCTGCATACGCCCCTGACGCTACATACCAAAAAATTGAGACTTCTAGTTAAGCTAGTAACAATCTCATCCACTCCACTGCATCCGTTGGTGGTAACTCATCAGCTATTTGAGCATCAGCTGTTCAAGCTTATTAAACTATTGCTGAAGTTTTTGATTGTGTATATGGCTAATAAGAACAAGAAGATGAATGAAATATTACAAAGCCAAATTACATATTGATCATTAAATTAATCAAATTCCACATATATGAGAGGAAAAAATAAAAGTAAAAAGGAATTTTAATTTTGGATCAAACTCTACTCCAATAATTAACTCACTGAGTGAGGATTGTTGGAAACGAAAAAATAAACTGTTTCTCAACGGAGAAATGAGGAGATGTTGATAATAATCATACAAAAATTCAATTTTTACTTGAGCATAGTGATCCGGGAGTCCCATGTGGAAGGAATCTCGCTCAACAGATCAAAGGTACGCCGGAGAGGCGAAATAGAATTTTTCAAGCCTGCAAGCAACAATGGCTTTTCTACCTGGTAGCAAAGGTGCGATGCAGACTCGACTTAACTTCACTTGAGTTCGGTTTCCCCTGGAAATGATGGAATAAGCTTTTATTTCTCTTAGCGAATATGAGCTCATAGGCAGTTGGAATGAACTTGGTTAGATGGGACTAATAAGAAGGGATAGGATTCAAAGTGACTCTCGACGGGAGAATATATCTAGTCTATTAAGGAAGAATCACAACAATTCCCCAATCTCCACGTCCGGAAAGTGTTTTTGCCTCTATCATTAGCTCGGGTAGTCCCCGTTTCTGGTGTTTTAGTCACCTTTCAATGGCTCCCTTAATTATGTGGCCACATATTAGTTCTTTCTACACCGCCAGCAGCCTTACTTGTCTTGTAATGAGAAAATACAAGATGTTGCTAAATGCACGAAAAATTAATAAAGTAAATGGTGCCTTATGTATCGGTCGTCAAGAAAAAAGGTTCTTGTTAGCTACATTTTCTTGCCGGACTGTTCATTAGCCTACCATTCTATGACATATACTGGCCCCATTACAATTCTCTTTCTTAAAGCGACGTCGGGGTGAGTTTTGGTGTTATATGTTTCCGGCGACTAATGAGTACTAAGGAACAAGACGATGTTTATATCATTATAAATTTATAACTCATCCCTACATTGGTGTTTCTTCTGCATGCTCGTTTCTGGAGAGCGCTGGCCATTCACGATCAAGAGCTATTTCCTTAAGTTTCATGTATGTAAAATCCTCCTCATCCGATGCAACTTGAGAATCAATGTTTTGTGTACCACTGTCAGAAGATGTATTTAGACCATAATTAAGGGCAACTATTTTAAGCATTTCTGGTTTGAGCTAGATCATACTCAATCTAGTAAATTGATCTCGCAACTCTCATCTCTTGCATATGCTCCGAGTAGAACACCACATTATGCAGCACTCCGGAGAAGTATAATCCAAAGTTCACCTGCAAATAACAAGATAAAAGAAGATAGATAATTTGAATCATGAGCCTTGGAAAATAAGTCATCCAGTTCCATTGTAATCCAAAGCTCACCTCCAAATTATATAACGAGATATCAGAAAATAGATCTTTTGAACCGCAAGACTTGGAAAATAAGTCATCCAGTACCATTGATTCTCAAGATGCATTGGATGGGGAAAATTTTATATACATGAAACTTAAAGAAATAGCTCTTGATCGCGAACGACCAGCTCTCTAGAAACAGGCATGCAGAAGAAAACACCAATTTGATCTTCCGTGAATGTTACATAATGTTCATGTTACGTTATTTCATGAACAAATGTGTTCATTCAATTTAAAACCCTAACGAAACCCAAAGAGGAAAGGTGTGTTGGATAGAAAAGGAAAATTCATTAAAATCAAAGGTGTGTTGGATAGAAAAGGAAAATTCTTTTGGCCTTTCTGCAGCCAAAAGAAACAAAGAAGCAAATTGAGAAGAGTTGATTGAATTAGCAAGTTACCGGACACTCTTATTATTAAGATTCTCTCCCTTTTTCCGACGAAAGATGCCTTCACAACCTCTATTGTCTCCAAAAGGTGGCTGTAGAGAATAGCAGAAGAAAAAAAGTATAATCAAGGAACCTTCTGCTAGCCCAAGATCGTTAACTAAGATTGAAAGATTTCATTAAAGAAAAGGAAGCTAGAAAGGAGAATTTTTTTTATGGAAGAAGACTCTTTTATTTGGGTTGTTCTAAGGTTATTTACAAATGTGCAATATCATCCCCTATTTATATTTACCAATGGTTGGTTCTAGATACTACAAAATTTAGACTATCCTATAATTCTCTACAAATATCTAATTTCTCTAGAATATTTATCTAGTAACATTAACTTCTACTCGAGAATATCTAGATATTTCTACAAGATACTTGAGAAAATTAAGGGGAAGGTGACAAAAAGAGTTCAAATTAAAATTGGTTACAAGTTTGACTAATTCAAAGTCAGTTTTTTTAAATTAGTTATCAAGATAATTGGGGTCTAAAATATAATTTTTAAAACTTCAAAACTTTTGAAAGATGTCAAAATAAACGTAATTCCCAATTTTCTTCCCCTTTCTCTAAAAAATGTGTATCTTTTGCGACTACGACCCTTCGGTGTGTCTCCATTGACCATATGTTGCAACTTCCCAACCTTCCTCTCAAGTTGCGACAACTTCAATTTATTTTCTTCATCTTCGTCTTTTTCGCCATTGTCTTCATCGATCTACCCATCAAGGTAACACTCTTTTCTTTAATAGTTAAGGGTCTTGAGATTGTAAAGGTTGAAGATCGATTGAGTTGTTTTTGTATATAAGTTTTTGTGTTATTATTGAATTATAATCTTTTGCTTCCATGGAAACTGCTCTTATCAATCAATCATCAAAACTCAAGCTAACAGCTGAAGCAAAGAATAAAAAATAGTTCATATCATCCATGATATTTTTCTTGAAAAGTATATCACTAATCGATAAAGCAAAGTCTATCGTCAACATAGTAATGATAGGATACGATTCCACACAGCTCTTCATCTTATAAGTGAATTTACTATGTGTTTAAGATTAAAATGAGTAGTCAAATGACAAATATTTAAAGTCTGTTTTTAGGACTAAAAAGGAGTGTGAAGTTTCGATAATCACATCAATTTAGCAACTTTAATAGATTTTGACAGTTGTTTAATATTAGTATACTCTTTCTTTTTTACTTGAAAGATTTCAGTACTGTTTCCCTTTTTCCTTACTTTGTTTGATACTTTACGAGATGTTAACTATATTAGAATCGTCTAAGCACACGAAAATGTTCATCAACATCTTTGTTGTGGTTGCATGTCTGTTCATCAACATATATGTTTGCACTAAAAATTTGTATTGTTTACATTTTCTTGTTTACATTTTTTTTTTACTTAATTAGATCATAGAAAGATGATGCCTGTATTTATAGCAAATGTTGTGATTATTACAACAAGTGTTGTGATTATTACAAAAAGTACTATGATTATTACAGCAGCTACTATGATATAATTTTCAAAAGCAATAGTTGTTACATTTACTATTGTTTACGTTATTTCTTTATGTGGTTTTGAATTAACTTTCAAAATTATCTAAATGGATAATGAATGTATTTTTGTATTATTACATTTTGATTTTATTATTTTTAAAGCATGACTTCAAGGAAAAAACGAACAACTCTTACTAAAAAGTATAAGAGGAGAATCAATACACAAAGACAAAGAGAAAAAGAAATAGAAAACACAAGTTTGAATTTTTTTTAGAAGAAGAAGAATGAGAACACGAAATAGATGTTTCTTCTACAATTGTAGAAAGAGATGATAGACCAGTTGAGGAGGAACAAAATGATATACTCATTTCAAAGAAGGAGAATTGGTGTCAGGAGATAATGCATAGTAAAGGTAAAATTATATTCTAATTATTTTTCGAATATTTTTCTTGTGTTATATATTTTATGTTTATACGTGAAATTCATTTTTTTTAAAAATATTACAGATGAAGTGGGTTTATTCGAATTCAAAAAGGAGTTGAAAGCGTGATGAAGAAGGAGCTGCTTATGAATATGCATTTTCCTGTTATTTTTCATTATTTTTAATGCACTTTGTTGTACTTTTGTGAATAAGGTATATTGAAATTGATATTTTAGTTTTCTTTTAGTTGACTTTTATACTCATGGGTTTTGAATAGTAGTTGAATTGATTGTGATGTTGATATTATCGAATAAGAATAGTGAATTTGTTAGTGAACTAGTTGAAGGATAGAATTTGACCCATTTTTTGCTTTCTATTAAAGTAATTGCTGAAATTCAATACAAGTATGAAAATTACTGATTTTTTCATAGTAACTACTGAAAAATTGTTATACTTTTTGTAGCAGTTATTGAAATTTTCTACTGCAAGTAAGAAAGTTATTGTACTTTATATAGCAATAACTGAAATTTTAGTAAACAAATTAATTAATAAATTGACTGTATCACTCATATAAAATGATAAATAGAGTAGTGTTGACCTAATTTAAAATAAAATTTATATTAAATAGTGATCTTGTATAATGAGATAGTTCTTTGAGATATCAGACAACCAATTTCATAACAATTCCACATGTAATCAATTTATAATGAGTAAATGATCATTTATTGGTTATAATACTCATATGTAATGAGAAACAGTCTTAGTCCAACTTACAAATAAAAGGTAATTTGATAATAATCTTACACAAAAAATAGTAACTTGAGATATCAAAATATCAATTACGTAATTTCACATGTTATCAACTCAAATTGATAATATAAATGTTAATTAGCTATTTCAAATGATTTCGGTTAATTAAAAGGAAAATATATAATGAATTGTAATTTTATTTAATTTGCTATGACAAATAAGCAAATTGTTATATTTTTCCTAGCAATTGTTGAAATTATCTACAACAATCGAACAAGTTGTATTTTTGTACAACAATTACTTAAATTCTCTACAACAAGTATGAATATTATTGTACTTTTCATAGCAATTGCTAACATTTTCTACAACAAGTAAGAAAGTTGTTGTACTTTATATAGCAATTGCTAAAATTTCTTTAACAAGTAAGCAATTTAATTAACTAATTGACCGTTAATTGATTGTAACACTCATAATTTTTTATGATAAATAGAATAGTGTTGATCTAATTTAAAAATAAAATTTACATTTGATAGTGATCTTGTAAAATGAGATAGTTCTTTGAGATACCAGTTGATTAATTATATAACAAATTTACGTGTATCAATTTATAATGAGCAAATGATCGTTTATTGGTTATAACACTCATATGTAATGATAAGTAAAGTAGTCTTGGTCCAACTTATAAATAAAATGTAGATTTGATTGTAATCTTACACAAAAGATAGTAATTTGAGATATTAAACGATCAATTAACTAATTTCACATGTAATCAACTTAAATTGAAAAATTGATCGTTAATTAGTTATATCAATTATATTAATAAATAAATATTATTATTTTGGCTAATTTATAAAGAAAATCTATAATTGATTGTAATTTTATTTGAATTTGCTATAACAAATAAACAAACTGTTACATTTTTTTTAAACAATTGCTGAAATTTTCTACAACAATTAAACAAGATGTCTTTTTTATAGCAATTGCCGAAATTCTCTACAACAAGTACAAAAGTTTTTGTACTTCTTACTACAACTGTGGATTTAAGTGATGATAATGTCTTCCAACTCACAATTTAATTTACAACATATAATGATTTTATTCGTAAAATTATCATATGTGATATCTCGATGCACAATTATTGCAATTATCAAGGCCAATTCTTTACTCTTCCAACGCCAAATATAACAATTGTTGGACTCAACCCATTCACCATGACAATCAACGCCTACTGATCTTCTATCTCCTGAAAATATTATAACTTAGAAAAAAAATGGATCATAAAAGAATTATATTAAAATATCACAATTGTTGTAAGTTAAGCAGTTGCCGAAATATATTCAACAACAGTATCTATTTCAACAAATTATTTAAGAATTGCTGTAAATTGCTGAAAATTATTATACATCAATGACAAGAACAATAATACAGAAATTGAAATTTTAAATGAATAATACACAAAAAAAAAATACTATTTACTTATTAAAATGATTGAAAATTACTTGTTAAGTAATTTCTAAAGCTTATACCTTTTCAAATCACATGTTAATCTAAAATTTGAGATTTTTCCTTCTTAAATTCTTCAAAAAAAGAAATATACAATAAGTTGCAGTACCTACAAAAGAACAAAAAGAAGAAGAAGAAGAATCGTCGGAGAAATATGAGAGCTTTGAGTGGGAGGTTAAAAGAAGAAAAAAAAAGACTGATCTGGACTTTCCTCTTTTAGAAGTTAGGATTTTAGTTAAAATTTGGGTGAAAGTGTTAAAATAAAAACTTGAGGACTTACTAAGAAAAAATCAATTATTTTTAAAAGTTGATTACAAGTTTGTCACCTTTACTTAATAGTCAAAAGTTGAGTCACACTTTTTACATTTCAACTCTTTTTTGTCACCTATAATTCATTGCCCCAAAATACTTATCCAAGTGACTACACTAGATTATTCTACAACTTCCCTAATAATCTAGGATTTTGTGTAGTTCCAAAAAATTAACTTTATACTTGCCCCCCCCCCCCTCCTTAAAGTGATTTTTTGAAAACAACCCTGAGCTTGTAGGCTGTAGCGGAAGAACTCAAACGAAGCTTTGAAACACGTCTTGATGCAGATTTTAGCAGTTTCTTCCGGACCCCTCTTGATATTTCAAATGATAAAGATTTTTCGTTATCGAATAGTCCATGTAAATTATCTCCTTATGGAGTTTCTAAACTCCCCCTTCTCTTAGCTTCCCCACAATAGTATTATCTTGATAAAAATTTGTGATAGGCAAGTTTGGAACTCCAAGGTTCAAGATTTCAGAACCCGCAACTTTATAACAGAAAGAGCTTTCGTCCATATAAGCCTCCTTATTTGAGTTAGTCATGATGATCAATTTCCTGTGAAGCTTCAACACCATAAGAGGATCCATCACCAGATTCCCTTTCAAATTCTTCAATAACATGTTTAGCAATTTTAGAGCTTTCGAAAGTTATATCGTCTGTCGTTCCGCCTAAGTTTTGGCCTGTAAGGTCATCTTCCCTATCTATTTGATATCCATCATCTACATTTGCTTCCAATATTTGATATAAGCCAATGACTAACCTAGATATGTTTGGCAATTGATTAGACTCTTCAACTTCCCATACATCTTCCTCAATACTTTCTCCATAAAGGTCACCATCAGCATATATAGGTCCAATCACTGCTTGTTTAGAATTTATTTCCTTGATTTCTTTTATAGAAGCTACATATCACTAGTATGAATATCTCTAATAGTTTCTTACTTCATATTGATGACATTAATATTTTGCTTTGCCACCTGATTGACTGCATTATATTATAATATGGATCTTGTCTTTTTCAAGCTTGATGGAAACCATATCATTTATTGCTCGAGCCTCAACTACTAAACACTTTCCCCACTCTTCTTCTTCTTCGGCAACCTTTTGAGCCATATTACTCTCCTTGGCTCGATAATATCTTCTTATGTGTCCTATTTTTCGACGTCAATAGCATCTAAGAGGCTTCTTACCATAATAGTTAGAAGACTCTTCCCTTTCACCCGAGGATCGAGAGTGCAACATATCTCTTGATTTTCCTTTGAAGTTTCTCTTGTCAGCTACAAAAGCATATCCTTCTCCATATTTTACAAACGCACTAGCCAACTACTTGGCTAGTAATTCCTATTACAACAACAAATTTTAAAATTTCTTAACGGATGGCTGTTGAGCTCATCCTTGAATTGACGTCACAAATGGAATATATTCAGGTTTCAACCCACGAATGATTATTCTTCTCATTAGTGCTTCAAAAATAGTATCCTTCAGATTCAATAATCATATCTCAGAACATAAGTTCTCAATCTTTAAAAAGTACTCGGAGATTGAAAGGTTACCTTGAGTGGTGTTAGTCAATTCATTCTCCAATATCTGCAGCCGATATTCATTCTTCTTGTTGAACAAGATATCGAGGGTCCTCTGTATTTCATGAGCTAATTTTCACCTTATAATATGATCAAATAAACCTGAGGAAAACCACCCGTGGCTTCTAACTGTTAGTCTCTTTAAATTCGACGAAAACCTTCCAATAAAGACAACGCCAAAATTTCCAAAGCAGGACAACTTGACAAAATCTTTGCGAGATCATCATTATCAATAAAAAAAATAGTTCAACTCTCGGATCTTCAATGACTTCCACTTTATATATGACTGATTCTTTATCCATATAGAACTGTCATTGACAAACTTCGCTTAGGAAATTAGAGATTATCGCATCGACTTCAAGGGTAAACTACATCTTTCGTGCTGCGATGAAGTTCTCTTTAGTCTATCTCCACCACTTCCAGACTTACACCATTGTTTTATTTAGTTGAATAGTTCACTAGTATTTTCTTGTTTAGATTTGGTTATCGATAGTAGTTTTGGTATATTAACTTTCAGGTTCTAGGTTTAACTTCCGCAAATTTTAGTTGTTAGATTTTATTTTGTTTAGTAATGGAACTTCGTTTTAGACATTTAACTTGCTTTTATAACTTAAATATTTTAGTTTTAGAATGATTTATTTAGTTGGATGGTAGTAGTGGTTTTTCCAGCGATTTGTAAGTGTGGGTGTCAATCACGACGGGCTGGGGCCATGGCAGTTGTATATAACAAAATGTATTCTTGAGAATTCACATGGTATCACTAAACAACTTAGTATAACATGATGTAATTTTCTAAATGCAAATTAAGTACTTATTGAGAAATATTAGTTATCTTGTTTTAATGAGTAGTTGATGCATCAATAAAATTTTAGTTATATTATTTCTTTAAAAGAAGAATAAATGATACCCCTTTTGTATGTAGATGCATGGTTCTTATTGTGTCGATCGTTGTTTTAGCACATCATTATCAATTTTTGGTACTTTACTCATTCATGTCTATTTTAGGAAAGAAAATCAAGTAAATCTATATAAGGAAACAAAATTAGAAAAATTCCTAAATATCTCTACCTATGTATATTATATATATAGTCTTCATTGTGAAACACAGCAAAACCCAAAGGGAAAACTTGTGTTAGGATAGAAAAGGAAAAATCATTCAAACCCTGGAAAGCCTTTTTGCACCCAAAAGATGGATCTGTGGCCTCCATTCTCAAAGAAAAGAAGAAGCAAAAGAGTTAAAAATTATAGAATCAGTGAGTTATCGGACGCTCTTATTCTACAGATTCTCTCCCTTTTGTCAACAAAAGATGCCTTCACAACTTCTATTCTCTCCAAAAGGTGGTAGTATCTATGTCGCTCAATTTATAACATCTTTATCCAGTGTGAAGATAAATCACAAAGGGAAAACTTTATATCCTTTGTGAATTATGCATTAGATAAGTCTACTTGTTCCAAAAATAAAAAAATTCATCTAGATTTCTCACTTGTCCAAATACGATTCACAACTCAAATTTGTTAATGGTGAATTATTGTTCCCAATCTCCCGATGGCTTTCTACGGTTGTCAAAAAAATTGTTGAAAATGTTTCCTTGCTGTCAGATTCATATGACTATGAATCCATTGACTTGCCTAAAACTATCTACAAAGTGCTCCACCTTAATATCATTGGATCTCTCACGTTGTACATTTAAAGACGAATTCTCCATAAAATTGGAAGTTTTTAAATACCTTGAAGTTGAATGATATTAAGTTACAGGATGACATAATCGTAAAAATACTCTCAGGTTGTCCTGCTTCGGAAATTCTCAAAATTTCTGAATTCTATGGATTGCGCAATCAGGAAATTAATTCTTCAAATTTAAAGAGGCTTAAGTTCGAAGATTATTTGTCATACTATGACGAATCCGATGATCCCTCTTTGGATATTATTGCCCCGAATATTCAACATGGAGATCTGTGAAGATATGTATGATCTCAAATGTAGGCAAATAAATGTATTATCGGTGGTAAGTGCTAAGCTAAATTTCCGAATGAGTTGCACATCGATAGCTAAAGGTGCTTCTAATACCATATGCCCTGATTAACATCAAGTTATAAGGAAACTCATCAAAGATTATCTTCATAAGTTGATCAATACAACCGAGTTAACGATTGGGACTTGGTACACCGAGGTTTGTTTTATCATAAAGACTTTAATTTCTTTAGGTATATAGATATCATAAAGAGATACCAATTAGAAAAAAACACAACTTGAGAAATTCTACACATTATACTAGGACTACTAGCGTTAATACAAAACTATCCTAACCTTTTGCAATCTTTTTGTCAACTTTCTAAAGTCCGGTACTTCATTTACAATTCAGCTACAATGTCAATGGTCATCTTTTCCATAAAATTTTCATTGGATTTTTCTTCCTTTTTTATTGTTCATGTTTTCACAATCCTTCACTAATTATTTCTTTGGGTTAACCACATCAGGTATTGATGCAGTTTGATGAGATGTCGCTTCCAGAATTAAAATGTAAATGTCTAACTCAAGATTTGCGTATCACAAAATTTTATTTCTATGGAGCAACTATCCTGTTGAAAGCCTCACCTCATGTGGAGACACTCAACATACCTATGACAACTACTTTGGTATCTTTCTGGAACTTTTGATCTTCTATTTACAAATTCATTTAAGATATTTTTAAACCACACTTTTTCTCTCATTAAACAGTGTTTGACATTTAAAGAAATGAACAAATCACTATAACAACATCAAAATAAGAAAAGAAAAAAAATCAAACTTATGTATGAATAAATTATATTCAAGCACTCCTTTTGTTCCATTTTACTAGTCCAATGTTCAAAAATACTTTTTTTTCCTTTTATTAATTTATTTTAACCAATTATTAGAGATCTTTTATTCATTTAATTATTTCCCAAAATTTATAAGAATACTAGTAATCTAAGGTAGAATTCAAATCTAAATTAATATGTGTAATCGAGTTAAATAAGTACTTAATAAATACTTTTTCTAAAAATGAGTACAAAATTTATACTAGACTAGTTATAGGAAAAAAGAAAGAATACATTATCGCAACTCAACAATAACCTAATCAAATATGTTATTAAATAAGTTTTTATTTATATAAGGCATCAGACAATAACTCGAAAACTCATAATACTATTTGTTGCCAAGAAAGAATATGAAAGAATAAAATTACAAAAAAATTAAAATATAAACAACTTATAATAATATCAATTCCCAATTAGTGCAAATTGCAGAGAATGTAATTTCTTGTAGAAGAAACTTGTACTATATGAAATCACTGTTTTGTAAATTTTGTGAATTGCGATTTTTAATTTAACTATATCCTCTCTCTCTCTCCAGATGGATCTTAGGCGATGTGCATTTGAGTTGGGTTATTTGGCCAAAGAACATGATATTCATTTCCTGTCAAGCTTCGAGTTTTCCTACCTCAAGAATGTTAAGGTTTTCAGTGCTTCGAAGATGTGTTTGAAAGGGAATATTGAATGGAATAATGATGACCTTCTCAAACTTTCAGAATTTATACTTAAGAATGCAACAGTTTTGGAGAAGTTCATAATTATATCAAAGAGGAAAACTTGTAAGATTTGTTCAATGAAGTATGCTTCTCAATATTCACTTCGATTGGCTGATAAATTGGTAGGTTGCTCAAGATCGTCAACCAGTTCTGTGATCATTTGCCAGGAAGGAACTTTCCATGACTAGATTGCACAAATGTTACTTCGTATTTAGTTTTTGATTTACTGCTGGTGGTAAAAATCTTGAATTTGTCTTTGTAACAAATAAGTACTATTTGTTCTTGTTATCTTGTCGTTGTGACATATATACCAAATGTTATGATTGTTTGGTTTCTCATGAAACTTTTCTTAGTCACATTTTAGATGTTGTCTGTTGTGCACATTTTTTAGAATTCTTATGAAATGTTGTGTTTTGAAAACTTTGTCGAGTGATATCAAGGTATTATTATAGGGAGGTGATAAATTTGTCATTTTAAAATGATAGAAACGAATACGATCACACTAGTTGAAAAATGCATTAATGAAATAATAATTAATCAACTAAAACATATTTTAAGGAAAAAGGCGAAATATTCAAGCAGAGATTTCATTTGGCTAAGAAGGGATGAATGTGGATTTTACAAATCTAATTTTGTCTCGTTCTTGCCAGATCATTGCCACCAAGTCAAAATGATTCTTTTGTTTAGAGGTTTCCACGCTATGACTACGTTAGCATCAAAGTTAGAACGACCAAAAATTAATGATATTAAGACAAACATCCACAGAAAGACTGAGCCAATATGCATTTGCCTGTCATTAATTCAATGGACAATTATAATTACTTTTCACTATGAAGAACACAAAATTTAAAATAAGTCAAACAATTTATTTCTATTTTATTATGATACTTTATAAAACTACCTAATAGCTTAATGCAATAGTTCTAAAAAATGGAATATGAGAAGTACATCTGAAAAAAATATGAATTATATATGATAATTATTTGAAAAGGGAAGAAATGATTTACTCTATGAAACAAAAATAAAATATTATAATTAAGGAGAGAAGAAAATTCTTTTTCGGAGTGAAAAAATAAAAAAATAGATTGAAGTTGATTTTCTAAAAACATAGAACTCTCTGTATTTGGAGATAAAAATAAAAAATTGGGGTCTACGATAATATTGTAAATGTACACAAAGACTCTTAACAAATTGGTTATACTTCGAAATAAGATACCAAATATAGACACAAGATAGATCAGATCTTTTTTTATTACAAAAATCGTGAGGTGACGACAAGGAAAATATTTACTTATTAAGAAATATCAATTATCTTGTTGTAATGAGTAGTTGATGCATCAATAAAATTTTAACTTTATTATTTCCTTAAAAGAAGAATAAACGATACCCCTTTTGTATGTAAATGCATGGTTCTTATCATGTCGATCGCTGTTTTAGCACATCATTATCAATTTTTGGTACTTTACTCATTCATGTCTAAATTCATGTCTATTTTAAGAAAGAACATCAAGTAAATCTATTTAAGGAAAAAAATTAGAAAAATTCCTAAATAGCTCTACCTATGTGCATTATATATAGTCTTCATTGTGAAAGAAGAGCAAAACCCAAAGGGAAAACTTGTGTTGGATAGAAAAGGAAAAATCATTCAAACCCTGAAAAGCCTTTTTGCACCCAAAAGATGGATCTGTGGCCTCCATTCTCAGAGAAAAGAAGAAGCAAAAGAGTTAAAAATGATAGAATCAGTGAGTTACCAGACGCTCTTATTCTACATATTCTCTCCCTTTTGCCAATGAAATATGCCTTCACAACTTCTATTCTCTCCAAAAGGTGGCAGTATCTATGGCGTTCAGTTTATAACCTCTTTATCTAGTGTGAAGATAAATCACAAAGGGAAAACTTCATATCTTTTGTGAATTATGCATTAGATAAGTCTACTTGTTCCAAAATTAAAAATTTTCAACTGGATTTCACTCACTTGTCCAAATATGAGTCAAAACTCAAATTTGTTGATGATGACTTATTGTTCCCAATCTCCCGATGGCTATCTACTGCTGTCAAAAAAAATGTCGAAAATGTTGTATTGTTATCAGATTCATATGACTATGAATCCATTGACTTGCCTGACACTATCTACAAGTGCTCCACCTTGATAACATTGGATCTCACGCGTTGCACATTTAATGAGGAATTCTCCATAGATTGGAAATTTTTAAAGACCTTGAAGTTAAATGACCTTAAGTTACAGGATGACATAATCGTAAAAATACTCTCAGGTTGTCCTGCGTTGGAAAACCTCAAAATTTCTCAATTCTATGGATTGCGTCATCTGGAAATCAATTCTTCAAATTTAAAGAGGCTTAAGTTCAAAGATTATTCTTCATACTACAATGAATCCGATGATCCTTCTTTGGATATTATTGCCCCGAATATTCAACATTTGGAGATCTCTGAAGATATGTATGATCTCAAATGTAGGCTAATAAATGTATCATCGGTGGTAAGTGCTAATCTAAATTTCCAAATGAGTTGCACATCGATTGCTAAAGGTGCTTCTAGTGCCACATGCCCTGATGAACATCAAGTTATAAGGATACTCATCAAAGATTATCTTCATAAGTTGAGCAATACAACCGAGTTAATGATTGGGACTTGGTACACCGAGGTATGTTTTGTCGTAAAGACTTTATTTTCTTTAGGTACATAGATATCATGAAGAGATAGCATTTCGAATATAACACAACTTAAGAACTTCTACACATTATCAAGGACTACTAGCGCTAATACAAAACTATCCTAACCTTTTGCAATTTTTTTTGTCAACTTTCTAAAGTCGGGTACTTCATTTACTGTTCAGCTACATTGTCAGTTGGTCATATTTTCCATAAAATTTTCACTGGATTTTTCTTCCTTTTTTATTGTTCATGTTTTCACGATCCTTCACTAATTATTTCTTTGGAATAACCACATCAGGTATTGATGCAGTTTGATGAGATGTCGCTTCCAGAATTGAAATGCAAATGTCTAACTCTAGATTTGCGTATCACAATTTTTTTTTCTATGGAGCAACTATCCTATTGAAAGCCTCACCTCATGTGGAGACACTCAACATAACTATGACAACTACTTTGGTATCTTTCTGGAACTTTTGATCTTCTATTTACAAATTTATTTTTTAAGAAATTTTAATATCGTACTCCCCACCCCACCCCACCCCACCCCTAACCTGTTTTTTTTCTCACATCAAATAGTGTTTGACATTTAAAGAAATGGACAAATTAACAATCACTTTAATAACATCAAAATAAGAAAAGAAAAAAAATATATATGAATAAATTATATTCAAGCACTCCTTTTGTTCCATTTTACTAATCCAATGTTCAAAGATATTTTTTCCTTTTATTTATTTATTTTGACAAATTAATAGAGATTTTTTATTCATTTAATTATTTCCTTAAATTTATAAGAATGATAGTAATCTAAGGTAGATCTCAAATCTAAATTAATATGTGCAATCGAGTTAAATAAGTACATAATAAATATTTTTTCAAAATGAGTACAAAGCTTATACTAGACTATTGAAAGGAAAAAAGAAAGAATACATTATCGCAACTCAACAATAACCTAATCAAAGATGTTATTAAATAGTTTTTTATTTATACAAGGCATTAGACGATAACTCAAAAAATCATAAGTTGTTTGTTTCCAAGAAAGAATGTGAAAGAATAAAATTACAAAAAAATTAAAATATAAACAACTTATAATAATGTCAATTCCCAAATAGTGCAAATTACAGAGAATGTACTTTATTTTAGCAGACACTTGTACTATATGAAATCATTGTTTTGTAACTTTTGTGAATTGTGATTTTTCATTTGATTATATCCTCTCTATCCAGATGGATCATAGGCGATGTGCATTTGAGTTGGGATATTTGGCCAAAGAACATGATATTTATTTCCCGTCAAGCTTCGGGTTTCCCAACCTCAAGAATGTTAAGGTTTTCAGTTCTTCAAAGATGTGTTTGAAAGGGAATCTTGAATGGGATAATGATGACCTTCTCAAACTTTCAGAATTTATACTAATGAATGCAACTGTTTTGGAGAAGTTCACAGTTATATCAAAGAGGAAAACTTGTAAGATTTGTTCAATGAAGTGTGCTTCTCAGTATTCACTTCAATTGGCTGAGAAATTGGCAGGTTGTTCAAGATCGTCAATCACATCTGTGATCATTTGCCAGGAAGGAGCTTCCCGTGAATAGATTGCACAAATGCTACTTTGTATTTAGTTTAGGTTTACTACTGCTGGTGAAAATCTTAAATTTGTCTATTTAACTATTAAGTACTATTGGTTCCTGTATCTATTGTCATTGTGACATATATACTAAGAATTATTTTTCACTATAAAGAATGCACAAAATTTAGAATAAGTCAAACAATTTATGTTTATATTATTATGATACATTATTAAATTACATTTTTTAATGAGTATGAGAATAGCTCATATCTTGATGCAATAGTTAAAATTGAATATGAGAAGTACATTTGAAAAGAATATGAATTATATATGATAATTATTTGGAGAAAAGAAAAAGAAGTGATTACTCTATGAAACAAAAACAAAATATAATATTAAAGGAGAGAAAAAAATTCTTTTTCCAAGTGAAAAATAGAAAACTGAATTGAAGTTGATTTTCTACAAATGTAGAAACTCTCTATATCTAGAGATAAAAATAGAAAATTGGGTCCTATGATAAAATTGTAAATGTACATAGAGAACCTTAGCAAATTGGTTGTACTTCGAAGAGAGATACCAAATATAGACACAAGATAGATCAGATTTATGTTTTTGCAACAAAACTCTTGAGGTGACGACGTGGAAAAGATTTACTTATATGTCGTTTACCGTGCATAAAAAATATTAGATAACTTACCATACTGTGAATCCTAATTTGTTTAGTATTTGGTAATTTATTTGTTTTATTTCCTATTAGAATAGGTTTTGTAGTCCTACTATAATTTTGTTTATTAGTATTATAATAGGTGTTTTAAAACACCTATTTTCTTATAGTGAGATTTATGAAAATTTAAGTTTATTGAAACTTTTGACTTTATAAAGAAAATATTTTCCTTCAAATTGAATTGAATTGAATTATGGGGACATTGGATGATTGTATAGCGGTACATAATTTGAACAAGAAAATCGTGATGGGTTACGATGGTATGTTTTTGAAGATGTTTCTTATTTGTCTGATTATATTCCTAGTATTATATTCCTAAATATCCTAATCCATTGAAGAACAATCCTTCATACTCAGTCGTCAATCAGTATTTTATCGATGAAGATGACACAATTGCTCAAAATATCTAGGTTCTTATTCAAAGAACACAATTACATTGACACCTAAGGTTGTGAATGATATCGAGGAGGCCATGTTACTAAGAAAATAGTAGATAGCATTTAGGATTGGGGAATTAATCAGGTTTATATATTTGGAGGAGATGGATTACATCAAGTCATTACATGCATTTCATGTGTTTGAATTTATAGTTCATTTTACTTCATTAAATCACGTAATAATGAAAATTACATTGGCTTGGTGTAAACACACCGGTGCGGACAAAAGATTTCCTTTATGAAGTATTATTTATAGTAAGATATAGCAATATTATGATATATCTGCATTATGTATTAAAAGTAATTTATGGTCTATGAAAGACAAGTATATAGTTAAAATATAAGCTTTCATTTGTTTAAAAGAATTAATCCAGGTTATTAAAGTACAATAAACAATGGTGTTGTAAATAAAAAACAATTTTTAATGGCAATAAATATAAACATTATTAAAGAGTGCTGAAGTCTTTACCGGCATTTACTTAAGTGTCAGTAGAATTAATGTCGCTAAAGGCTTTAGAGATATATACAAAGAGTGTTAATTGCCGCTAATAATCATTGTTAATGTAGTATAGGCTGAAAGACCATTTATTTTTAAATAAAAGTTCCTTGCACATCCTTTGTTATACTTGTGAGTTAATTTTGCATATAGTCACCTAATTCAATATTGTTAACTCAAAAAAAAATTATTATTATGGAAAGAAATTGAAATTGAAATTAGTAAAATGTGACCTTTTTTATAATAATAATAATATGAAAATTAGTTTGAGAATATATTTTACTTTTTCAATTGCATCAAAAAATTGATGACTTGATTGGTTGGTTCTTGATCTTATCCTTTCTTTTTCAGTTGGAAAACTGAAGAGATAATTGAAGTGATGATTCACGAAAATTGATGTGGGATCTAAAGATTCCTAAATATTGACAAAATATATGCATACAAAACTAATGAAAATCTTTTTGATTTAACAAATCAGCAATTCGATTAATTTGACTCAATTTTATATCAAAGTTCATGACACATAATATTCATTTGGACATAAATATTCATGTTAAATTTGTGGAAGAACACGACTATGCATTAACAATGAACGATCAGATAACATAGCTCGATGGAAAATTATAGAGAGAAACATAGTTTAAGATTAGGACAGAGAATTCTAACGTTATTTATAAAAAAAAAAAAACAATATTATTCTATATTTTACTTGAGAAATGACTATAGAATAGATAAAAATCGGAAAGAAAAAAAATTAATAATATCGTTCATCTTTTTTCATACCATCACATTAAAAAGACTTACAAATGTAACTATGTATATAATAATAATCTTAATATAGTGACATTTTCTTAGTCACATTTTAGATGTTGTCTGTTGTGCACATTTTTCAGTATTCTTATGAAATGTTGTGTTTTGAAAACTTTGTCGAGTGATATCAAGGTATTATTATAGAGAGGTGATAAATTTGTCATTTTAAAATGATAGAAACGAATACGATCACACTAGTTGAAAAATGCATTAATGAAATAATAATTAATCAACTAAAACATATTTTAAGGGAAAAGGCGAAATATTCAAGCAGAGATTTCATTTGGCTAAGAAGGGATGAATGTGGATTTTACAAATCTAATTTTTTCTCGTTCTTGCCAGATCATTGCCACCAAGTCAAAATGATTCTTTTGTTTAGAGGTTTCCACGCTATGACTACGTTAGCATCAAAGTTAGAACGACCAAAAATTAATGATATTAACGACAAACATCCACAGAAAGACTGAGCCAATATGCATTTGCCTGTCATTAATTCAGTGGACAATTATAATTACTTTTCACTATGAAGAACACAAAATTTAAAATAAGTCAAATAATTTATTTCTATTTTATTATGATACTTTATAAAACTACCTGATAGCTTAATGCAATAGTACTAAAAAATGGAATATGCGAAGTACATCTGAAAAAAATATGAATTATATATGATAATTATTTGAAAAGGGAAGGAATTATTTACTCTATGATACAAAAATAAAATATTATATTAAAGGAGAGAAGAAAATTCTTTTTCGGAGTGAAAAAATAAAAAATTAGTTTGAAGTTGATTTTCTAAAAACATAGAACTCTCTGTATTTGGAGATAAAAATAAAAAATTGGGGTCTACGATAATATTGTAAATGTACACAAAGACTCTTAACAAATTGGTTATACTTCGAAATAAGATACCAAATATAGACACAAGATAGATCAGATCTTTTTCTGCAACAAAACTCGTGAGGTGACGACAAGGAAAATATTTACTTATTAAGAAATATCAATTATCTTGTTGTAATGAGTAGTTGATGCATCAATAAAATTTTAATTTTATTATTTCCTTAAAAGAAGAATAAACGATACCCCTTTTTTATGTAGATGCATGGTTCTTATCGTGTCGATCGCTGTTTTAGCACATCATTATCAATTTTTGGTACTTTACTCATTCATGTCTAAATTCATGTCTATTTTAAGAAAGAACATCAAGTAAATCTATTTAAGGAAAAAAATTAGAAAAATTCCTAAATAGCTCTACCTATGTGCATTATATATAGTCTTCATTGTGAAAGAAGAGCAAAACCCAAAGGGAAAACTTGTGTTGGATAGAAAAGGAAAAATCATTCAAACCCTGAAAAGCCTTTTTGCACCCAAAAGATGGATCTGTGGCCTCCATTCTCAGAGAAAAGAAGAAGCAAAAGAGTTAAAAATGATAGAATCAGTGAGTTACCAGACGCTCTTATTCTACATATTCTCTCCCTTTTGCCAACGAAATATGCCTTCACAACTTCTATTCTCTCCAAAAGGTGGCAGTATCTATGGCGTTCAGTTTATAACCTCTTTATCTAGTGTGAAGATAAATCACAAAGGGAAAACTTCATATCTTTTGTGAATTATGCATTAGATAAGTCTACTTGTTCCAAAATTAAAAAATTTCATCTGGATTTCACTCACTTGTCCAAATATGAGTCACAACTCAAATTTGTTGGTGATGACTTATTGTTCCCAATCTCCCGATGGCTATCTACTGCTGTCAAAAAAAATGTCGAAAATGTTGTATTGTTATCAGATTCATATGACTATGAATCCATTGACTTGCCTGACACTATCTACAAGTGCTCCACCTTGATAACATTGGATCTCACGCGTTGCACATTTAATGAGGAATTCTCCATAGATTGGAAATTTTTAAAGACATTGAAGTTGAATGACCTTAAGTTACAGGATGACATAATCGTAAAAATACTCTCAGGTTGTCCTGCGTTGGAAAATCTCAAAATTTTTGAATTCTATGGATTGCGTCATCTGGAAATCAATTCTTCAAATTTAAAGAGGCTTAAGTTCAAAGATTATTCTTCATACTACGATGAATCCGATGATCCTTCTTTGGATATTATTGCCCCGAATATTCAACATTTGGAGATCTCTGAAGATATGTATGATCTCAAATGTAGGCTAATAAATGTATCATCGGTGGTAAGTGCTAAGCTAAATTTCCAAATGAGTTGCACATCGATTGCTAAAGGTGCTTCTAGTGCCACATGCCCTGATGAACATCAAGTTATAAGGAAACTCATCAAAGATTATCTTTATAAGTTGAGCAATACAACCGAGTTAACGATTGGGACTTGGTACACCGAGGTATGTTTTGTCGTAAAGACTTTATTTTCTTTAGGTACATAGATATCATGAAGAGATAGCATTTAGAATATAACACAACCTAAGAACTTCTACACATTATCAAGGACTACTAGCGCTAAAACAAAACTATCCTAACCTTTTGCAATTTTTTTTGTCAACTTTCTAAAGTCGGGTACTTCATTTACTGTTCAGCTACATTGTCAGTTGGTCATATTTTCCATAAAATTTTCACTGGATTTTTCTTCCTTTTTTATTGTTCATGTTTTCACGATCCTTCACTAATTATTTCTTTGGAATAACCACATCAGGTATTGATGCAGTTTGATGAGATGTCGCTTCCAGAATTGAAATGCAAATGTCTAACTCTAGATTTGCGTATGACTAAATTTTATTTCTATGGAGCAACTATCCTGTTGAAAGCCTCACCTCATGTGGAGACACTCAACATAACTATGACAACTACTTTGGTATCTTTCTGGAACTTTTGATCTTCTATTTACAAATTTATTTTTTAAGAAATTTTAATATCGTACTCCCCACCCCTAACCTGTTTTTTTTCTCACATCAAATAGTGTTTGACATTTAAAGAAATGGACAAATGAACAATCACTTTAACAACATCAAAATAAGAAAAGAAAAAAATATATATGAATAAATTATATTCAAGCACTCCTTTTGTTCCATTTTACTAATCCAATGTTCAAAGATATTTTTTCCTTTTATTTATTTATTTTAACAAATTAATAGAGATTTTTTATTCATTTAATTATTTCCTTAAATTTATAAGAATGATAGTAATCTAAGGTAGATCTCAAATCTAAATTAATATGTGCAATCGAGTTAAATAAGTACATAATAAATATTTTTTCAAAATGAGTACAAAGCTTATACTAGACTATTGAAAGGAAAAAAGAAAGAATACATTATCGCAACTCAACAATAACCTAATCAAAGATGTTATTAAATAGTTTTTTATTTATACAAGGCATCAGACGATAACTCAAAAAATCATAAGTTGTTTGTTTCCAAGAAAGAATGTGAAAGAATAAAATTACAAAAAAATTAAAATATAAACAACTTATAATAATGTCAATTCCCAAATAGTGCAAATTACAGAGAATGTACTTTATTTTAGCAGACACTTGTACTATATGAAATCATTGTTTTGTAACTTTTGTGAATTGTGATTTTTCATTTGATTATATCCTCTCTATCCAGATGGATCATAGGCGATGTGCATTTGAGTTGGGATATTTGGCCAAAGAACATGATATTTATTTCCCGTCAAGCTTCGGATTTCCCAACCTCAAGAATGTTAAGGTTTTCAGTTCTTCAAAGATGTGTTTGAAAGGGAATCTTGAATGGGATAATGATGACCTTCTCAAACTTTCAGAATTTATACTAATGAATGCAACGGTTTTGGAGAAGTTCACAATTATATCAAAGAGGAAAACTTGTAAGATTTGTTCAATGAAGTGTGCTTCTCAGTATTCACTTCAATTGGCTGAGAAATTGGCAGGTTGCTCAAGATCGTCAATCACATCTGTGATCATTTGCCAGGAAGGAGCTTCCCGTGACTAGATTGCACAAATGCTACTTTGTATTTAGTTTAGGTTTACTACTGCTGGTGAAAATCTTAAATTTGTCTATTTAACTATTAAGTAATATTGGTTCCTGTATCTATTGTCCTTGTGACATATATACTAATAATTATTTTTCACTATAAAGAATGCACAAATTTTAGAATAATTCAAATAATTTATGTTTATATTATTATGATACATTATTAAATTACATTTTTTAATGAGTATGAGAATAGCTCATATCTTGATGCAATAGTTAAAATTGAATATGAGAAGTACATTTGAAAAGAATATGAATTATATATGATAATTATTTGGAGAAAAGAAAAAGAAGTGATTACTCTATGAAACAAAAACAAAATATAATATTAAAGGAGAGAAAAAAATTCTTTTTCCAAGTGAAAAATAGAAAACTGAATTGAAGTTGATTTTCTACAAATGTAGAAACTCTCTATATCTGGAGATAAAAATAGAAAATTGGGTCCTATGATAAAATTGTAAATGTAAATAGAGAACCTTAGCAAATTGGTTGTACTTCGAAGAGAGATACCAAATATAGACACAAGATAGATCAGATTTATGTTTTTGCAACAAAACTCTTGAGGTGACGACATGGAAAAGATTTACTTATATGTCGTTTACCGTGCATAAAAAATATTAGATAACTTACCATACTGTGAATCCTAATTTGTTTAGTATTTGGTAATTTATTTGTTTTATTTCCTATTAGAATAGGTTTTGTAATCCTACTATAATTTTGTTTATTAGTATTATAATAGGTGTTTTAAAACACCTATTTTCTTATAGTGAGATTTATGAAAATTTAAGTTTATTGAAACTTTTGACTTTATAAAGAAAATATTTTCCTTCAAGTTGAATTGAATTGAATTATGGGGACATTGGATGATTGTATAGCGGTACATAATTTGAACAAGAAAATCGTGATGGGTTACGATGGTATGTTTTTGAAGATGTTTCTTATTTGTCTGATTATATTCCTAGTATTATATTCCTAAATATCCTAATCCATTGAAGAACAATCCTTCATACTCAGTCGTCAATCAGTATTTTATCGATGAAGATGACACAATTGCTCAAAATATCTAGGTTCTTATTCAAAGAACACAATTACATTGACACCTAAGGTTGTGAATGATATCGAGGAGGCCATGTTACTAAGAAAATAGTAGATAGCATTTAGGATTGGGGAATTAATCAGGTTTATATATTTGGAGGAGATGGATTACGTCAAGTCAATACATGCATTTCATGTGTTTGAATTTATAGTTCATTTTACTTCATTAAATCACGTAATAATGAAAATTGCATTGGCTTGGTGTAAACACACCGGTGCGGACAAAAGATTTCCTTTATGAAGTATTATTTATAGTAAGATATAGCAATATTATGATATATCTGCATTATGTATTAAAAGTAATTTATGGTCTATGAAAGACAAGTATATAGTTAAAATATAAGCTTTCATTTGTTTAAAAGAATTAATCCAGGTTATTAAAGTACAATAAACAATGGTGTTGTAAATAAAAAACAATTTTTAATGGCAATAAATATAAACATTATTAAAGAGTGCTGAAGTCTTTACCGGCATAACTTAAGTGTCATTAGAATTAATGTCGCTAAAGACTTTAGAGATATATACAAAGAGTGTTAATTGCCGCTAATAATCATTGTTAATGTAGTATAGGCTGAAAGACCATTTATTTTTAAATAAAAGTTCCTTGCACATCCTTTGTTATACTTGTGAGTTAATTTCGCATATAGTCACCTAATTCAATATTATTAACTCAAAAAAAAATTATTATTATGGAAAGAAATTGAAATTGAAATTAGTAAGAAATGTGACCTTTTTTATAATAATAATAATATGAAAATTAGTTTGAGAATATATTTTACTTTTTCAATTGCATCAAAAAATTGATGACTTGATTGGTTGGTTCTTGATCTTATCCTTTCTTTTTCAGTTGGAAAACTGAAGAGATAATTGAAGTGATGATTCATGAAAATTGATGTGGGATCTAAAGATTCCTAAATATTGACAAAACATATGCATACAAAACTAATGAAAATCTTTTTGATTTAACAAATCAGCAATTCGATTAATTTGACTCAATTTTATATCAAAGTTCATGACACATAATATTCATTTGGACATAAATATTCATGTTAAATTTGTGGAAGAACACGACTATGCATTAACAATGAACGATCAGATAACATAGCTCGATGGAAAATTATAGAGAGAAACATAGTTTAAGATTAGGACAGAGAATTCTAACGTTATTTATAAAAAAAAAATACACACAATATTATTCTATATTTTATTTGAGAAATGACTATAGAATAGATAAAAATTGGAAAAAAAAAATTAATAATATCGTTCATCTTTTTTCAAACCATCACATTAAAAAGACTTACAAATGTAACTATGTATATAATAATAATCTTAATATAGTGACATTTTCTTAGTCACATTTTAGATGTTGTCTGTTGTGCACATTTTTCAGTATTCTTATGAAATGTTGTGTTTTGAAAACTTTGTCGAGTGATATCAAGGTATTATTATAGGGAGGTGATAAATTTGTCATTTTAAAATGATAGAAACGAATACGATCACACTAGTTGAAAAATGCATTAATGAAATAATAATTAATCAACTAAAACATATTTTAAGGAAAAAGGCAAAATATTCAAGCAGAGATTTCATTTGGCTAAGAAGGGATGAATGTGGATTTTACAAATCTAATTTTTTCTCGTTCTTGCCAGATCATTGCCACCAAGTCAAAATGATTCTTTTGTTTAGAGGTTTCCACGCTATGACTACATTAGCATCAAAGTTAGAACGACCAAAAATTAATGATATTAACGACAGACATCCACAGAAAGACTGAGCCAATATGCATTTGCCTGTCATTAATTCAGTGGACAATTATAATTACTTTTCACTATGAAGAACACAAAATTTAAAATAAGTCAAATAATTTATTTCTAATTTATTATGATACTTTATAAAACTACCTGATAACTTAATGCAATAGTACTAAAAAATGGAATATGCGAAGTACATCTGAAAAAAAATATGAATTATATATGATAATTATTTGAAAAGGGAAGAAATGATTTACTCTATGATACAAAAACAAAATATAATATTAAAGGAGAGAAAAAAAATTCTTTTTCCAAGTGAAAAATAGAAAACTGAATTGAAGTTGATTTTCTACAAATGTAGAAACTCTCTATATCTGGAGATAAAAATAGAAAATTGGGTCCTATGATAAAATTGTAAATGTACATAGAGAACCTTAGCAAATTGGTTGTACTTCGAAGAGAGATACCAAATATAGACACAAGATAGATCAGATTTATGTTTTTGCAACAAAACTCTTGAGGTGACGACATGGAAAAGATTTACTTATATGTCGTTTACCGTGCATAAAAAATATTAGATAACTTACCATACTGTGAATCCTAATTTGTTTAGTATTTGGTAATTTATTTGTTTTATTTCCTATTAGAATAGGTTTTGTAATCCTACTATAATTTTGTTTATTAGTATTATAATAGGTGTTTTAAAACACCTATTTTCTTATAGTGAGATTTATGAAAATTTAAGTTTATTGAAACTTTTGACTTTATAAAGAAAATATTTTCCTTCAAATTGAATTGAATTGAATTATGGGGACATTGGATGATTGTATAGTGGTACATAATTTGAACAAGAAAATCGTGATGGGTTACGATGGTATGTTTTTGAAGATGTTTCTTATTTGTCTGATTATATTCCTAGTATTATATTCCTAAATATCCTAATCCATTGAAGAACAATCCTTCATACTCAGTCGTCAATCAGTATTTTATCGATGAAGATGACACAGTTGCTCAAAATATCTAGGTTCTTATTCAAAGAACACAATTACATTGACACCTAAGGTTGTGAATGATATCGAGGAGGCCATGTTACTAAGAAAATAGTAGATAGCATTTAGGATTGGGGAATTAATCAGGTTTATATATTTGGAGGAGATGGATTACATCAAGTCAATACATGCATTTCATGTGTTTGAATTTATAGTTCATTTTACTTCATTAAATCACGTAATAATGAAAATATCATTGGCTTGGTGTAAACACACCGGTGCGGACAAAAGATTTCCTTTATGAAGTATTATTTAGTATAACTTACATAAATGACTATAGTTTAAGGGTTATTAGATTGAAATAGCTATAAGTATCATATTTTTAAAAAATAGCTACAATTTGAGTAAAAAAATAGCTGAATTTCATAAATATTGCATTTTTTTAATACAAAATACATTCAAAATAAATTCCCACTAAATGAGGTCAATTAGTTAATGTAACTGACCTATTTTTCAGCCTTAAACCTATTAATAACTGACATATACCTTCTATCTTCTATAGGATTCTAATAAACTTAAAAAGAGAAAATATGTTCCTTTCTTTCGTCTTCATATCACGCCTAAAACCAAAATACATTTCATTTCACAACTAAAAAGAAAAGAAAACTTCATGGCTACTATCACAGTTTTGATCCGGTATTTCGGAAAATGGAGCGAAGATAATTGTTATGTATAACATTGACGGAATAGTGTTGAAAGGATATGCATTATATTCTGATTTAGTTGATTTGATTTCGATACAATTGAACGTCGATCTTACAAAAAAAATGTGTGAAAATCAAATACATTGTCGAAGGTAACAACACGCCAATAAAAATACGTAATGACATAGGTGTGCGCATATATGTTCAATTTAAAAAGATCAACACTCAATTTGATGTATATCCCTTGTGTGTAAGTATTTTCGATATTGATATAGTATATTCTGATTCTGGAGAATGTTCTATTGAAGGTGATGTATTGCAACTTGAATACAATTAAGAATTAATTGGTATGAATGTACATTATCAATTGTCCCAGCGTTTGGCGATCAATTAGTAGATATATTTGATCATGGCAATTATTTAATAATTACGAACAGATCACAAAAGGATATAATGGTTGATCAGATATACATGGATAAGTCGACATTGAAGGATGTGATGAAAAAGTTCAATCGAAAAAAGGTTTAAATTCTTGGTTGAGAGGTCAAGCTCGATTAGGCAAATTGTTGTTATAGTCGTTTAATTTTAAGTGTATTGAGTTATCTTTGCATATGCAAAGTAAAACTAACAAAAAAATATAAATTGTATTCGCAGCTATACTATTGTATGAAAATCTAAAGAATGCACATGGTTGATGAAAGCGTCAAGTATTAACAAGTCAAAAATATTCAGAATTAGAGTTTTAAACTCTGAACATACATGTCCTTTAAAGGATGGGGCGCATTCAAATTGTCGTGTAACAAGTGGATTGATTGGAGGAATAATCGCACCTCAATTGAGGAATTACAAGAGGAATTACACTCCAAATGATATCAGGGATGACGTTAGATTGGACTTGGGTATTGATATTAACTACAGTCATTTTCAAAATACAGAATGACAACATAACCCCAAATACACTAGAAGGTATTCAATGTGTGAAAGTAGGTCACACTAAAGGTATCCCATAGTATAATACATTGAAAAGTATATCCTCCACATAACTTTTACATTAGAATGATATTACGTACATGTTACAACATACACGAAAAGCCATGCTAGACAACAATCACATATAGTACATTAATATTTCGCGAGTAGCTGCATTAATGAGACCTAAAATAATAAACATATCAAGGCAACTACATACAACAACTTAACAAAATAAGAATCTCCTAAACCACATATAAATGACACAATCGAAAACAATCTAGGCTCTATTGAAATACAACTACTATGTAAAACTATGCACCATAAAAATATTTATGTGCCAGAACATAATGCAAAGTGGTTACACCAACAAACATTGCATGCAAATTGAATACATTACAAGTTGAACACTAACTACAATCTTACATCCAGATTACTTACAACTTCTAATGCTCATATCAAAAGAAGATTACATGTTCAGTTAAAAAGGAGCACTTCAACATTCATATTCATACAGAGCTACAACAACAATATTCCCACTGAAGTCCTACAAGTGGGGGTTTGAGGAGGTTAGTATGTACATAACATTACTACTAAGATCAAAAAATTAATATGAGTGAATAAACCAAGATAAAATATTGCAAACTACAAAGGTACCTACTCTAAAATTTTCAGTTCCCGATACTCAAGTTTCAAATTGTAGTTGATATATGATCTTTTCATTATACTATACTACATCACCACTGCATACATTCACAAAGGTGCTCTCAGGTTATCATTATGCGTCAAATACTCGGACAAATAGCAGAAAATCAGAATGTATGTATATATAATTACTACAGTTAACTACTATTTAACTACAATCATTATCAAAAAAGAGAATTACAACATAACCCCAAATACACGAGAAAGTATTCAATGTGTGAAGTATGTCACACTAAAGGTATGACATAATATAATAATTTGAAAAGTATATCCTCTACATAACTTTTCTTGTTCGAATTACAGTACACTGCAGGTATATATGTATACAATTATTCTACATCTCAAATTTAAAAATATACATACATCTAGTTCTTCTTCACTCCTTTCTTCTTGTTCTTCATTAACTACATGTTTTCCAATCGTGCCCGAAATAACATATTTGACTTTCTTCCTTGTCAATTTTTGTTTCATCCACTTTCATTGTTGACCCTTCTTTCCTTTTAGAAGAACTCGATCTTACTATTCATCATTCAAATCTAATGTAATAGGGCTATTAAGAAATTCCGATTTCTTCTCTATCTGCATCACAAAAATGGAGCCTGAAATTTGTGATGGATTTGAGTCATACACAAATCAAACGAGGGTATCTCCACCATGCAATTATCGAAATAATATGTATCTCTTGTGATCCTCCTTGGAGTATTTGTTTCCGACATTGCAATATCGAAAACAACCTTCAACTTCAACACTAGAAATAAATATGAATGTATACCTATATAAGACTTTCAAAGAAAAAAATAAGAATATGAAGAAATCTGTAGAATCTAAACAGCAAATAAAACTCTGAAAATCAAGTTATGTCGCTGATTGCAGGATTCGATGACCGAAGAGACTGATTTTGTGGATACTTTGAGGAGGTGAAGTTGATTTAGGAGTGATGTTTGTGATTTAAGGATAAAGATTTAATTTGGGATATATGAATAAAAGCTGAAAAAATGGTAGTAGAAAAGAGAAGTGTGAAAACTGAAAAGAGGGGAAAAAGTTTTAGGCGTGTGAAATTGTATAAAATAATTTTAGGCCTGTTAAATTGTATTTGCTATTTATTAATTAAATATAACCATAAAATATAAATAAAGTATACCATAGCTATATTATTTTAATATGAGATATAGTTTGCCATTTTCTATAGTTTTTCCTATTATTTATAGTAAGATATAGCAATATTATGATATATCTGCATTATGTATTAAAAGTAATTTATGGTCTATGAAAGACAAGTATATAGTTAAAATATAAGCTTTCATTTGTTTAAAAGAATTAATCCAGGTTATTAAAGTACAATAAACAATGGTGTTGTAAATAAAAAACAATTTTTAATGGCAATAAATATAAACATTATTAAAGAGTGCTGAAGTCTTTACCGGCATTACTTAAGTGTCATTAGAATTAATGTCGCTAAAGGCTTTAGAGATATATACAAAGAGTGTTAATTGCCGCTAATAATCATTGTTAATGTAGTATAGGCTGAAAGACCATTTATTTTTAAATAAAAGTTCCTTGTGTTGAAGAAGAAGGAAACTGACGATTGGAACATGTCAATGGAACAGGTCCAACGCAGTTGACTGACTTGTCTACAGCAAGTGTTGATGAAGAAGGAAGCTGAGGATTGGAACATGTCGAAAGGAACAGGTCCAACGAAGCTGACTGGCGAGTTACAACACTGCTGAAGAATTAGAGTCACATTAGGATTAGATTACCTATGTTAATTAGGTTATATTTCGTCTATAATTATATTATTATTAGGATTAGTTTACTATTAGAATTATAGCACAATTAGGATTTAATCATTATTATTATTATAGTAATAATATGTATTGTAGTAGGACTCTAAGTATAGTTAACTTAGGACTCTACAATTCTCTCCTATATAAGGAGTATGTACTTAACATTATTATTCATCAATTCAATAATTGATCACATATCAATTCATGAATAATTGATCACATATCAATAACACCAATATTGATCAAACCGATCCATACTATCATATACTATCAATATATCAATACAATCTTTTATTATACTTGTGAGTTAATTTCTCATATAGTCACCTAATTCAATATTATTAACTCAAAAAAAATTATTATTATGGAAAGAAATTGAAATTGAAATTAGTAAGAAATGTGACCTTTTTTATAATAATAATAATATGAAAATTAGTTTGAGAATATATTTTACTTTTTCAATTGCATCAAAAAATTGATGACTTGATTGGTTGGTTCTTGATCTTATCCTTTCTTTTTCAGTTGGAAAACTGAAGAGATAATTGAAGTGATGATTCATGAATATTGATGTGGGATCTAAAGATTCCTAAATATTGACAAAACATATGCATACAAAACTAATGAAAATCTTTTTGATTTAACAAATCAGCAATTCGATTAATTTGACTCAATTTTATATTAAAGTTCATAACACATAATATTCATTTGGACATAAATATTCATGTTAAATTTGTGGAAGAATAGGACTATGCATTAACAATGAACGATCAGATAACATAGCTCGATGGAAAATTATAGAGAGAAACATAGTTTAAGATTAGGACAGAGAATTCTAACGTTATTTATAAGAAAATTACACACAATATTATTCTATATTTTACTTGAGAAATGACTATAGAATAGATAAAAATCAAAAAAAAAAAAATATTGTTCATCTTTTTTCATACCATCACATTAAAAAGACTTACAAATGTAACTATGTATATAATAATAATCTTAATATAGTGACATTATTATAACTATGTTAAAATACATTGATATTCCATTTTTTGAAACAATATTATAAAACCCAAGCATCTTTCAGTTTTTCTAAATTGTCATCTCCATATATATGGCACCTTGCTATGTGAAAGAATATGACATTATCTTTATCTTTGAGAGTCATTCTAGCTAAGTTTGGACCACTTGGGCACTATCATCTATATACTTTATTTGTATCATTACGATATACATTTTGAAACGTATCATAAAAAATATATCACTTCTTAATTGCATGAAATATTTTATTTAGTTTATTATAATGACAATAAGGAGTTATTATTAATGTGGTTTAATATAAATATTTTATTTGTAAGAAAACAAAGAACTCTTAAATTTATCAGCTCAAAATTAAAACTTCTTAGAATAATTAATTAAATTAAACTTAAGAAATCGATTCGATCAAACTTATTCATGTTCAATCAAAATAATAATTTTCTAAATCCAAAAATAAAAACCAAAATTTAATTTTCATATCTTTATCTGAACGATTATAACACCTTTATCTTCTAATCCCACTTACGTTTGGACGTATGTTAGTAACATTTACTTTGTGTCTTCTTTTGGGTTAACATATAGTTGTGACTTTGAATATTGGTGAAATAAAAAGGATCACTATGTCAGATTAGATCATATTGTTATTATATTTTATTATATGATTTAAAACTTATAAAATATTCATATAATACTAAGATTGAAGTGATGAGTCTGAGAATATCTGAGTTGTGATCAATTAATTAATCCCTTTAATATATGGAAAATTAGGTGTGGTTTTGTACTATTCCAAGAAAGTAAAGACAAACTCCAAGAGTTAAAATTACATGTCTGTCTGCTGACATATTTCTTCTTAAAGCAGGTAGGGCACCTGCCATGCTAACTTCTTTATATGTAATTCTTTTCCACCTTCAATTTATTGTGCATTTAATATTACTATGTACATATTATATTTTATAAAATTAGTATGTGATGACATTATTGACCCTAAGCAGAAATAGCAATATATACATGCATGATTTATGGGTGGAGCTTTCGGTCAGAGTCGAATTTAGAATTTTTCGAATATAAATGCATCAAGTAAAATGTATTGAAGTGCGAATTAATCCTTAATCCTCAAGGTCAAAAGCTTAATATATAACCATGTGGACCATTTAAGCTTCTTATAATATGTCAAAATATAATATTATACAAATTTTAAAAAATATATATACAATGTCTAATTTTACGAAGAGATATGGGTAGAGGTGCTCTATTTTTTTGCTCTAAATTCGCAACTTGTGTCAGCATGTCAGGGTGTCTAGCTAGACACGGTTCTTTAAAAAATTATACACTATATATAGATCAAATCTTATTTAATTATTAATATATATAATATCTTGAACACACTTAAAACCGATGAAGACATGCAGTACAGTGGTAAAGATATGCTCAAAATTTATGTTACTATCAGAAATTCTGAACACTCTATATGAAATTTCTAACTACGTGTCACTGGCCTGAATTATAATTTTTATTTAACCTAACATATATGGTAAATGTTTCTAAAGAAGGCTTTATCTCATGGATAGTATATAAATGGTAATTATACAATTAGGTCATATTTCAGATAATAAATACTTTATAAGTATGATAATATTACTGATTTAACTATTTTTGCACATTTCCGGTAAATTATATTTACTTGTAAAAATCGTTTTTAAGGAAACAAGGATGGTTTAGTCAAAGTGAACATTAATTTAAATTAGGTGATATTGATGTGTAACCAAGACATGTGGCCACTAGTCAACTCCCTCAGTACTCAGCATATGATAATGTTGAATCCTTGGTAATAAAAGACTACTTTCACCATTTTAAATTTTGAGATTTTTTAAATAAAATTAAAAATTATCCTGAATTATCAATTATTATAATTGATAATACTTTTTACGTAGTTTTTAATAAATTTTATTTCACTAACAAGGATTTTTATGTAATGATAAGATTGTTCTACCTGAAGAAGTATCGAATTGGAGCTTTGTGTATGAAGAAATTTTACTGAGAGTGCCACCCCAAATAAGTCATATAATTGCATTCAAATTTAATAGTTATTATTCTAATACGGACATCAAACATCGAGTGATTCAAATTTAATTAGTTAGTACTCTAATATGTACGAGCATATTACATCGAGTGAAAAAACAAATAAATAAAATAAATTTTATTCAAAACAATTCACTATGTTTTAAACTATATGAATCTCGAAACCCGAACAATCACATATATTTGTATATGTTGAAGTGTGTGACTGTCTCATCTAAACGTAAAGATTAAGTTGTTAGAGAGAGATGCACATTTTTATTAGTTAATTTGCATTCTCAATACTCCCTCTCACGTGCGGCTCTGATTTTTTTTCATGAATCAAGCACGTGAAATTTTTGTTTGATATAAATGGCGGTGATTTATTTTTTTCATGGACCAAACTCGTAAAAATTCTTTTTGATATAAATAATGATAAAATTCGATTACAAAATATATATCTGCTCGATCTGATACAATATTAAAATGTATGATCATCTTATCTAATAGGTTAAACTATTCGAGAAAGCACACTTTTACAAGTCTATAGAAGGATTACTACAAGCATATTGTATGTGTCAAATATTGTGTGTTTTAACATAAAAAGGGCCAAAGCTTAGGTTCATTAAAGAACCTCACCAAACCATTCAGCAAAAACATTAAAGAGATCCTTGGTAGCTTAGCTAGCTACTCATCTTCCTATTTAGTTGCAATAAATAACAAGTCCAGAAATATAATATATTAAGCATTTGTAAGGAAAAAAAAAGGAATTATTAATATGGAAGAGAAAAAAGAGAATAGATCATCAGTTTATGATGAAGTTATCACCAAGAATCCAATGTTTTACTTACAAGAAGGCATTAAAGCTATTCTAAAATGCCTTGGTTTTGAATCTTCAAAACTTGTTCATCAAGCATCCTCGTCATCCTCGTCGTCCTCATCATCATCTTCTTGTTCTTCAAGTATGTTAGGTACTAATAAAAAAGAAGAAGAGAGTGAAAAACAAGAACAAGAGTGTGTTTTGTTCCATGAAGATGGTAATAAGCAAGGTTCAGATTCAACAAATGATAATTACGAAAATGACCCTCCAATTGAAACTAATAATGAAGATCCACCTCAATCAGAGACACTTGTAAGTTCATCTACTACTTTTTCACCTTTTATTAAAATCAGAAACAGTCTTTCTACTTGAAAAAGTACGAACAAGACGGAGTAGACATCATTCTTTATAAATTACACTAAACCTATTGTTATTGTCATTAATTTACATTAAATTGTTCTCTTTAAATATGTATCTATTAACGAAAAAATAATCTCATATGATTACGTATTGCAAATAAAATTCAAGAAGATTTGATATCTGTGTAATAAATAATTTTCTAAAGGAAAGGGGTTTGATGTATAGTAACTTAATTAATCCACTACGTACACTTCTGTATATAATGTTACATTAATGTTAGACATGTTTGACAATATCTTATTATGAAATTTGACAGGAAATAATTAATTCTTATTCTTAACGTACAAAATGATTTTTGAAATTATATTTGGTTATGAATATAAATTAAATATGATTTTTGTGTGATTTAGAGCGAAAAAAGTGAAAATGTCTTTTTATTATTTTTCAATTTTTTGTAAATTCTTAAGTAATTGAATTCCAAATTTCATGACAAAAATGTTTTCGAAAGTTTAACTCAAAAAAAAGGTAAAAATTTCATGATTAAACACTTTTAAATAAAAACTAAAAAAAAGTCATAATTTCTATTATTAATATATAAAAAAATGAAATTCTCCAGAATATGTCGGTTGTTGAATAGTATTTTGATGAAAATAATAGCTGCTTCTCTCTCTCTTTGAGTTTCAAGAAATATGTTTGTTTTTTTACAGAAAAAAAAATAAAAATATATGATAGAACATGTAGTTTCTATATTTATCTTTTTCATTTTATTAGAATTATTTCCAATTATTAATTATTTATTTTAGCAAAAATATGAGATATAGGGACATGCAAAACACAAAGTCTTGCACATATTTCTTTTTTAAAAGAAATGGATCAAAACCCTCTTATTTTTTTTATTTTTTTTGTATGTTTCATATTTAAATTATGTCTTATTTAATGTGACCTCATAGACTATAACTTTCAGATCAACCCTTACAAACTATCACATTTTTATTTGTTTCATATTTAAATCATGTCTTATTTATTTGTTTCAAACTATCACATTTTTAGTTTTGCCAAAGGAGGTGTTAATACTTAATTATATAACTCACATTTAACATTATGTCATCTACCAAAGTTGGGGGTTTTGACACTTATTTCCTTTTAATTTAGGTGATATAATTCAAAAAGTTGATTCATATGTCTCACTTATATAATATTATTCGAATTTTGAGATTCGTATCTATTTATTAATTCATATTCATAAATTAAAGTCATTATGATTTGTTTTATATTGGTTGTGTACGCAGATATTAGGAACAGATAGGAGGGGAAGACCACCATCAAGACCTAAAGTTGGTACTGGACCACCTCCTCAGAACAATTAATTAATTAGTTGACAATATATCAACAATTAATTAGTAAATTATTTAGAATTTCGAAAGATGATCAGGGTTGTTTATTTTCAAGCCACGGCACTAGATAGGCATATATAGTCGTAGTAATCGGCCCAAAATGTGTCTGCTCTTTCATATGGTCGATTTTTATATCAAGACTTAGGTCTAGTCGTATTGCTCTTTTATCTTGGTTTGATTTCGGTGTTTAATTGTATTAGGTCCTTTTATCAGTTGTTTATATACATGTATGGTAAGATATAAGGGTTTTTCATATTTGCAAGGTAATTATTAGTACATAATTAAATCTACAAGTTGAGTATTTGTCAAATTTTGATTTCCAATTCTATTGATTAAGTGGATGCAATCTTCTTCTAGTGCTCTTCGAAATTTGATCGAACTCAATAACTTTATTTCATCAGGTTTAAATGATTTTCAATTAGGGAACGATACTATTTTCGATACTAATTCTCATTTGGGACCATCTTGAACTTCTAAATCATAACAGAAAATCTGAAGAGGATAAGATATACATAAACCTTACTCTAATTACCTATGAGAAGGTAAAAAAAAAAAAATTGTTAGACTCTCAATTGAATATTATCTACAATAATAAATAATTTGTGATAGTTATGCTTATACTCTAATTACCTATGAGAAGGTTTAAAAAAAAAATTGTTAGGCTGTCAATTGAATAATATCTATAATAATAAATAATTTAAAATAATTATTTGAGACGAAGGAAATAAAGAATATGAATTATATAGATGAGATTATTTTATTGAAAAAGCATGAATATTTGGTACATTAGTCATTCATATGACTAGCAACAATAACTGCAGGGTCCTTAAAAGATTTAATATCTTCAAAAACATTAATACAATATGGTCCATCCACATTTATTTTGTCAGACATAAAATAGTGGCATTTTTGGTTTATTTGACTCTTCTTTCAGTTGACTGTTGAGTAGACTATATAATATATCAGATCATGTGTTGAAAATGTTTTATTATTCTTCCAAATTTTAGAGTGGAAAATAGTAATTTTCTGGGTTTTTTTAATCGAGAAATAGTTATTGTTGTGAGAGTGAAATTTCATAAAAGTAATTAATTTATAAAGATATAATCGAAAAGTGGCTAGTGAACATTATATCTAAGTAACAAGGGTTGATTCGATTAAAATTAATATTTTTTATTCAAACTCTATACAAATATATATAAACAAGTGCAGAGATCACACTTTTAATTTAAGACCTATGATGTTTAAATCTTGAATACTATGTCAACACCTCATATTAGGGGCAGAGCTAGAGCCTAGAGGTGAATAAAAGGGTCATCTGAATCCTCTTTTACAGGAAAATCAAAATGCATATATGATAGATGAAAAATTCATTTAGTGAAAATTTTGTCTTTGTCACCACCTCCCATAGTGATTTTTTTTGTTTGTGGTGGTGTTATAACCAAGGTTAATAATTGATTAAAGTTGTTGTAGCTTTGTTAATGAAAGGACGAAAAGAATAAATTTCAACTAATTTAAAGATCAAGTATGTTAAATTAATATTGCATGATCAATGAGGAAAATATCTTTTAATTTTTTTCCCATTGCATTTTCAACAAATAATATTTTTAAAAAAAGTATCCAAAACTGTTGAAGATATGATATCTTAGATATCCTCAAAGAGACAGCTTATCTAATGTGTTTGTATAACGAAAACTTTGTAAAATAGAAGCAATAATAAGAGACTCATCATCATCATTAATATCATTATTCATCTCAATCTTCATGCAATTATTTTCAACCACTTCCAACTCCGGCGTTGACGGTGGTGGCGGTGGTGGTGGCAGAGGTGGTGGTGATGGTGGTGCCGGAGAATTATTATAAGGTGATGGAAAAGACGAAAAAGGGTAGACAAAATTAGTACGTGCATTTTCGATACCACAAAAAGTAATAGAAGAAATATCATAAGCTATAGCAGCTTCTTCCGCAGTATCGAATGTACCAAGCCAATGCCTTTGTTTTGTATTTGGATTTCTAATCTCAGCAGCATATCTACCCCATGGCCTTCTTCTTACACCATGATATTTTGTTGAATGTCTTGAACTTCTCCTAACTAAATTTCTAACATGCAATTTAGGAATATTAGTAATATTTTCCATTTTTTTATTCTTTTTAATTAATTAATGAGGGTTGAGTGTGGAAAAAATGAGATGGGGTTTATATAGTGACGAAATGAAATAAGTTTAATGTTTGTTTATTGACAAGACAAGACAGCACTGATTAGCACTAAGATAAGTTAATTAGTAAATTAGTGAGTTAAAATGAGTGTTTTTTAATGTCTTATTTGTGGTTTGGTCAAGTGGAGCAAGTGGGAAGCATTCCCCATATGTTAATATTTTAAAAGGTATTGTATTTTGTTTGTGTTAAACTTTTTCCCTATTTTTCTCAATTTTGACATGATTAGAGCAAGCATAATGCGGAATTTCTGAGCTTTCATATTATTTATATGCTAATTATTTTGATTAAATTTGGTCTCTTTGTCTCTACTTATTCCTTAAATCACATGCTCATTGGCTAGAGCTTTATTTGTTTGGAACAATGATTACACCTTGATTTTAAACCAGTTGAGATAGACTATATTCATAATTCACTAAAATACATTTTAACAACTTCCATATACAAGCTAAACTCAAGTAATTTAATATTAAGGTACGATCTTCTCTCACCTAGAGAACTAGTAATGTAAGCTCAAATAAAGTGCTAAGCTAATATAGCCGTCAAGCAATCATTTGTTCATTTCTCAAAGTTTGAAAGAGTGGAGGATCACCCCATATACGATTTGAGTTTCTAAAAAATATATTATATTTGTGTTTTCCACATTGTATTTCTTAGAACAGCGTGGCTAACTTGTTGAACGTCTTATTGAATCCCTTTGAACACATAATGTAACAATTTTTACGAGTCTTTATGCTACAACAAAAGGAATCGATCTGTTCATTGTTGAAACATTTCAAAAATCAAGAGAGAAAGAGAGAATGAATCAGCTGACCTATTATTTAACAATCATTACAAGTAGAACCGGAGCGAGTTCAGTGAAACCCTAACGGTTGCAAAATTGGTAGTAGCTAAAATGGTAAAAGTAATGAATACATATTTGGCAAAGGCAACTACAATCCGAATAAATGAGCTACATAAATCAAATCATATGAAGACGAGAAATATAGTCCCAATCTGTACATTTATGACGGAAGGCATGTACAGGAAATATTCAGCGACTGAAACAAACGATTTGTTGCAGCAGCTGTCTAGGTGAGCTTTCGCCATATTGAATGTTTTGCCGCTGATAAGGACTTCACCCTGGGGAAAACAAAACCTGTTTTTGGAGGATTTCCATCTACCAGAGAATTTTCATACATTTCTTTGCATTCTTGAACAACCTATATCATAAAGAAATCCTCATCAAGAAAGCAATAAAGAAAAACCAAGTTATCTTCTCGATGAACATGGGGACGCTGTAAATGCATGAAATTCAGAGCAATACTACTGCTCTTGTAATAAATGTCGACAAGGGATAGACAAATATTTTCGAGAAGTCTGCAAACACGGGTTTTTGGCATAAAGAACACCCACAACTGACAAGTTTCTGCTTTATACATAATGAATAAATTTATAGCTAGAACGGGTATTTATCAAAAGTATGGTGAAACAAGAAAAATGAAATTGATGTATCCCCAAAGCAATGATACATAATCACAACTTACTAAAATAACATGATAACTTCATGCATTGGCAGGGGATTTAATGTAGAAAAGAAATGCTAATGAGTAGCAAGATCTTATTTTTGATAAGTTGATGAGTAGACTTCCTCAAATAGTTCACTTCTGTAATAAAATTTTGAACATGTGTGCCACTTAGATAACACATATATACCTCTTTTGCGTCTTTTCGTGGTATGCCTTCCCGAAGACTCACAATCTTTTCAACTACTTCTGGCTGCAGTTGAGAGTAACAATGCTCAATAACAGGGATCATTAGGAGACAAACTAAAAACAATAAATAATGATTTTAACCAGCAGCTTCAGGGGGGGATCTTAGTAGCTCAGTTGGTTTGGTGAGGGTTCGATTCCCCACAATGTAATCCCCTCTCCATTCCCCTTTCCCCTATCCCTAATTATTTTTTTAAAAAAAAATAGCAGCTTCCACACACTAGATTTCAGTTTTTAACTGAGATGTAGATTCATAATGATTCTTAAGTTTTTGCCATATCGCTGCATGGATGAGAAGAGTCCTAAAAACTTACCGGACAGTCTGGTTGCTGTTCTAAAATATTTGTGTAAACCAGTGTGAAAGTATCAGGGCTCTCAGATGAAGCAAGTTCTCTCAAATCACCGAGTATCCTTACTCTGCTCTCTACTTTCTGCAGTGGATTGAAAATTTGAGAAAAGTTATAAACGTACACATCATGTACTCCTTGTCACATTGACATACAATGTCTTCACCATAAAAAGACAACTTGGTAGTTACCAAAGTTAAGACAGTATATATATAAACACACACACACTGTCTATGTTTGTTTGATTTGAAGCACCAGTAATGCAGGTATACAAATTTCAATCGGAAAAATAGGATCAACTTATTTTTTTCTATAACTGAGAAATCCCCAAGGGCCAGATGGTGCATGGTCCAAAACTCTGAGCATAATGAGCCTGTCTATCTATCATTTTCCACTAAAACACTAGGAAATTCTTTTATGATTCGAACTAGTGAGATGCAGCTAATCCACAAGCATGCATTGTAGTCTCTGTTCTTTTTTATAGGTCATCACGTGCCAGTGCTCTTATCATCAGACCAAAGCTCTGGGCAGTAGGATCTTTTAAATTATGTCAGGATTTCATTATAATAGCTTGAGATTGAATCCATATCATAATGATATATTAGATGTAACCATATTTTTCAGTTGACAAGAAAATATTTAATTAGATGTAATACATCTAAAGACTGGAGGGGAGACAACCAATACACATCCATTGTTGGATCGCAAGGAAACAATCCACACAAAAACCCTCAATTAACTAGTCCAACGATTAAAAAGACATCTAGTGGCATGTATTTACTGGATTCAGTAAAGTATACTCCTTTATTTCTTCCTAGTACCATGACTACATAAAATTTCCAATCTCTTAAATTCTCTTGCTAGTTGCTTACTATTTTGACTCTCCTTTTGCTGTTAATTTCTGTTTTTCGTTAACATGTCATAGAGTTTGGTGCTTTATATCTAGGCAACCAATATAAATACATAATACTTCTCGGATCCAATTTCAGAAGTATAATGTTCTTTATCCTTGAGGCTATAGTTTTAACACAGCACTTCTTGGAACCAATTTCAGAAGTAAAATATTCACTCTATCCTTAAGGCTAGTATGAGAGATGATCCCTTGCACTTTTTGGTGTGTCTGGACAGAAAGAAACAATAGATGTTTTTTAAGGCACTTCTTCCCCAACATTCTTAAGGCAAGAGTTTTAACAACTCTTTGTACCTGGAGCAATTTCTCCCCTGTCAATTCCCCTGAAGCTTTTGTGGACTTTGTTAGATCCTTAACTTTAGATTAGCCTATAGTATATAGCTAACAATGTCTTCAACTTTTCTGTGCCCTGTAATTTTATGCATCTTCTTGATGCCTTCTAGGAAATCCATCATCTTATCAAAAAAAAAAAAAAAAAGAATATCATTCTATCCTTCAAGTTCTATAGAAGATATATTATAAAATATATATAAACTTTTCGTCTCTAAAATGTTGTAACCAAGTTTTCCTTATTTACAATTACATGTTTGGCACATGATATTGTAATATAACTATAAAGTTGAAGTTTGATCTCCAAATACCTCAATATGATGGTAAAACATAACTGAGGGATTAAAATCTAGTGGAAACTTACATGAAATAAAGCCCTTATACAATATAAAGTATTTCACAATTATTTTCTTATACTCTAACGTTTCAAACCTTAGTTATAGCTTAGTTTGTGTATTTGAGCAAACATCTTCTTTTTTGCACTTTGGTCTGCATCTTCTTGATGCCTTTTAATAAAATTCTCCTTACCTCATAAAAGAGTCTCTCTGTGAAGCCTGATATAACTTTGAGGCACAACAAAGCTCTTGGAGCCTGTGATGGATTGGCTTATTTTAAGTGCTTTCATGTTCAAATAACTTTTAAGCACTTCACAAATAAATTGTCATTATTTTAAGCCAAGTATTTTCTCTTTTTTGTAAAATACAAGTCTAGTGTTTTTCATTCTTATTTTCTGTTTAATTGCTACCAAATTGAACAAGGATGAACGAATTGCCACCATTTTAGCCCAAAAACAAAAAAAAAATAGCCTTAAATTGGCACTGACAATGGTAAATTAAAATAAATAAACCTTGGAAAAAAGTTAATTAAAAAAGGCAGTGTTCTTGCACCGAAATTGGAGTTTAAGTTCTACATTAAGCCAAAATAATGATAGAAGAGACTGGGGTATAGTAATTTGTGACTCTTTTGTAATTTGAAGACATTAAACTCATAAACTAAAACATGAAATTCACATAAAGGATTTGGCAAGCTTTCTAAAGACAGAAAGGCAATACTTATCCATATCTGAAAATGCAGAAGTATATGGGATAAGAAAAGAACTAAAAGATGTACACATACGCTGAGGTGCATACATATTTGCCACACTCACCAACGAATTAAGTGCAATATGTGCATGAGTTTTGAAATTCCCCAAAACTTAAAATATATCTCAGGTAATAAATAGTAAGAGCTCAATAAGAGAGTTGTTGCGCTTACAGATACGCTAATGTACTCCCGAAAGAAATCCATGAGAACCTCTTCATCAAGCCTCATCCTCTCAATCGTTTCTTCTTTAATATAGTTTTTCTACCATGAGGAGACATAAAATAGTCAGTGAAACTGTGTTACAACCCAAAAATAAAATCTGTATCAAATAAATGAACCGTAAGGAACTTTTCAAATAAACCTGGGTAAGTAGATGATCCACATATACAACAACAGACTCCTCCAGGCAAGCCTCAACAAAACGCCTAAATGATCTTTCTTCAATGTACCTTTAAAAATTGTGAAACACACATGAGTTAAGGATATGTGTCACTCATTCTAGGATATCTCTCAATTAAAAACTGTTGCTGCCGCTGCATATGAACATAAAAAAATTTTAATAGCCCACATGAACTGGAGAAAAAAGAATTCCATGGGAGGAGCACAGCAACATGATGATGCCATTCAAAGCTATTATAAGAGTTAAGCACAGAAGAAAACTCACATCTTCACATCAGTGAAGTAGTCTCCAAACGTTGCAACTAGGAACTCGGTAACCTGTCCTTCCAGCCAATCTGAGATATAAAACATAGAATATTCAAGTGAAGGCTAAAGTTCAAAATTATAACAATTGACAACCTAAATCACTTGCATAATATCTGACTTGGATTAATTCATTGACAGAATGTTTCACATTTTTTTGATAGGCACGAAGATAATAGAAGGCTTTTATTCGATACAGTACATAATGGTTAGACTCCTTTTATGTGGCTAGAAATATCTTGCTTCTAGCGTCCATTGCTAGGTTGCAGAACAGTTTATAACGGTTGCAGATCTTGTTCCTAACATTAATTGCTAGGCAAATTCAATAAGTTAGTTTCAAATTGGTTACATCCATCTTTTCTAGCAATCCCTTTATCCAAACTCAACATTCCAGTTTGACGAATTAGAATTGATTGTTCGTTGAACCAACAAAGTGTATTAGTCAAAAAGCATTACTTTAAGCCCATTGATGTATATTCCTAGGTTGTAAAAGGGGGACAAACTGGGACTTGAATAAAATGCATAGCTGCTATTGATTGAATGAGGGAATTGGAAAAGGAACCATGATATTTTCTGTCTTTGGAATAGTAGAGGAGTAGTTTGGACTTGACACGACTTTTGGTAATCAAACACAAATTCCAAAGGCTCCTCATCACAAAATTGAACATTCACTTTGTGATAAAGGAGAATGGAAGAGAGATAATCATGAGAATTGGGACGGGAGGAGATTTTCTTATTCCTCCTAAAGACAGGCAACTAATGTACCACCAAGTATATGAATACAGCTGATGAGGTTTCTACATTGTAAGAGAGCTGAAATTGGACAATATTTGCACCATAGGCGTCCTTTCGCTTCTAACATATTAGTTGTCTGATGGAAAATTGTCATGAAACCAAGGAATGAAAATTGTTGTAACATGTTTACAAAATAATTTATTTTAATACGTCATCCCTTCTACTATCATATTGCCATAAAATCTCATCAAACTAGAACAAGAAGCAAGCATGTACTGCAGGTCGATTATAAATACACCGACACGCTATGAGTTAGGGATGACTTTGTTTAAGAGAAGTGTCTAAAATCCTTTCAATAACTTTTGATTGTGACATCCTACAATAACTTCCCGAGCCTATTGAAGATTTGGAATTAACAAGATGATGGGCAGAGTAACTGGCAGCCACATTCTATGAAAGAAGAAAAAAGATTCTATAACGGGCTTTCTTTGGTTATCAAAGAAATGACCAACATTTTAAGCCAAGTCACACAACCAATGACTCCACACAGAATTATGAAATTAAATTTCAGTAGTAGTATCTTAATGTTTTATCGTTCCATCACAAAGACCAACTTTTCTTGTTTGTTTTTCAAATACCAATTCAAATTACGCAAGTAATATTTATATTATCTTAATCTTGATGTGATATGTTTTCAAAATAATTATCCTACGAGTAATTTTCAGTTAACATTCTATGTTACTATTTAACACTTCTCGTACTCTAATGTTCAAAAATGGAAGTTCAAAATAATTATCCTACGAGTAATCTTCCCTTAGTTTAAAATTGGAAGTACGAACTTCTTTTAGAATAACTGTTGAAACTGTATATTTTGTCATGTGAAACCATGTATCGGTTTTTGTCTTCCAAAGTAATATAGAAAAAGGGTTTGTTATGAGGAACAAATGAAACAATTGTGTTATTTATAACCTTGTGTCATAAATAAACCAGACCTTTCTCTTTTTAAGTAAGAACAGTCAGCATTTATATTTTTAGACACTAGAAGGAAAGATGGAGACTTCTTTTGGAGATGAAGCCATGAAGGGAGAAATGATCAACTCATCCTTTCTTCTCTTCATCTTTGAGCAGATACTTCAATATATGGGTAATCATGATGACAACATTATCAAAAATATAAAGAAGCAAATACATGTATACAATCAAAATAATCCACCTGGGACAACAATACAAAAAGCTCAAGAAAATACAAGCAACTAGAGACACTGTATGACGTAAAATGATTAGAATCTCTTTGTGAACATAGCAAAAAGACAGAGTAGATCCAACAGTTTACACAGAAATGTAACAAATCTGAGATAAATGCTTTCAACAGATGGAAAGAAAGCTCCTAGCAAAAGAAAGTAATCTGAGGAACATCTCACCTTTCTGATACAATTTAACGAGCAATTCCTCTACTCCTGGATCTTCAAAGATAACACTGACAGTTTGATGAACAGCTTCCTGCAATAAGTGAGAGCAGGTCAGATACGAGATATTTGTAAATGGAAGCATATGGTCGAGAGTCTACTCCGTGAACTTTAACGCTCCCCATTCTTGCCAGCGCAAGTTGTCAAGTCCACTAGTCTGCCCCTTCTCAAATATCGTCTGTTCAGACAAGACTTGAAACCTCTAAGCAACAAACACTGATAATTACAGGTCATTTGCACAAATGCTCCTATTTCGGGGTGCTGTTTAATTTTTCCCTTATATTTGTGGTCTTCAATATTTTTCCCTTCAGCACTTTTTTTTATCAAAGGGATTTATATATTATAAAATGAAAGTAGACATAGTGTCGGCGCATCCACTAAAGTATGCCTCTTTAAGTAACAAAAAAAAGGCCAAATATAGCCGACATCGAAAAAACTAAAGAAATTCACTAGGCATAAGTTTATATTTTGTATCATAATATAACACAAATTATCCTATTTCAACAAAAAAAAAATATATAACACAAATTATGCTGCTTAATTCCTATTATAAGTTCAGTTCGTTTCAAAACCTACAAGTTTTGCATTAAAGGGCATGACTTAGTTCCTACAAAACTTAAGCCGATAGAGGCACAAGTTCAGTTTCAGAACCCACAAGCTATGTCGTAAGAGGCATGACTTAATTCCAACAAAATGTATGACAGACAAGCAATAGTTCTCTATCTTATGCCAAGTGAATTAGATACTTCACAACTATGCCGAATAAGGCAAAAGTTCTCTAAACTTATGACGAGCGAATTAGATACTACAAAACTTAGGCCAGATAAGGCCAAGGTTCTCTAAACTTGTGACAAGCGAATTAGATACTACACAACCTGCGCCAGATAAGCTAAAGTTCTCTAAACTTACGCCAAGCAAAAGCAGACCATCTATAATGGTATTTTAACCCACAAATTTTCGTTAAATCAGTAGTAGGGGCAAAAATAAAGATCACCCCAAAGAAGGGGCAATCTGAGCAAAAACTTCGACAATCACCTTCGATAGTTGTCCAATTTGGGCTTACCCAAAAGGGGCTTTTGGATTTAGGCTGTTGGGTACTTTGGTACTGATTTTTAAATGCAGTGTTCACCTGTGCGGCAGCGTGGGTCTGGTTTTATTTGTAGGGTTTGAGAGGCTAAGTCTTAATTGTCAACCAATCCATCAATTATGCCTAAATCCAAAGCTAGGCAGAACAAAAACAAGCCCTCATATCCTAACAATTAAAAAAAAAAAAAGCAAGCCCTCCATATCCATTAAGCTCTGGTCCATCTCATTCCAACACTAACAAATTAACTTGTCTTTTAAGGAGAATTAAGAGTTCCCTAACGCTAAAAGTTCTTTAAATCTCACACTTGTCCCTTGTCCCTTGTCCCTTGTCCCCACACTAGCATGGACGTCCCAAAACAGACAACAAGGACACCTAGAACACCTGGCAAACACCCTCACTAATATAACTAAAAGAAAATTATCAAGACACAACCTAAAATAAATATAATAAACTAAGCCTTAATTTTAACTCTTTGGTATTTCCAATATGATATCATTTCCTTCTATTTTCTTGAAATGGAAAGGATGATAGAGATTTTGGATGAGTTATACAATTTTCATAGGCTACTTCAATTTTCTAATGTTTTGCACCTCAAAGGGTGCCTCAACGAATACATGTTCTTTAATATCAATTTTCATAGGCTACTTCAATTTTCTAATGTTTTGCACCTCAAAGGGTGCCTCAACGAATACATGTTCTTTAATATCGTTTTGGGAAAGAGAAGTGTCATGGATTTTACGATCCTTGACTTGAGACCTTCAGCCTTAAGCAATATGAACTAATGCACCTATATCTAACTATAGGTGTTAAACTGGCTGAGTCAACAAATAACCCACCAAAAAGCTACTTGGGCTGAAATGGCCTAGAATGCAAGCCATAACCCAATCCGCCCAATTTTTACTAAGTTTTAGTTGCTTTATTTATTCATTTATAATTTTAGAACCTAATAAAACTATTTATTTTCTTTGTTATGGCTGTATTTTTTGATGACCTTCAACCTTAAGCAATATTTTCTTTTTTATGGCTATATAACACATAAAATAAAAAAATGTACTAAAAATATTTTGATAAGATTTCACATGGGTAAATTTGGACTACATATAAGCTCATTTTTACGGGTTGGAATAGTCGGGTCAATAACCCACCCAAACTTAGGGGGTTAAATGGGTCATGTTTCAAAGGCTAATTATGCCATCTCTACATTTGGCTTATATCTAGTTTCAGTAGGCCATCCCTTAAACTCCTCAATAAAATTGAGTGGGGAATTAACTCTAGAGATTGTGCCAAAAAAAAAAAAAAAAAAGAATCAATCCTCAAAATGAGATAGGTTGCCCACTTAATTACAATATTAAAGTGACATGCATCCATAAAATGAAGCCTTTAATATACCTTTGCAACCTCTAGAAACCCTTTGCAAGTGTCCTCAAAATTAACCTGAGAAGCAATCGAAGAACTTAATATAAGAGAAGTGAACTTGAGTACCAGAAATGCAAGTTTTAGCACAAACTTAGGACTTGAAAAATAATCACATTGACAAGAGCTAGATGTAAGTGCCAGAAATGCAACTTCTAGGTCAAATAACTAAGTAACAAATAATCACATTGATAAGAAGAGTTGAATGCAGAACTCTCTAACCGTATCTGACATCCATATTTCTTTGACAAAGCATTTCTGAAAACCATATATTCAAAACAAATCATAGTCTACAACATCAAAGATAGAGATACTTGCTGGTCTACATCAGGCACTAGCTGGTCTATGCACTAGATTAGATTGTCATGTACTAGATTAGATTGTCTTAATCGTAAAATATGGTAGTATCGAGCCATGAAGGTTGTACCACTGCTGCAGCGCAGAATCTCCACTCTTATCGACAATGAAGGGGAATAGCAGGAGTTGCTTGAATGGGGAGGCTTGTGAGAAGGAATCTTTGATCGAACCACACACACACACACACATTCACACGGAGGTAGAGAAACGTCATAGATGCTCATATTTCTGCACCCAACTTCTGATTCTTCTATGTTACATTGCCTCATGATTTACTCACATGAAGCGGGCTATTCTGATTGTAGGTCCTTTCTGGATTAGTAACCTACATCATTACATTTGTTACAGAAGAGCAATGTGACCCTTTCACATTTCCATTTTTCATTGGCAAGAGCTTGTGGCAGAGGTTATCTGACTGTTTGATAAATTTTATGTGCTTCCACTTCATTTCTTGAGTCTTTAACTGGAAAACATTGGGCTTTCATTGCAGAAAAAGGGTGGCATTTTTTCTCTGGAAACAGACATAATTGGTTGTCATATTAAGTTTTTGGTTACAGCCCATTGTCAATACTTCTATAAGGTAAATGTTTTGAATATTGTGCTCTCCATCTTCTACATGGTATCCTTTTTATTGATAATTAATTTTTATGATCAGCAAGTATTTACCAACCCTCAGCAACATCGGATGGTTCATCTTTTATCAGAATCAGAAGTAACATTTTCCTATAGTTATGGACACCAGTCCTCCTGTACACTCTTTCTACCTTATAAATGAGACTCTATGTACTCCTAACAAAAGAATACAACTCTATTTTCCTAACCAAGAAGTAAAAAGTAAAATATAATAACACCAGCTAGATGCACAAGACCACAGCAATATTTTAACAATAATAAGAACTAAAGACATTCACATATGAACCACCTTAGTCTATTATCTTCTTAAAAAAGAACCAACATAAAAATAAAATCCTACCAGATTAATCCTAGATGTAAGCTAATGGTCAAGATGATTGACGACAAAAGGGCAGTAAGCACAGAAGATTTACGCAGCAGTCAAGGAGAAGGGAAAAAACTAATAAGGACCTGCTCAGCATAGTTCTGTGGGAGAGCTTCAAGAGTACTAGAACTTAGCTCCATCGCGAGATCATAACAGCGAAGATTGTTGTTAATCTGCCAGGTGTCCATCTCTTAGCATAGTGGTAAAAGCACAGGGTAATTAAAAGATCTTTCTACCTCACAATAAACAGTTCAGATTTCCAAATTTTACAAACCATTGCACATAGGGATTCCAGACCAATTTCAGAAGCAGGTTCCTCCAATCTCTTCCTCTCAGCTGCTTGAAAATCAATCATTACCTGGAAAGCAACATTATCAAGTAATCATTAGAGAGAGCTTCTTTTCAAAAACCTGAAAATCAAGCTGTTGCCAATCAAAAACTCGTGAATTCATGTGGAGTAGATCACCAGCAATATATCATAAAGGGGAGAGAAATAAGAATAAGTCCCTTCAGTTTCTGGACAAGATTTTTGACGTCTAATCAAGCAGATTATCTTAAAAACACAGACATAAAAGAGGGGGAAACCAATAATCATCAAAACAAAAGATTCATTCCCTCCTTCTTCCCCTCATCAAAGGATAGAATGGCAACTAAAACTGGAAAAAAAAAATGGTTCTTCTTGAGCAAGAATATAAAAGATGAAGCATTTCAGGATAACTACTTCTCTCAACAAAATTCAAATAATACTTCAGTCCTCATGAAATATTTTCTGTAAAAACTAAAAGTAGTTGAGAATCTCCTGTACAAATTTGTTGAGAAAAAGTACTTCAGAAAAAATGCTGACAGAACCATGCACCATCAGGCCCTACTTCAAAGGAAAATTTTAGCAAAAAATCCAGAAGTTTGAGTTTTTTTGTTTTGTTTAACACATGCATGATTATGATGCAATAAATGCAAAGCATTGAAGATTTTCCCTTGTAGATGTCTATAATGAACTAGCCAGCTAAATTCATTGTATATAAGTACTAATACAAGACAATAGATCTTAGAATCTTGAAATACCAGAAAAATTACTCCAGCTACTAAAACTAGAGCACTAATGGAAGGATCTCTAATAAATAGATTAATTTCAAATAGAACAAGTCCTCCCGCTCTCTGATAATAAAGTGCAAGACAGTAGAACTTAGAAGCTTGAAATACCAGAAGAATTGTTCCAGTTGCTAAAACTAGAGCACTAATAGAAAGAATTCTAATAAATAGAACAAGTCCTCCCACACTCTGATAAAAAGACAACCTCGAGTAAAATATCCTCAGTTAAGTATATAGGCAAGATAGTGATGTCTCGAGAAGAAAAGGAGGCGAGAGAGAGAGAGAGAGATGACAGACTGAAGCAGAATGATCCAGTAATGGTGAAGAAGACATTTTCATTCTTAAAATTAACATAATATCTGTCCTAATATAAAATGAAAGCAACAAACTTACCTGAATGAGAGCCAAAGCAATCCTGTATAACATGACATCAGTGCTATTTTCTCGCACAATTTGCACCTGCTCCCCCAGGATTCTAAATAAGTCAACGGCAGCAGGTGTATATAGTTTCCCATCATCAGTCTTTTTAGGCGGCTGTACTTTGTCTGCCTCTAGGATATTCAAGTACCATTTCTATATTAGGAAATGACATGAAAGAGTCAGCATTATCTATGTCTTAAAATAATATGAAAGCAATAATGATAATGAATTGAGTTTAAACCTTTGTTGTAGCTTGCATTCTCTCAACATACGCATTCATGAGAGGATCCATTGCACCACTCTCTGAGCAAACTTGAGCTAAAGAATCATCAACTCCAAGTTCAATTAGACTTTCTTGGTAGTCAACCACCCAACCTGTTACCTAATTCATGGATTCAAAAAACACCTCAATTCTGAATCACAGCAACATCTCTTGCAAAGGGGGGAGGGGGAGAGAACCCATTCGCTCACCCATAAAAAAAGATTATTGGAAGATGAATATCTTCATGCTGAAATGATGATGGGAAGTGGTTATAGTTAATTATGCATGAGACAGGAAACTGAACTTCGCTTTTGCAGAATTATGTAGCTCATGGACACAACAGCCCAGTTACCAAAAGAATCAGAAAGGGGGATAGGAAACCAAAGTGAAACCCTTATACTTGACTGTATTTTTCATGATAGAAATTTATTATTGGTTGAAAGAACCAAAACTGAGCCATGAGCCTATCAGGTGAACTGTTAACATGGATAAGGAACTTCAGACTACTGCCCCATGGGCCACAATTGGATGCTATAGCACTACCCGTGAAAATTTACGAGAAGGATGGAAGCACAATCCAGTAACATTGAGATAAATTACAAGCCATAAGAAGATAAAAAATTGAACCCCCTAATTTGTATATAGTCAAAATAAAGAAAGAAGCCCACAAGTAGTAAAAGAAACAATCATATTTGACCAAATTTTGACTCGAAGCTATGAGCCTATGACCACAATCATAGGGATTGATGTCAAATATTCATTAGATACGGAATAACTGGTTGAAATGCTTTTTTTAGGACTTCCCTATTCTACAATATATAAAATTCAATATTTTCCGGCTTTTAATTTAACAACAAATTCTACTGCCAGCATAATCCTTAACTTATCCAAAAGAAAAGAAAAGAAAAAAAATGCCGATCTGATTAAAGTTGTATTAACTTTAAAATCTATATACTCATCATATTATTAGCTTGGTCACTCAGCTTTCTCAACCACTGAACAAATCATACCAAACTTTGACCTTAAAGTGATGAGCTTATGACCAAAACATAGGAATTAATACCAAATATTCTTCAGATTAGAGAAACTGACAGATGCTTTTTTGTGACTTCCATATTCAATATTTTATAAGATCTCTATATTCTCTAACTTCTAATCAAACAAACAACAGAATCTCATGCCAAAGTAATCCAGCAGAAAGAAAATGCCAACATGATTAATATTGCATTACCTTTAAAATCTCTATATTTGTCATATTATTAGCTTGGTCACTCATCTTTCTCAGCCACTGAACAAATCTCTCTGTATAAAGATTTACCATGAGCTGGAAAACTTCATATCTGAGACAATATAAAGTATAAGTTAGAATGGACATTTGCATATGGAAAAGAAACAGAAGTAGATCATGTGTTAAGAGATATTAGGATACAGACTCCTCTGAGTTATTTTTTCCCTTTTTTTGATGCCTCTGAGTTGAAAGTGTTGCATGATAAAGACCAAAATTCAGGCCTATTTAGCACAAGCAGTAGCTTACAGCTAAAAAAAGCTTTTGAAGAAAATTGTACCGACAAGATGCATGTGAAACTTCTCTATCAACAAAAATATTAAGAACATCACATCATGTTGATCGACTATATAACGTTGAGTAATTTAGAATATTATACTTCAGTAGTCATAGAAAACAATTAATAGCAATGAGAAGCATTTCAGATTGTGACTAATGTTACAGATGAGAGAGTTTTTTTTTTTTTTTGAAACAGGTTAACTTTGTATATTACTACAACAGTAATATAATGGATACAACAGGGCCAAAAATTGACTTCATTTTTTATCCCCGGGACTCCTGATTAAAAAAGAGTTATTTTGCCAAGTAATCTCCAAAATTGAGAAGAAACTTCCAACATAGTCTCTGATGAATACAACAGACCCAAATTTGAGATAGTGGGAATGTCCTGAGGACAATCTTAAGAGTATGAGTAGTGTAGGAGGTTAGTCTTTAATCTAGTTGTTCCCGACAAATAGAAAAGAAAATGACATTACATGTGTAAAGACATAGGACGAACCTTGGAGGAAAACAAGGAGCCACATAGTCATATATCTCTCCAAGCTCTTCTCCTATCTGAAATTGATGAGATTGCATGTCAATACCAATATAAGAAAGGATAACTGCAATTATTATGAGAATAAACACATATCACGGTAAATTTTAATTTTGCTCTACTTTGTCATTCATCTCTAGCAAGAGGATGTATCTCTCACCTTGATTTCTTCCTCCTACTGTTTACAGATGTTCTTTCTTTATCAAGCAAAGAAACAAATGGGGATCAATTCCAAGAACGCCTTATCTACTCATCTTCTCAAAAAATTTATGTGTTGATATAATTTGTTAAAACCCATCATGACATGTCTTACGGAGAAAAGCATCCTGATTTTTCTCAAACCAAAAGGCTTTAAAAAGAAAAGCATCGCATGCACCCCCATGGAAAGGGTTCTAATTGTTTACTATTCAGCTAAGAAATCAATTCTCACAACATATGTTTTATTTGTATCATCACATCCACCTTGTCTTTGATTGTTTACTATTTCACTATTCAAGGAGTGTAGCCAATTGTGCGTCTTTTCCCAGAGTTCCATTTCTCCTTAGTTTTCTTCTCATTGATGTATCCCTTGTAAATCCTTTAAGGTGTTCCTGGACCATTTCCTATAACTGATTGGGTGAGACAACAGCCTTTCAATTCAAGCAGTTCTTTTGCATGATGGCAGTTGAACTCAAAAGAGACAAGATAACAAAGGTGGCAAACTTTGCCAAATTGGGAAGAAATGATAGTCTAAGACCTACAGGTGCCAAATGTGTCAAATCACTCAATGTCTGCTCCATCAGAAAGCTAGTTGAGTCGTTAACAAGACATTAATTAGGAAGGCATGATATCAGCAACTAAAATGGGGCACGTGCTCAGGAAAGCTTGGTATTTTGTCAGAAAGATGAAGAAAAATGGGGACAATTCGTGTCAACATGTATGACTATACATGAAAGGCAAGGAGGTCCTTGATAAGCATCAAGAGTTTTGATAGAAAGACTTCATAAAAGATGAACATATGTTTTCTTTAACCATATCAAAGTCTACTTTAAACCATTATCTTTCAATTTGTCGATTATAAAAACTGTCTTTGGAGAAGTAAACAGTTTTAACTTCTAAATGCAGGCAAGTTGAAGACGACCACATGTAAAAGCAGATATTCTAACCACTCTAGCTTCCTCTATAGCTGTTTTGAGGTCTTTCTCATCGAGCAATCTGTCAAAACGTGCTTCAACGGACTTCCTTATACTTTCATAACATTTGTCCTTGTAGCCTTTTCCCTGAGCCTTCAACTTCTGTTGTGTGAGATTTTTAGAAGAAGAAGTTTTTCTGCAGGCCAATACATTAATCAGAATATAAATTGATGACTTTGACATGTCTGATGCACGCAGGAAGTTAAACAAAGCACAAACCAGGCAAGATAAAGCACCTACTTGGCATTTCTTCGAGGATTTGCGACTGAAGCCATAGCACCACCTCCCTCAGCCTCAGCTGCTTCTTCTGCAAGTTGTTGATCTAGGATTTCTTGCATTTCAACAACCCTGAATAAGGGTGAATAAATTATCAGTCTAGATCGTGGATTCATGAAACATGTATTGATGAGCATGAAGGTACTATACACTGTATATGTGCAATATACGTCAAGATTATTGGCATATTAGGGGCAGCTCCGACACAGTACAAGTACGTTAATTAGAAATGGAAACAAATGTCCTATTAATCAACTCAGCATTGACCATGAAAGTTTCCATTTAAGCTAACATACCTTATAGCACGGACGAGTGTTTGTGGGCTGCAAATTATGCCAAACAAACAAATATCAAAATCAGAATTCAAAAAATAAATAAATGAAATTTTAAGAGATTCAGCACAAACTAGAAGATGTCACTTAACACTTGAAGAATAAGTTTACTCATTTTTCCTATAAGGTACATAGAAATTAGTTCACTAAAAATTATAAATGACATGCACAAATCATAATTTTTCAATAAAGATAGATGGAAAGCAAACTAGATCTATTAAAGTGGTTATAGAGCAAAGGTTCAGAGTACGGAACCAAGAATAAAAATATGAAGGAGAAAATGAGAAGCTTAAAATGATGCTGTAGCTTTTGAGCTAACTGATTGTATGTGGACAAACATGTAGGATCTAGGTAACAGTGCAAACATATTACATGGTGTTGTCTAGCCTAGATTCCTCGTTGCACTATTAATCTTGCAGCACTTTGTCTCCTACAGATTAAGATATGAGTGACACAACTACAATATTTCATATATATTTATCATTTGTTCTTTAAGTAGATCATTCATTTGTAATCGTGAATTATGTACTTAGTAATCATGAATCACAAATATTAACTCCCACAACGAACAAGATTATCGTAATGCAGGCAGCGTGATTGGAAAGCTTGATAAATGATTCTTTAAACAATAAAGAATACCTATCCTTAGCCAATTTAGAGAAATTTGCAATATGGGCCCACAGTGTCTTCTCAAACGTCTCCCATGTTCTATCCACATCTTCAAAATATTCTCTGACAAATTTCAGAAGTTCCAAATCAAAATGGTCACATTCCAATGCCAACAAGTAAGAGGTCTTCTCACAATCAGTAGATTAAAAGCATTTTTATATGTTTTACTATAATAATTAGCAATTAACTGCACACACAGTTTAAGTAGCATATAATTGTTCGGATGTCACTGCAATGTTCTTCCTTTATCTGTTCTTCTTCCTTTATCTGTTCTTTGATATGGTATGTTGTTGGAACGTTCCGTCATCATCATCATTTACTACATCAGCTATTGAGAAATTGAAACTAGCACGTCTAAGTTGATAGTCACTACTTTTCTCCATAAAGAGAGCTGCAAGCCCTCGACTGCAGCGATTCTGAGTGTGTTTATCCAAATTCCAACATGAATGGTTCAATTAGATTTTCTCGCACTGGATAGATATTATATCGAGAACCAAAAGCAGCACAGGAAAAATGTGAACAGTCGAACAAACTTAAAATTTATGGGATCAGAAAAGAGGGCCTTATTCTATGATTCATACCTAAATGAACATGCAGTTAAGTAAAAACAAGATACTGACCTTAGTCTACCAACCTCTTCTTTATGAGACCCTGCAGCAGCTAGCGCGAACCTTCGCTTTCCATCAAGAGCAGTTAACCTCTGTAACCAATTTAAATTGGACGCACCGGACTATCAGCGCAAGACTAGGGAGAGAGTTGATAATTAAGAAAGTGATAAATCTGAGAAGAACCTACTTCATAGGTGTTAATTAGTTCCTTATCATCTCTAAGAGAATCCCGTGCTTCAGATGCCTCTACCGAAATTGACATCATTCCCTCCACATCCTACCAGAGACAAAGCAATTATATATGGATTGAGAATCAGCGAAGCATCATAGAGTTCCAAGCTTTTGGACTAAACTAAGTAAGCTTTTGGACATGAAAATGTGACATTTGAGAAGTACTATTTGAAGTTAAGTTGAAATAGTGTATTTGGAGATTGAAGCTGTGATTGGACATGTAGTTGACTTGAAAAAAGATTGAAATTTTGTGAGTGGAAAAGATTCACTTTAAAACTTGTCAAAATCACTTTTTCAAACTAGAAATTCATTTTCAAAAAATCAGTTCAACCATCAATGTATAACCAAACGCTACTTTGGAGAAAAAACGAAAAGAAAAAGTTCCATAAACAAACGGCTCCTAAGTCGCTGTTATAAAGATAGGCACAATGCCCTATGAAATAAATAATGTTAGGTGCACAAGCAGAGTTTATAATAGCAGAAGTACTAGCAACCTATATGTGCAGCGACAGTGTAGCGTGTTTTGATGGAAGATATCAGCTTTAAGGAAAAGGTCATATAAAAATTTCACTTAACTGCTTTACCTAAAAGTTAGGAACAAAAAGCTACGAGCAAGACATACCTTCAGAGTAGTGTTCAAGTTATTCCTGGTGTTACTGAGAATTTTTATCTGGTCATGATTTTCGATTAAAGTTTGGCACTCTTGACAAAGCCTGGTTCAAGAAGAAAGAACTAAGCTCAAGCTCAAGACATAATGACATATGTAACTACAATAGTGAATCATTATTATACTTTTCAATAGAAAGGAAGTTTTCTCGGAGCTGGTTTATAGTCTTCTGAGATAAAGAAAGTGATTGCAGACCACCTTGAGCTTGCTCAACCTGCATTCCAGAAAATTAACTAGAGTTTAGTATGTGGAGACAAATAATGTTTCTCATATCAAACATTTCTCTCCATGTAAGAAAAAATTACAAGGTGGAAATTAGAGCTTCAAAAGCTTTCAAAGTAAAAATACAGCAAAAACCAGGAGAAATTGCAATAACATTATCAAAATATCAGAATGTGTCGTTTAAACATGAAGTTGAAGCATCCACATACCTGTTCAGCGACCATCGTACTAAGTTGTGCATCATTTGCCTGATCCAACATGAAACAGTACCAGATCATAAGTAATGTAGTGCAGTTCAAACTAAGTTCAGACCACTAAGTTGAAACTATGAGGAAACGTGAAGCTTCTCTAACAACAAAGCCACAAATAAACATGACCGTGTGCAACAACATCAGCCAAAATTGGACCTTCATGTTATTACAATGTGCGTTAAACTAAGCCAGGCTAAAAAGCCAGTTAAGATCCATCAACAACTCTTTTATAATCACGAGAAAAAAATCCTACTGCTTTTAGCAGGTAATTGAATCACTTTAACAGATTACCACAACATATCAAAAGCTGAAATTTAATCCATCGTATTTATGACATTTTCTACATTACTTTCAAATTTTCAATAAAGAAGCAACTGAAATACAGGAACAACGACTTAGTGACCAAACCAAACGTTCAAAGCAACACATTTATGTGGCAACCAAAAAAGAAAAAAAAATGACAAGCCATCTGATACCAGATGCATAAGGTAGCTCTTAAAGAATTTCCTGATCACAATACATTTTTTCCTCAATTTAAACTTGAATTAAGAAATAATCTCCAAAATTCGTATTGCTCAATCACTATCTACTTCAAAAAGACTGTCAACAACTCAAATGTTTCTTATAACAGTTCCTCTACACAATTGAACTAGAAATGACAATAAATTTCCCTAGACAGAACAAATAAAAACTTCACAACATACTCAAAATTTCACCGAAAAACAAACAAAATGAAAAACTAAGCAGTGGATCTATGTGAAACCTGTTGACGAGCAATGTAATCGGATTTGATCGACGAAATAGACTGTAAAAGCTCAGGTAAAGGCAATAGCTTAGCGACCTCACGAACGGAGGCTTCCTTCGCCTCAACGCCGAGATCATCAGCCATCATTTTGGCAACTATTTACAAATCTCACAGCTTAATTCACTGAGAAAATTTTGAATGTTTGAATTGAAATTGAAGATGGAGTATATAGGGATCTCGAAGGAAAAGACCTTGATTCAAAGAGTGTGAATAATCCAGCTCGATTTTTCAATGGAGAAGGAAGAGTTTCTGCAAATCGGGTCGGGTTTCATGGTAATGGGTTTGATATTTTGGACTATCAGGTGAAATGATAACCTTTGCGTTTGGTAAAAGGTAAAACATGCATGAGTGTTTGAAACATTTAATTTTTTACAAAATGTTTTTTTTAAAATAAATAAGGCTTTTAATTATTATTTTTTGTGTTCAATATTCGGTATATAAATGAAAAACATTATTTTAAAAATAGTTCTCTTCATATGCAAACTCTGGAAGAAAGGGTATCCAAGAATAATGGCGTTTGGCTGTTAAAATAAAATAAAAAAATATTGTGTTATTTGGATACCCCAAGGTTCTTCATTCAAATGGACACCGTACCATCGCGCAAAAGGCATAGTTTTTATCTAGGATGTCCAACTTTAAATATATATTATTTAAATATAGAATTGACATAGATAAACAATATAATTTTTCAATGAAGGGTGTTCAATCTGGGCTAGTTGTAGCTACGCCATTAGCACCAATGTTATCTTAATTTGAACATTAGCATAAAATTCAATCACAACTAACGGATAACGTCATATTTGTTTAATTAGTAATAGTTATTAGATGCTCATGAGTTTGAATCCCTCTATTTAGCAATTTATAAATAAAATCTAAACTTACTAATAAAAAGAGTGAAAGATGCAAAGTCAATGCTTTTTGAAGGTGCATTCTTTACTACAATACCCTATTTCACCTAGTTTCTCAAGATAAAAAGATGTATGCACATGATTTTTTTTCGAATTTAATGGATGTATATACACCCCCAACTATATATGTAGGTCCTTGTCTATTTTAATTTATATGAGCTAGTTTGATTTGATATAATATTAAAAAAAAGTTTTTGAAACAATTCTAACCTAAAATTATGTGACTATAAATCATTTCACTAAAAATAAAATAAACTTTTTAAAATTAAATTGTTATTAAATATTAAAATGTGATATTTTTTTAAAAACAAACTAAAAAGAAAAATAAAACATATAAATTGAGACATTAGAGTACTAAAAAAAATGGGTGAAAGTATAGGGGGTCAATAGGGGCAGGGGTAAGGATGGAGATGAGGTACGTAAAAGAGGAGGGAGAACACCACTTATTTTCTATAGTGTAAAGAATTTTTATTTTATCTACTGATTTATAACTACAATAACATAAAACTTTTCATATTAAGCCTGATAAAATATCTTTATATAATCCGTTTTAAATAATCATTCAGTAAACTATCCCTCACAACTCTTTTATCTCTTTTTAAGCTACTTTATTTTCTTGATTCACTTTCCCTTGCAATGAATGAAATTCTCTTTTTTTGAATTGCAAGTCATATTCTCTTTTTTTTACATTACCTAAGTCATTTCTTAAGGAAATACCTTAATCGAATATCTTTTAGAAATGTAAAAACCGATTTCTTTTTATATATTTGGTTAAAAGGACTTTTATTTATAACACAAACAAGATCAACATCATATAGGGGTTACTTTCACCTTCTGCTACAATGTGATCAAGCATATTGACATATGAAAATATGTACTATAATTTTAGTATAGAATTGACATATTTCTAATCTAAGTATTTTATTTAGCAATTAAGCCTAAAAATGATGACACTAAATTTATGAGAGATGTCTCGAATAGTCTCTAAATTATTAGTGTAGGTCTAAAATAGTTCCTTAATTATATACTTATCAAATTTAGTTCTTTAACTATCCAAAATCTTATCACGTTTGGTCTTTTAATTAGGATAACTTTCACATATAGCAAACATAAAATTCATATTTGTATGCTTTATCAAAGTTTGCATAATTGCGCTCCATAGCAAACATATAAATGTATAATTCGCTATACATATACAATTGAAGCGAATTGTATAAAACGAAGTGTATAAAACGAGAAAGAGAAAGAGATTTGGGCAGAGAAATGTATAAGACGAAGTGTATAAAACGAGTTGTATAATTATAAGTGTATAGAATGATTATATACAATTTGAAATTGTATAAAATGAGAAAGAGAGAAAGACAAAAGAGACTTGGGCAGGGAATATACAATTGAATTGAATTGTATAAAACGAGAAAGAGAGAAATTATATACAATTTGAATTTATATAAAACGAGAAAGAGAGAAAGGCAAAAGAACTGGGCAGGGGAGTATTTTTATTGTATAATTATAAGTGTATAGGACGAAAATATATATATTTGTATGTGTATATACAATTTTCTCTCGCTTTATACAAACAGAATTGTAATTTATACAGTTCGTTTCTGTTTGTGTAAGAGAGAGAGGCGAGGGTGGTGAGCGAGATTAGGGAGAGTGGCGAGCGAGATCTGGGAGAGGGGAGAGAGGGGAACCAAAATATATGTATTATACAATTTTCTCTCGCTTTATACAAATAGAAACAAATTTTATACACTTGTGTTTGTATAAAAGAGAGAGGAAGCGAGCGAGAGATGAGCGAGAGAGGAGAGTGGCGAGCGAGAGTTTGATGGAGAAAGGTGACTGACAAACAGTTTGCTATGGGACACAATTAAATCAAAGGGTGGTTATAGCAACTAATTTGATTTATTAGTTTGCCATTATATACAATTTTCCCTTTTAATTATACACTTATTGATTTTAGCTCTTGGCGCTATTAAAAAAACATATCAAATTTGGTCTCTATCAAAAAAATTATATAAATAGTTTAGGTTTATATTAATGAAACTCATGCCTCCGTAAAATTAAATCTTTAACTTATTTTCAATTTTTTCTCTCTCCTCGCTATTTTTTCTTCAAATTACTCTTGTGAAAAGAACTTTAACCTCAATTATTCAAAATAAAATTAATGAGAAAAGAATAGATAAGTTTTGATTTTATTCAATGTAGGATAAAATCAAGCATATTATTGTTGCTAATGACTTGAATATGTCACATTTCCTTCTTTAGCAGTTAACGGTTCATAATCAACGTGATTTTTAAAATTTTATTTTTCATACAAAAGAACAATAAGAAATTTCACTTATTACTCGAATTTCTCTACATGAAATAAAGTGATCAACAGAGTAACAAAATCGATCTATTTCAAAATATAAAAAATCTAAAAAAATTATATGCAAATATATCATTTTTGAATTTTTAACTTCTAAAAAGTTAAAACATTATCCTTCAATAAAGTCGTTAGAGTACAAATTTTGAAATCAAAACTTGCGAGTAAAGAACTTTTAATTTTATTCTCATTGCAAAAAGATTAGTTTTATCAAATATAAATAAATCTCTTGCGACATCTAGCTTAATATTCTTTTCTTTTTATAATAAGTATTAGCATATCGAGTTATTATCAACAATTATATTTCATTTCATCCTTCTCTGAATAAAATTAGGATTTATATTTACTTTTCTCGTTTTATTTTGAATCATTGAGATTAAATTTTTTTATAAGAGTAATTCGCAGAAAAAATAGCGGGGAGAGAAAAAAAATTAAAAAAATAAGTTAAGAAATTTAATTTCATGGATGCATGAAAATATTTATTAATATAACCCTAAGTTATTTGTATAAAAATTTGTCAGAAATCAAATCTGATATATTTTTGAATATTTAAAAAATTAAAATCAGTAAATATATAGTTAAAAGATCAGACTTGATAAAATTTAAAACAGTTTAAACACTTTATTAATATGCTCACACTTTAAACTTCATTCAATGCTATCTTCAGTAGTTCTGAAATTTTAAACAATGGCCAAATTTTTATTTCTACGAGTCCAAATTGTCCAACTAAAAGTTCGAAATATATATTTTATATAAAAGTCTAATGTTTAAATACTAAACAAAATATTTTAAACAATGCATTTAGGGGTGGCATAACATCACATGTAGCACCTTAATAACTTCACAAAAATACTAATAAAACTAGTTTTTCTCCTGAATTTTCTTATAGCAAATTTTTCATGAATATAATTATTTTTATCATTTTGTTTATTATTACATAGGAAAAAAATGATTTCGTATCCTTGATCTTTATTTGTCTTTTAAAAAATAATTTTTCATAAGTTAATTGAATTAAAGTTTTATTAAAGAAGATCAACATATTTGAATAGTACTATAGGATGAAAAACGTGTGTTATGTGAGCCAGTGGACAAAACAAATGAACATATTTATTTTGAGTATATTTTCTCCCTAACATGTCTAAAGGTCATATTACTATGCGTGCAAATCAACCTAACACTATTAGAAATATGGTTAATAATACTGAGTGAGCGAAAAAAGAATAATAAAAAATAATCTATAGACGGTATTAGGGGCGGACCCACATGGAGCTGCTCGGGTGCTCGAGCACCCATTAAGCTCGTATCGAACTATGTATATTTATATTAAAATTACGATAATATCGTATAAAATGAAAATCGAGCACCCAATAAACAAATATATTAGTTGGCATGGTGGTTGAAAATGGGTTATCAAGGTCTTATATTGCTCAAAAATGCCCAGGTTTAATTTTCTGTACTTACATTCTTTTTATTTTAAAATCAACTATTTTCTTTCTACCTTTTCTTTTTCCCCCTTTCACGAATTGTCCTATTTCTAATTTTTCTATAACAAAATTCTTTCTACCTTTTCTTTTTCCCCCTTTCACGAATTGTCCTATTTCTAATTTTTCTATAACAAAATTCTTTCTGCCTTTTCTTTTTCCCCCTTTCACGAATTGTCCTATTTTTAATTTTTCTATAACAAAATTCTTTCTTCAAGATTATTTTTCTTTTTGAATTTTTTTGGCTATCTTATACCTTTTCTTTTTCCCCCTTTCACGAATTGTCCTATTTCTAATTTTTCTAAAACAAAATTCTTTTTTCAATATTATTTTTCTTTTTGAATTTTTTTGGCTATCTTATATAAATATAATTATTTTTCTTTTGACAAGTGTTAAATTTATACATTTATATTTTATGATCGATAGCTTAAAAAGTAACCTCGATCTTAAAATCTTGAATCGGGCTTCTCATGTCTATTATGTAACTTAATCTCAAAAAAAATATAAACAGTCATGATCTTTCATTACTATTAACTTTTTCTTTCTCATGCGTCTAATTAGGAAAAATAAAAGAAATGAAAAAAATGTGTTCTAGCGCCTTTATTTCAGTTTTCCAATTTAAAAGCGAAAGAGGCTTCCTTCTCGTTGGTTTGCCTTTTTGGTAACTACAATTGTATGTGAAAGTATATTGTTTCTCCTCTTTTTTTTCTTGAACCAATCCAAATATTTCGATTGTCTATTGCATTGAAAAATAACACCTATGTTGATAAATTTTAGCTCGCAGTTACGCTCTTTGGTTAATATAAGTTGAAAATAGTGAGCACCCATAGTTATAAATTTCTGAATCCGCCACTGAACGGTATACTATATTATGTAGAGGCCAAAATAAGACTACTTGTAACCACAACATGGCCAGACCACAAAGTATATAGATAGGTAGTACTACACATTAAACAAAAATTGAAGGGAATATATATATATATATATATATATATATATATATATATATATATATATAGAGAGAGAGAGAGAGAGAGAGAGAGAGAGAGAGAGAGAGAAAACCCAAATGGAGATGGAAAACATGATAATGAGATGAGAAATATATATTTAAAGGCTAATTGATGATTAGAATTAAAGGGCACATATATTTAAGCGATGATTGCATATAATTTTATAAATATCCAATTTTTTGGTACTGTGTCTCTCAAATATAAACTCCTTCTATATTGTTTTTTCTAGAACTAGTGTTGTGTCTCCAAATTTAAATGTTTTTTCGATAATATTTTTTTCCAATTTTTAATGATAGGTAATAAGATTTTCACAAATTATAAATGTATAGTTATAAAATCCAACAAATTAACAGGTGTTTTTATATATTTCTTCAAAAAAAATTATTTATTAGAAACAAGTTTTATTTACCTTAACGTCATGATTATGAAAAATTAAAAGCTTTCAACATTTATTGTTGACTTTTTGTTTCTTTTTAGGTATATTAAGAGTAACATATGGGTTAGTACATAACGAGACTCTTTCAAAAAAAATTCCCCTAACTTTAGGGGTGTAGAGTTTTCTACAACAACATTTTGAAAAACTCCAAAATTTTCTTCTTAAAATGTTGAAATCTCTTTTAACTTTTCATGTTTAATTCTTCGATACACAAAATCGGAACATTCACCAAGCTCCTCTTCTTAGACCTTAACAACAACATCATCTTATAACGCTATAGACATTGAAATTTTGTGGGACTCTACAAGATGCGTTCGATTCAAATTGGGGCTCTACAAATTGTGTTCAACTCAAATTAGGATTCTCAGAAGCTACTCAATCCTAAACCTTAGTTTATGCCAATATAACGGAAAAGGGCCTAAAATACCCTTGAACTATTAGAAATGCTACAACATTACCCTTCATCCACCTATTAGTCCTAAAATACCCTTGCTGTCTACCTATAGGTCCTATATTGTCCTTTATATTTAACGATCACAACTTAAACCTAATTAATAAATTCATTAATGACGTGGCGATTTTCTATTGGCCAGATTTTAAATAACCTAAATTAATTTAAAAACCCACCCATTCCCAAATTAGACCCGCCCCAAATTCATTTAACCCATCTTTTATCATCATCTTCCTCACAGCAAAATGGCAAATGATAGAGCATAAAAGCTACAACCTTTTCTTTTTCTTATTTTCATTCCACCTACATTCTTTGAAAAAGAAATAAAACCTAGATAATTTACATAAAGGAGACTGTGATATTTCTTGAGCAAATTTTTTAGTAGAATCTATCTAATGAATCCAAAATAAAATAATCCAAAAGCTTTAGCTTCATTCTCATCAAATGTAAGTGGCAATGGTGATGAGAATTTCGTGTCATTGACTGAATTTGATTCTCTGTTTATTTACGCAATCGTTGCCCAAAAATATAAAATACATATCATTTTCTTAGACTCCCAAAACAAGTAACTAAGATCTGTGCAATGTGCTTAATTAAATAGTTAGAGGTAAAAACAAAACTATATAACAATATCGTTGTCTGAAAAGCTGAAATCGAAACTCCAATTTCACAGCATATAAAGAGTCTACCCTAAATTAGAGTTCCTCCAGACTAGTATAAAAAGAAAATCCAAGAACTCAAAACTTGTTTCAATATCTTTATGATCAACCAATGTTTGTATCATCACTATGTCTAATAACAGTAATCTTTACAAAATGATCAAGTTATGCACATCTTTATGATCAACCAATGATTTGATTTGGGTAGATTTTTCAAAATGAATTCTATTTGTGCAGGAACTGGGGCTTCTGAGAGTGGATGTGGAGAGAATTTGGAGGCAGATGCAAGGAATTGCCGTTGGAAACTACCGTGCCTTCATTTCTGCTGTTGATGCACTACATGCGATTTGGGATAAGTTTCTTCTGTTGATAAGTTTCTTGATTCAATTCAAAAAAGTCTCTGAGGAAGATGGGTTAAATGAGCTTGGGTCGGGTAGATTTTATTTGGGTCCTATTTGGGAATGGGTGGGTTTTTAAATTAATTTAGGTTATTTAAAATCTGGCCAATAGAAACTCGCCATGTCATTAATGAATTTATTAATTGGGTTTGTTTTATCGAAAATTTTAATCTTTTATAAAGATTTTCGGTTTTTTAGAGTCGCCACTTAATTTTTGAAGAAAAATCAAGAAAACTATTGTTTTCAAATAACTTAACAGAGAAAATTGCTTGAAAATATTTAAAGGGTTCGGGGATTCAAATTAATGTTTTAGGAAGGTGTTAGGCACCTAAAACATCCGTCTAAAACGGTTTTCCAGCAACTAACAAATTTGGCTAAAACTTCGCTTTTAACTTAACTTGAATAAAATATTTGGAAGTAGAGAGTTGTACTAACTTATTTTTTAAGTCATTTCATTTTGCAAAATTATTTTAATTTTGAGTTGATAAAAACATTTACGGCATTTGTGGGGATTCGGATTTTCTAACTTTAAAATTAACGACAAGTATGCAAACAAATAAGCAAATAAAGTAAAAGAGAGAAATAGAGAGAGAGAGAGGGAAAGAGAATTGGGTTCAAAATCGGGTTCTCTGTCAGCCTTGACCGGTTTTTGGACCCACCTGTTTTGGGTTTTTGACCCATTTCCTTTCGTACCTGTCCTAGACTAAGCAAATAATTAATACTAAAGAAATACAGTAAAGTAAAAGACGACAAGGGCTAATGCCTTAAAATAGATACAATACGAAATGCAAAATATAAAACGGGTCTTCTAATTCATCTTTTCCGACTTTCTTCAATTCTTTAAATCTTGGGACCCGTCCATCGGTTTAATAGGTTGACTGGAAAAGAGGAACTTTGAGCCTTTATGGCTCTTCTCATGGAATGCAAAGGAGAGAGTGAGAGTTCACGTTGAAACTCGGACGAATTTTACATACAATGAAGAGCAAAAATAAAAATTAGCACTTGAAAATAATATCCCTAAATCATATCTTAAAGAAGATTAAACGATTTTAAAATAATGAATGTACCCAAACAGATTACAACTTAACACCTAAAGCCAAAATGAGTAAATAAATAAATAGATTGGATAGGAGAAGCCAATGATGTCGTTAATTTTATCTAAAAGCACACATAATAGATAAGCAGTAATATCCAAAATATGTAATAATCTTAGAATTAAATATAACAATGATGCATGAATAACCAAATAAATATATTAGACCATGATGTGAAACGAATCCAATTTGCTATATGTATACATATATGCATATATATAAAAATAAATAAATAAATAAATAAATAAATAAATAATAAATAAATAAATAAATAATAAATAAATAAATAAATAAAAATAAATAAATAAATAAATAAATAAATAAATAATAAGAAATTACCTGATTCTGGGCAGCGAACCGAGACTACGAATTTGACGGAGACGATTCCACCACCTCTCCAAACTCAAACAGCCGCAAAAATATTTTATAAATATTAAACTATGGAACCAAGAATTCCCGAAAATTTCTGGGTACTCTTTGGTCTCCTCTCTATATCTTTCCTTTGGTGTAGTGAAGAGAGGCTTATATAGGACCAATTTTTGGTCCAAAAAAGATTGGGAAGCAATGTGGGACAAATGCAAAAATTTCAAAATTTCTATTTGAAGGGTTCAAAGTAATTGATTAATAGGATGAATTTACATAAATTAATTTAGCAAGCTTCTTAATCTTAACAAAAAAAATAAAATAATTAATTTAATTGTAAACTTAGTGATTAAAAAAAAAAATAATAAAATAATATATATATATACATATATATATAGATATAGATATATATATAACTATGATTTAAACAAAACTAATTTAAAAGACTACTTACTAAATTTAAAATATTTTGAGATGATTTTTGGATAATCATAAAATATACTAATTATATACATAATTATGTAAAATATAGATATTATCTAAAAACTTTAAGAAATGGCAAAAATTATTATTCAAAATAACGCAATCGTTATGTTTTTCCTAAATTCACAAAACTAATTATTTTAAGTTGTTTGAGAATTTAAGAAGCTCATGAATTAATTCCTACCGGGGAGGGTCAAAATTGGGTGTCAACAGCTGTCCCTCATTTTACTTGGATTGATGCAAGAAATTCGAGGAAAATGAAATTGACTAAGCCAATTTTGACCGACCACATATTCATCTTTTAAGAAAAGGGATCTGGTACGGACTTTAGAAATTATGGCCGAGCCCTGAAAATGTGTTTCCTACATGTCTCAGACTATATGAGAATTCACGTTACTTGTAGTTCGATACGCTAGATTTAACACACGATTTTGAAAGTAATCAAAAGCCACCTCGATACCGAATTATGAAGGTATCGAAATGCTTGGGAATAAGATTTGAGAGAGAATGTTAGAATACAGCCGAGTTTTCAACATCGAGCCCGCCTACATATCCTTAAACCATAGGAATCAGGCTGTTTGTAGTTCGACTCAATCGATTGAAAAGGAATCTATTATGTTAGATAACCTTTGGTTCTGGACAAGTGACAAAATTAAACGAGTATGAAAAGGAGGCTTGTAACCTCTTAGCCATGAATGTGGTGCACGTCACACCCATAATTAAGAACTCACATGGACATAATTTTCAAAGCTCTCGGCGCATTGTCACACAGATTGGAAACTTGCTTCCGGTAGATCAAAATTTCCGGATGCGAGACCGAAACTGACAAAACCTAAAGAAAAACCCACATGCCTTCTGATAGGGGTGTGGTTTGATTGTGGTGGAAGTCGTCCCTCTGCTCGCGTCCTAAGAGTTTGATACTCCTCTTTGGACTATGTCCCAGTTCGCTGCTAAGAAAAAGTTCCACGTTGTGCTGCATCCTTTTTGATGTCGTCCGCACCTGTGGTTTGTTTTTGGAGAATTCATCCTTTCGGATGCTCTCGACAAAGACTGAGATAAAACTCGTCAGCATAAAAACTCAATTAAAAGGGAGACAATGTCTTTTACCATGTTGACATTTCATTTTTCTCCTCGACATTTGACATCCACTCGATCGGTTTGACGTAAAGCAAATAGAGCTTATGTCTTATGTATGTAATGCAATCTTCAATGTATTCTTCATTTGATGTTGAAATAAATAAAATAGATGCAGTGTGCTGATATTTATCTTGATGTCCTCTTTGATGTTATTCTTGATGTTTACGTTTATCAAAAATAAAATGATGCAGTTGATGTCGATGGGTGAATATTTTCTTCAGATGCCCAATTCTCTCTCTGGCAGTGCATGATTCCTTGCAGGGCATGGGTATCTTCCCGCGATGCATAAATTTTCTGCGAGGCATGAATATCTTCTCGCGATGTATGAATATTAACTCGCGATGCATGATCTTCCGCAATGCATGAATATTGACTCGCGATGCATGATCTTCCGCGATGCATGAATATTGGCTCTCGATGCATGATCTTCTGCGGGGCATGAATATCTTCCCGCAATGCATAAATTTCGCAAGGTATGAAATCCTCTTGCGATGCATAAATTTCAGCGAGGTATGAAATCTTCTCGCGATGTATAATTTCTGCAAGGCATGAATATCTTCTCGCGATTAACTTGTGATGCATAAATATTAACTCGCGATGCATGATCTTCCGCGATGCATGAATATTGACTCGCGATGCATGATCTTCCGCGATGCATGAATTTTGACTCTCGATGCATGATCTTCTGCGGGGCATGAATATCTTCCCGCAATGCATAAATTCCGCAAGGTATGAAATCTTCTTGCGATGCATAAATTTCAGCGAGGTATGAAATCTTCTCACGATGTATAATTTTCTGCGAGGCATGAATATCTTCTCGCGATTAACTTGTGATGCATAAATATTAACTCGCGATGCATGATCTTCTTCGATGCATGAATATTGACTCGCGATGCATGATCTTCCGCGATGCATGAATATTGACTCTCGATGCATGATCTTCTGCGGGGCATGAATATCTTCCCGCAATGCATAAATTCCGCAAGGTATAAAATCTTCTTGCGATGCATAAATTTCAGCGAGGTATGAAATCTTCTCGCGATGTATAATTTTTTTGCGAGGCATGAATATCTTCTCGCGATTAACTTGTGATGCATAAATATTAACTCGCGATGCATGATTTTCCGCAATGCATGAATATTTACTCTCGATGCATGATCTTTCGCGATGCATGAATATTGACTCTCGATGCATGATCTTCTGCGGGGCATGAATATCTTCCCGCAATGCATAAATTCCGCAAGGTATGAAATCTTCTTGCGATGCATAAATTTCAGCGAGGTATGAAATCTTCTCGCGATGTATAATTTTCTGCGAGGCGTGAATATCTTCTCGCAATTAACTTGTGATGCATAAATATTAACTCGCAATGCATGATTTTCTGCGATGCATGAATATTGACTCGCGATGCATGATCTTCTGCGATGCATGAATATTGACTCTCGATGCATGATCTTCTGCGGGGCATGAATATCTTCCCGCAATGCATAAATTCCGCAAGGTATGAAATCTTCTTGCGATGCATAAATTTCAGCGAGGTATGAAATCTTCTCGCGATGTATAATTTTTTGCGAGGCATGAATATCTTCTCGCGATTAACTTGTGATGCATAAATATTAACTCGCGATGCATGATTTTCCGCAATGCATGAATATTTACTCTTGATGCATGATCTTTCGCGATGCATGAATATTGACTCTCGATGCATGATCTTCTGCGGGGCATGAATATCTTCCCGCAATGCATAAATTCCGCAAGGTATGAAATCTTCTTGCGATGCATAAATTTCAGCGAGGTATGAAATCTTCTCACGATGTATAATTTTTTGCGAGGTATGAAATCTTCTTGGGATATATAAACTTTTGCGAGGGATGGAGTCTTCTCGCGATACATAAATTCCGCAATGCATGAATATTGACTCGCAATGCATGATCTTCCGCAATGCATGAATATTGACTCGCGATGCATGATCTTCTACGGGGCATGAATATCTTCCCGCAATGCATAAATTCCGCAAGGTATGAAATCCTCTTGCGATGCATAAATTTCAGCGAGGTATGAAATCTTCTCGCGATGTATAATTTCTGCGAGGCATGAATATCTTCTCGCGATTAACTTGTGATGCATAAATATTCACTCGCGATGCATGATCTTCCGCAATGCATGAATATGACTCTCGATGCATGATCTTCCGCGATGCATGAATATTGACTCGCGATGCATGATCTTCCGCAATGCATGAATATTGACTCGCGATGCATGATCTTCTGCGGGACATGAATATCTTTCCGCAATGCATAAATTCCGCAAGGTATAAAATCTTCTTGCGATGTATGAATATTAACTAGCGATGCATGATCTTCATCGATACATGAATATCGCTCTTGATGTCATCATTGGTGACAACTGAAAATAGTGCTTAAGTTGAGCAACATATTGATTTTCTGGATAATCATATCGTCTCAATTGAAAATAATTCTTCAGATAGTGTATTGTCCTGATCGACAATAAAATAAATGACCCCTCCGGGTAGTGTATTGTCTTGATCGACAATAAAATAAATGACCCCTCCGGGTAGTGTATTGTCTTGATCGACAATAAAATAAATGACCCCTCTGGGTAGTGTATTGTCTTGATCGAAAGTAAAATAAATGACCCATCCGGGTAGTGTATTGTCTTGATCGACAAAATAAGTGACCCCTCCGGGTAGTGTATTGTCTTGATCGACAATAAAATAAATGACCCCTCCGGGTAGTGTATTGTCTTGATCGACAACAAAACAAATGACCCCTCCGGGTAGCGACACTATTATGTCTGATAATGTGATGCAGATGCCGTCAACGACGAAAACCGTAAATTATCCTTTTCGGAGTTTTTATTTGGTTCATCTTTGAGATTAGATGGTCGCTTATTATAGACTTCATGTTTTTTTTGAGAATTGAATGAAATAAACCAATCACATTCCCAAATCTTCGATATAAGCAATATAAAATAATTCCTGCATCCACAGAAAATTACGTTAAATTTTGGGAGAACTTTCTCCTCCCTTTACTTCTCCGTATTCGTCGATCGGAATAATTTGCTGATATCAAAGCAAAGCTATAAACCTGCATCCACAGAAAAATTGTTAGTTTTAAAACGAACTGATCTGTGCCGATTTCTTCAGTTGTCTGCTCCTTGTCATGCTATCTCCGGTTGATCTCCCTGATCTCCCAACTATTGATAGATAAGACAAAATTCTTTATGCCAAAACAAAGGAAACATAAAAGGAAAAATTTTAAGAAAATAAATTTTTTGAAATATAAAAAGATCGCCAAGTGTAATGTCACGTCAGACTTAGCAAACTTCTCTGAGCCTAATGCTTGGAGGTATATCTCATTATGCGATGGGGAGTATTCAAAGCCAATCTAGACTTGTCGATAAATCCATGTTTGAAATTTTGAGGCCATCCTCAAAATTTCTGTCCCAGTTAACAGTATCGGCTTATCTTTCAACTGTCGCTAAGCAAATCATGGAATTTTGAGATCCTCTCAAAAATTCTATCCCAGTTGCAAATATCGAAATATCTTTAGTCTTGACTTGTTGAGGATTCGGAGATATCATTGCTTGTTTTTTGCATGGCAAACTCTGGTGATCTTTGCAACAAGCAAGCTAGCTCAATAATTATCCAACTGTAACGAGGTGGATGTCTCGATAATATTCCAACTGTAACGAGGTGGATGGCTCGATAATATTCCAACTGTAACGAGGTGGATGCTCGATAATATTCCAACTGTAACGAGGTGGATGCTCGATAATATTCCAACTGTAACGAGGTGGATGCTCGATAATATTCCAACTGTAACGAGGTGGATGGCTCGATAATATTCCAACTGTAACGAGGTGGATGGCTCGATAATATTCCAACTGTAACGAGGTGGATGCTCGATAATATTCCAACTGTAACGAGGTGGAGACTCGATAATATTCCAACTGTAACGAGGTGGATGGCTCGATAATATTCTAATATAATTCAATAATAGGAACCTGAAATGGAAAAACAAATATATGAACCACTTATGGGGTGGATCGCCCAACAAAACTATATGCAAAGTCTTTGATTGGCCAATCAAAGCACATAATCCACTTATGGGGTGGATACCCAACAAATTATAATTTTGACTGTGACATCGTTAAGAAACATGTATGCCTAAATTGCTACACGACAAACGTACTAAAAACTAAATTGACGTATATACACGTCACGATTATGATTCTCTCTTTAAAGACAGAATCATCGAGGTGAATAACTTAATTCATTCACATGAAGATTAAAGACACTTTTGCCTTCCATGACAAACTCAACAAATTTAAGTTTGTTGTTGACGTTTCCAATTGTTAACAAAGACTTGTAACAATTCGATAACTTCGACTATCAACGAAATATTGCGGGTCACCAACATCTTTGTGATGTGATGAACTCGATGATTTTCCCTTGCAACACTTCTAAGTTAGTGTTACTTTTGATCATCTTCAGATCTGATGTCGATTTCACATACGATACTGGCTTCACTCATACTATCACCTGCAAAGCTCGACACCAAACGTCAGTATTGATGATGAAGTAAAGAATAAAAGTAAAGATAAATAACTAGATTAAGTTATTTGATTTATCGAGATTAGGCTTTGATGAGTCTAATTATAACTTCAATCATGACTCGTGGCTAGTGATCATCCAACACTTTGTTTCTTAAAACTTTGAAATAATATGTCAGCGTTTGTCTTCAACATTCCTGCAAAATAAAAAAATTGTTTAAAAATCTCTTGAGGCAACATAATGAATAGAGATAAAATGAGATGGAAGGTTTTCTAAGTCTTGTTGATGAGGCCACGATGGGTGCAAATGACGCTTTTTGACACTCTTGATGTCTTTATATAGCCATTTTTGTGACTTCGATGTTCCTGCATCCAAAGAAAAATTCTTAGTTTGAAAGACTGATTTGTGTTGATCTTGTCTCCACGCTCCTTCATGCGGTTGGCTTACACGGTCGCCCGTCCTTTGTAAGACAGTCTTGATCTGTCTCAGTCTGAAATATATTTAACTCTAGTAACTTGCTTTATTAATTCTGAGGTTGCTCATTCTGGAATTTTGAGGCCCCTCCTCAAAACTCTGTCCCAGTTTGCCTCGATAGTATAAGACTTTTAACAGCGGACATGGTTGTGTGGAATTCTTGAGATCATCTCAAAAATTTGTCCCAGTTGCACATTTCAACATGATTCTCCATAAAATATCATCTTGGAATTTTGAGATTCACCCAAAAATCTACCAGTTGCATTTTGGTATTTCAGTGTTGACTTGTTGAAGAAGTCCATCTTCAAATGAATTTTTGAGATCCTCTCAAAAATTCTGTCCCAGTTTCCATTATAAAGTGAAAAATGGAAATCTTGCTGGGTATATGACCGAGCCATTGTGGCGCCTACGTATCCCATTGAAGCAGGAATCAGGTCAAACGTAGTTCCCCTCAAAGGTTAACCGAAAACAAGCTGGTATTCTCATTATTCTCAGTCATTTTTCTTCTTTCTTTCAATAAATTTTGATTGGGAAAGTAATCTTTGAAAACTTTGAATGTTCAACCACTAATCAACACAAATCAGTTTTGAGTACCTGACAAAGAAAAATAACTCAAACAACAAATGTGTTAGTTTGTGTAGGTAGTAGGTAATACAAGATATGACACAAAGCTGTAAGCACACAAAAGTCGCTTCATTTGAATAAAGACTAACCCACATAAAAAATGATTAGATAGACAGAAATTTGTCTCTCTAATTTTTAGCTTTGTGAGTCAAAAATATCGACCTGAGTCAGGACAAAGTCGATTGATTCTTCTGGTTTTTGATTGAAATGTAACTCTAATTCTTTGTAAGAGTTGAAAAGATAAAATTTCTCAGAATAGGGACCGAACCTTGAAAGGCTGCCTACGTATCTCACAAAAGAGAATTCAGGTCCTACGTAGTTCGACCCATTCTTGAATCTTTTATATATATTTTTTTGATATGAGAGTATTTTTTGAAAAATAAAGTTCGAGTTTATTGGGAGACTAAAGACTCGAAGAGTATTTGGACGTACTTTCGATAGTGATTTGATATTTATGCTTAAGGAGTTCTAGAAAATAATTTTCGAGAATGAGTAGGCTAGAATATCTCCAAATGAAGCAACATAATCATACAAACAATTATAACACATAAACAGTTATTGCGCGTTCTAAACAGATATGTGACCCTTTTATGCCAAGGGTAGACCTAACGATTTGAAGGATTTATATGTCATTTGAAACATCCCATTGTCCCAAAACCCAAATTTATACAAATTTATTAATAAAACTTAAATGGGGATACATAATTGGGAGAAATGGGATACAACATAATCAGTCCCACACAGGGGTACAATTCTGAACTATGCTTCCATAGAAGGTCATTCCCTCTTCATTTCTTCTCTTCTCCGGGTTCCCGCGTCTTAGACTAGTAACTTGTGATTTTTTTTATTTTTTATTTTTTTACTAGAATAAGCTACAATCTACTCCCAATCCCGAGGACAATGATTTTTTCAGATGATGTATATATCCTTCAAATTTAAACAAATAAATATGATCACCCGTTCAGGCCGTAGACCCTTTTGGACTCAAGGTGGTCTATCTAATGAGCCCAACACTCCTTGGGTGTTGGGTCGTCTTAGGCCAATGCGCTATTTTCGGGATTGGGTTTCGCTCTATCTTGGTTTAACTAAGAGTGGGTTGTATTTAGAGTAGAAAGGGTAACCCAAGCAGACTACTTGGGCTGGGACAGTTAACGATCGTTGACTATCAAGTAGCCAACTACGCTCGTCAGGGTGTCCCGAGAAAATATTTGGTTAACGAACGACTGCGAACCCGCATAATCGTCCTTTAGTGAAAATGAAACAATCGTCGTTTGACGGAATTATGATATGCCATGAATGCAACAGTTCAATAAAGCAATAAATAAACAGATAAACAGTTAACTCACATAGCCAAAAATATGTTAGTTTTAAGGTTAGAATCCTTCGACTCCCCAGCGGAGTCGCCATTTCTGTTTTATCGAAAATTTTAACCTTTTATAAAGATTTTCGGTTTTTTAGAGTCGCCACTTAATTTTTGAAGAAAAATCAAGAAAACTATTGTTTTCAAATAACTTAACAGAGAAAATTGCTTGAAAATATTTAGAGGGTTCGGGGATTCAAATTAATGTTTTAGGAAGGTGTTAGGCACCTAAAACATCCGTCTAAAACGGTTTTCCAGCAACTAACAAATTTGGCTAAAACTTCGCTTTTAACTTAACTTGAATAAAATATTTGGAAGTAGAGAGTTGAAATACTAACTTATTTTTTAAGTCATTTCATTTTGCAAAATTATTTTAATTTTGAGTTGATAAAAACATTTACGGCATTTGTGGGGATTCGGATTTTCTAACTTTAAAATTAACGACAAGTATGCAAACAAATAAGCAAATAAAGTAAAAGAGAGAAATAGAGAGAGAGAGAGGGAAAGAGAATTGGGTTCAAAATCGGGTTCTCTGTCAGCCTTGACCGGTTTTTGGACCCACCTGTTTTGGGTTTTTGACCCATTTCCTTTCGTACCTGTCCTAGACTAAGCAAATAATTAATACTAAAGAAATACAGTAAAGTAAAAGACGACAAGGGCTAATGCCTTAAATAGATACAATACGAAATGCAAAATATAAAACGGGTCTTCTAATTCATCTTTTCCGACTTTCTTCAATTCTTTAAATCTTGGGACCCGTCCATCGGTTTAATAGGTTGACTGGAAAAGAGGAACTTTGAGCCTTTATGGCTCTTCTCATGGAATGCAAAGGAGAGAGTGAGAGTTCACGTTGAAACTCGAACGAATTTTACATACAATGAAGAGCAAAAATAAAAATTAGCACTTGAAAATAATATCCCTAAATCATATCTTAAAGAAGATTAAACGATTTTAAAATAATGAATGTACCCAAACAGATTACAACTTAACACCTAAAGCCAAAATGAGTAAATAAATAAATAGATTGGATAGGAGAAGCCAATGATGTCGTTAATTTTATCTAAAAGCACACATAATAGATAAGCAGTAATATCCAAAATATGTAATAATCTTAGAATTAAATATAACAATGATGCATGAATAACTAAATAAATATATTAGACCATGATGTGAAACGAATCCAATTTGCTATATGTATACATATATGCATATATATAAAAATAAATAAATAAATAAATAAATAAATAAATAATAAATAAATAAATAAATAAATAATAAATAAATAAATAAATAAATAAAAATAAATAAATAAATAAATAAATAATAAATAAATAAATAAATAAATAAATAAAAAATAAAAAATAAGAAATTACCTGATTCTGGGCAGCGAACCGAGACTACGAATTTGACGGAGACGATTCCACCACCTCTCCAAACTCAAACAGCCGCAAAAATATTTTATAAATATTAAACTATGGAACCAAGAATTCCCGAAAATTTCTGGGTACTCTTTGGTCTCCTCTCTATATCTTTCCTTTGGTGTAGTGAAGAGAGGCTTATATAGGACCAATTTTTGGTCCAAAAAAGATTGGGGAGCAATGTGGGACAAATGCAAAAATTTCAAAATTTCTATTTGAAGGGTTCAAAGTAATTGATTAATAGGATGAATTTACATAAATTAATTTAGCAAGCTTCTTAATCTTAACAAAAAAATAAAATAATTAATTTAATTGTAAACTCAGTGATTCAAAAAAAAAAAAATAATATATATATATACATATATATATAGATATAGATATATATATAACTATGATTTAAACAAAACTAATTTAAAAGACTACTTACTAAATTTAAAATATTTTGAGATGATTTTTGGATAATCATAAAATATACTAATTATATACATAATTATGTAAAATATAGATATTATCTAAAAACTTTAAGAAATGGCAAAAATTATTATTCAAAATAACGCAATCGTTATGTTTTTCCTAAATTCACAAAACTAATTATTTTAAGTTGTTTGAGAATTTAAGAAGCTTATGAATTAATTCCTACCGGGGAGGGTCAAAATTGGGTGTCAACAGGGTTTAAATTGGGTCCGTTAAAAATAAAGGGCAATATAGGACCTATAGGTATACAGCAAGGGTATTTTAGGACTAATAGGTGGATGAAGGGTAATGTTGTACCATTTCTAATAGTTCAAGGGTATTTTAGGCCCTTTTTCGCCAATATAAAGGATACTAAATTACCTTAAAAGGCATCTCGAAAATTCTACAAAGAGATCATTATCTCGAATAATCTGCAAATTGATGGATTATTCCTATAAAGAGGTCAAATCTAGATCATTCTAGTTTGAGAAATACGCCACGAACGACCCTCGAATCATGGATAAATTCTAGGAGAGTAGAATCAAGGGATCAACAAAATTGTACCCGCAATCTATCTTGATGAATAAAATCATGTTTCTTCATATTTTATTTGTTTGTTTATTTATTTTCCATATGTTTAAAATTTGTTGCATACAAATTGGTACGCCCAGTGGGATCAAATTTGCCCTTCATCTCTTGTCTCTTAATCAAATCTGAAAATCTGAAGCTACACAGGTGGAAGAATGAGTACTTCAAGTCTCGTCTTTGAGTTTAATCAAGTCTACACTCCGACAAGTCTTGAAGCAGGGGCATTTGTAGACATTGAAATTTTGTGGGACTCTACAAGATGCGTTCGATTCGAGTTGGGGCTCTACAAATTGTGTTCAACTCAAATTAGGATTCTCGGAGGCTACTCAACCCTAAACCCTAGTTTATGCCTATGCCTATATAAAGGGTACTAAATTACCTTAAAAGACATCTCAAAAATTCTATAAAGAGATCAAGATCTCGAATAATCTGCAAATTGATGGATTATTCCTATAGAGAGGTCAAATTTAGATCATCCTAGTTCGAGAAATACGCCACTAACGGCTCTCGAATCATGGATAAATTCTAGGAGAGTAGAATCAAGGGATCAACAGAATTGTACCCGCAATCTATCTTGATGAATAAAATCATGTTTCTTCATATTTTATTTGTATATTTATTTATTTTCCATATATTTAAAAAAATTTTATAAACAAACGCTATATTGTTTATTTGTAAAATCCTTTTAGTTGATATTAACGTTATCTCTATTTTTGTTTTGTTATTGTTTATTGTCAAACGACAATAGAAAGAAATTGCCTTTTTGATCAATATAAATATTAACTTGGTAAATTATGATACATTGACAATTGGACATAAAGTGAGGCAATGACTACATCATAAAGAATCACTTGGTGCCATAACTTTATTTAAAAGATAAAAAGAACAAATCTTAATCGTATTTATTGCCATTGTAACTAAACAAAATATTATTTATCCTTATTACTATTAGTCCATTACCACTATTTTTTTATTTTCCCCCATCTCTCAATTAAAAAAATACTAATAAGGTAATTAATATAATATTCAATAACAAAAGAATACACTATCGAATAACAACGATATACTAACATTTAATATAAGTAAATAACGGAAATGTGGAGACTCAAGTAGTAACATAAAACAAGATTTACATTATTATTATCATGATTAAATATAGCTCCAATAAGCTATATAAAATATGAATTTTATTACATACAAAAAAAGCAAAGACATATATATATATATATATATATATATATATATATTCAAGCTATATATATCATATAGTAATGAATTAATAAAATCAATAAGTAAATACATTTTTTCTTTCTCCCCTCATTAGACTATGTTTCAAAATTAAAAATAAATTATAGTTAAATGTGAGATATATTTAAATTCAACATTGAGGCATATCAGGAGGAGGAGGAAGCAATTTCTCTTGAGAGCCTTTTCCATCTTTCACAATGAATGCCATTTCCATTCCCCAACTTACGTGACGTTCTAAATGACAATGCATAAACCATACTCCTGTCACATTAAAAAAAATACATATTATTAAATAAAGAGTTCGAATTATATATATTAATGACATAATTTAATTTAATACAGTAGGTATCATATAATTATTTTACTTGATCATATTGTAATAAGTTATTTACCATGTTTTCAGCGTTTACAAGAATACATGCATGATATATTTATGTATATCTAATATAAATAAAGCTGAGTTTAACGTCTAAAAATAACAATTTATCTATAAAAAAAAATGTGATTAGTTTGTAAAACAAATTTTACATTTGACAAAATGTCTTAGTTTTGACTAGATCAACATGCTAGAGCACAATTAAAATTAGCTCATGAAAATATGATAACTCGCTCAATTTGTATGAGTTCAATGTATCTATTATTGACCTAGTCTATTTTATTTAACCAGTGAGAAACCTTATCATTTTTTTTTTTTGGTAACTAAAAAACATATATAGAACAAATCAATTAGAAACTAAAACTTGGTAAAAGTTAGACCGATTGGGTTATGACTCGTTATGTCCGTTTTGATCCAACTATCTCAACTCATATAACTTCTGTGCGAGTTAATAATCTGTTCATGTATTAACTCGTGTTATATTAACTAGTCAGATCTCGTCCAGCGCACCTACTTGACACCTCTAAGCATAGTAACATATAAATAACAATGTATACAAAGAATTATATATGATCAATTAAAAAATATACCTGGATTATCAGCTTTGAACCTGATGGCAGCCCATCCATTTCTAACAACAGCAATAGTATTCTGAAGAGGTGGATCAACAAGATTATAATTCAAAGGGTCTTTATCTTTGTCAAAATTTCCAAATCCAGCTCCAACAACATAAAAACTATATCCATGTAAATGAATTGGATGATCAACTCCACCTAATAAACTAGTCCCTTGTAACACAATCTCTACATTTGTTCCATATTCAAGAACATGAACCTCCGTTCTACGATCGGGACGTTGTAATTCCACAGGTAGAGATCCACCCGTAAAATCAAAATTTAAAGGCGGAAAACTAGGAAATTCATCTCCATAAACCCCTTGAATATTTTTATAATAAGCTTCTAATATGTCGATACGAGGTAACACAAAGCTTATATTATTCACACTAGCCGCGAATCGATCCCCGTTAGGTCCACTACACGATTCATCCTCGCAAGGTAAGGTATTTACGGAAAATGTGAATAATAAATTGGTTGTAACGTTTAATGGTACGTTAATAGGGTGTGTTTTATCGGCTAGGCTTTTTAATGACCTAGTGAAATTAAACGATGCGTTCGTATCGTTGAAATTCGGGAGATCGGGGAGGATAGGTGGTGATGAAGCGTTGTAATTTCCACGATACTGAATGATAGCGGTGGTGGTTGTGTCGTCAAAATCAACTCCGACTACGCTATTATAGGCCTTCGCGCCCATATAATAGTGGTTAGGGTTTTGATTTGCTTCGAGTAAAACATCAATACTTTCACCAGGGGAAATTGTGATGTAATTTGACTTGAATGGTTTAACGTACGCACCGTCGGTTCCTACGACCGTGAGTTGGTGATTTGCAACGGAGAAAAACATGAGATTATTCATTACGGCGTTAACAATTCTGAGCAAATATGTCTTGTTTTTCTCCACCGTTAGTTTGAATGTGTCTGTTGAAAAAAAAAAGAAAAAATTAGTTATGTTCATAAATATTTTTTCAACATAATTTGCATCATCAAAACTATATATTACGTGAGACAAATGAAAAAAAACCCATATATAATCTAGTTTGAATTTTACTATAAAGTACATATACTTAGAATACTATCATGACTTTTCTCCATTTTCCCTTTTGAATTATGCTAACGTGGTTAAGCTTTGAAAAGTAACACCCCTCTCTATTTGTCAATATACGTGATGAAATTTATAACTGATATAAAATTTAAAAAAGTAAAAAAAAAATTGAAATGTCTAACGCAAGTAGTGGTTATAAATCATTTTAGAGGCAAATCTAGTCTTCTAGTTATAGATTCACGTGAACTCAGTAGCTTATGCTCAAACTTCATATTTTTATAAAGGAGTAATCCACTAAATGTACCAGACTAACAGTCAAATTCGAAAAATGCAATATGACAATTAAAAGTGAACAGAAGCAATATATATAACACATAGATTAGTACAAAAATTAATGTAATTAGCATTAATTAATACTATTTATTTTACCATTTCTTGAGCAAGGATATAAATCTCCTGGTTGACCATTTATAAGAAAAGCATCAGATTTATTTGCATCTCGTCCACTTGCTAGAAACTCATCTACAACTGCTTGTACATCACTTTTCCACCACTCCCCTACAATTTAATAATAATTTTAAAATTTCCGTACCAGTCAAACAAATTAAAACGGAACGAGTATATTAATAATGCATACCTAATATGATGGGAATTTCAGCAGTAGGTCTAGGAAAAGGATAATTAGTTTTATTTGCTGGACGTATAATAAGTGCACCATTAACAGTAGCTCTTGACCAATCACTATGAGCATGCCACCATAAAGTTCCTTCTTCATCTGAAAGATTAATCCTTTGACTAAAATTTGTTCCTGGTCGAATTGGACATTGAGTAATAAATTCAGGTCCATCTGACCATGGATATCGCGGTTGTTTCACTCCATGCCTGATATTTGTCATTCTTTTTAGTATACTCAATCATATTGTATAATGAAATAAAGTGAAAAAGGATAAATATATCCTCAAACTATCGTAAATAGTATGCAGATACTCTCCATCGTACTTTTGGAACATTAGTGTCTATGTCATCCAAAAATTAGAGCATATGTACTCTTTACTCTAAGGAAAGACTAAATAAGGACGTGTGGTGCAATCTTATCCGTCGATCTGATATATAATAAATGTCGGGTCGGTGGATAAGATTATGACACGTGTATGTCCGTTAGTGTACGATAGGGGCACCAATGTCTTAAAAGTATGAAGGAGGATATCTCATACCATTTACGTTAGTTCAGGGATATATATATTTATCCTTTTTCCTAATAATAAAATTATAAAAATGATATGAGATGATCACACAGTTCAATATTTACCAGTGGATTGTTATATTTTGTGTTCCATCATTTTGGACATTGACAACGAGTGTATCTCCAGTATTGGCATATATAACTGGACCTGGAAATTGGCCATTCACAGTCAAAATATTCTTTGAGCTGCAAAGTTTTGAGTATGGTGCTTCTTTAATCTGCATGGACATATATATACTCAAAATTAAAATATTGGTACGACAAATTAAAAATGTTAATTTATTATTCGTAGCCAAACTATATTTTTTAAATAAGGTAGAGAGGCTACTTACTATAAATCGATGATGATGAACAAAAGCATGGGCAGGTAAAAGACCAATTAAAAAAAGAAATATTATAATTTGTTGAATGAAGATCTTCACTTTTGATCTCATTATTTTTCTTTTTGTGCAAACAAATACTATATACTAATAATAATATGATATGAAAATGTGTAATGGGTGTTAATGTATTTATAGAGACCATGAAGTTATCAAATGAGAAAAAGATGACAAAATTGTCGTAGCAAACTTCAAAACAACTATCATTACCATTAATTAGCGTACAAATATAGTTAAGTTGTTTTTCATTATAATGTGTATGGTTTTTTACTTTTCAAAATGTTGATTTTTTTTTTGTTGTTATAAAGTCAATTTTGTAAATAAAGTCAACCCACTCCCCTATTCATATTAAAGTATATAATATTACTCCCATTATATTAGATGGTCAAATGGTTTAAGCCCATAATGTTATAGTTCCACCTATAATTTTAAATATCCTATTAAGTTAGGGTAAAATATTTTAAATTAAGAGTGTATATAACTTAAACTCAGATTATTATTTTTTTGGATTGTTACAAAAGTTACACTCAAATTATTATCTTTGACTAAGTTAAACTGTAAATCCTTCCTTTATAGGAGTAGTTTCGAGAATGGTAATCTAACTTGTTTTATTCTATCAAAGTTAATTACTTAGCTATCTTTTAGGATTAAGAAAATATTGATCACTTAATTAACTTTAATGATTTAAGTATCACAAAAACTCACTAAATAATAGTATTACCTATATATCTTCCTGGTAGAATATTGGGAAAAGAGTTCGAAATATATCTGAATTTTGACGAAATTATTGTAACCATTCCAAATTTTGAGTTGGACCTACTACCCCCTCAGTCCTCACTGTTCAAGTGTATTTTAAAAGTGTATATGTGTCCACGAGGATAAGTTAGAATTTATAATGATGCAATAGTTGACACATATATACCTTTGAAATACACTATTAAATAGTGCAGGTGTAAAGGTCATTCCCAAAATTTGGAATTGTTACAATAATTTCGATCAAAATTCGAATATATTTCAGACCTTTTTCCTCAAAATATTTGTATACTTACCGTTTACAATTTTTGAAAATATCATTAGCTACCCATTGTTTAGATCCTAAAATTGTTAAAAAAAAAAAAAAAAAAAAAAAAAAAACTTTTTACAGTTTTGAAAATTCAATAGTTTCATCATAAGTCATAAATCATAATACGCGTACATGAAAAAGGTTGAAATTCTATTCTTCCAAATGTTTCATTAGTCAAAAACATTTTTTCTTAATCAGAGGGTTAATTTATTTATACTAAAATTAATCAATTAAATCGCTAAAAGTTGATTCCAAAATTAGGTAAATTTCAATTGTGAAATCTTTTATGTAGTTATTTCAATATAATTTTCTTCTGCTCTGACTTTTCTCTTGAAATTAATAACTAAATTGTTTGTGGCTGCATAATTAATTAACTCGTTTCCTTTTACACCTAATTTGACTGGAAAATGTTGCATGCCAAGAATATATATATATATATATATATATATATATATATCCTCTGAAGAATAAGAAAAAAAACAAGAAACTAATACTTGCCTTTTAATTACTTTGCTTAATGAAATAGTAACCAATATAATGATAATTAACTTAACAACAATAATGTTGTCACTTGTCCCGTTGATCTTTTCCCTTTCATCACAAGTGATATGAAGGGGAAAAAAAGAAGTAATTATCGTTATCTAACAAAGAATCAGACTTGAGACCTCTTATTAAGAATTAAGAATTACTTACTAATTTCATTACAATTCTTATTGATTTAAGTAGTCATTCAGATTTATGTTGAAAAGTGGAAAAGTCATATGTTAGTTGTTAATAAAATGATTGATCCCCTTATATTGTCTTTGGGTGATTTTTCTCTTAAAACTACTTTGTATATCGAGTTAGATTCGAAATTCATTTCTTTATCTGAGCAAGACTCCTCTCATCCAATATTGAATCGCCAAATAAAAAATTGTCATGCTTCAGTTTTTATCCTTAGACATTAAATAGGATATTGAAGAATTAAAAAATACTGAAAATGGCCTAAAATATCCTAAGTATTAGATGGTACAAAATTACCTTCCATCCACCTATTGGCTCAAAAATACCCTTGTCATCCACATTTGAGTTCAAAATTGACCATTTATTTAACGATTTTAAATTTTTACTATTTAAATATTTTTTAAATACACGGCGCTCAACTATTATTTAACTTATTAATATAATTTATAAATCAATCAACTACCCACCCATTACTAATTAAACCCCACTCAATTAATTGGGTGGGGTTTAATTAGTATGAGTGGGTAGCAGGTTGGTTTATGAATGATATTAATAAATTTTATAACTAATAGTTGAGCGCCGTGTATTTAAAAAATATTTAAATAGTATAAATTTAAAATCGTTAAATAATGGTCAATTTTGAACTCAAAGGTGGATGACAGGGGTACTTTGGAGCCAATAGGTGGATGAGAAAGGCGTTTTGGAGCCAATACGTGGATGAGAATTTTTTCATAAAAAATAAGATCGATATTGCATAAATTTGTATGTAACCCATGAAAGTAATAACAATATGGGTAAATTTAAGAAAATCTCACATTTTTTGGTTGATATTTATTGGTGCAATAATATATGCCACGTAAGAGTAACATAAAAGTCGATGAAAATTGTCAATTGAGTGGTAGTAGTACCGTGCAAGGGAAGAATATTAAATAATATCAGACGGTCAATATTATATTTTTTGTTTGAAGAAAAACACAGCACAACTTTCTTATTTTGGAGCTTTAGAAAAGTCAGACAATTAAGGTTATAATCCTCTATTTCCTTTATAAGAAAAAACAAATCCCTCTAATAATATTAAGACAAAAATATTCACGAATTATTGACTGGTTATGATTGAATAAATATTATCTCTTCGTTCTTAATCAAAGATTCTAAATGTAATCGTTTCTGAAAGAGAGAAATTGTGATTCTTTATCTGTAATATAAACTTAAATTAATCGAGACATTAAAGTGAGTATTGAACACAAAATTTTAAAAAAAATCCTATAGCATCTAATGTCCATGTTTTTTTCTCTGAATGAGTTAGTGTTCTTAATATTTCTTTTAAGGATAATTATATAATAGCAAACTAATAACCTAAAATAAATGGAATAGCTACGGTTTGATTTAATTGTGCTCTATAGCAAACGTTTTCCAAAGTTTGTCAGTCGCCTCTCTCCCAAAAATCTCGCTCGCCACTCTCCCATTCTCGCTCGCCACTCTCCCTTTGCTCGCCTCTCTCGCTTTATACACAGAACTAATGTATAAATTGTGTTTCTGTTTTGTATAAAGCGAGAGAAAATTGTATATACACATGCAAAAACATATATCTTCGTGCTATACACTTAATTATACAATTTACAAACATTTTACTTCGATTCAATTGTAGACAAATGTAAATTTTATACAAATATTGCAGCGAAAAAGGCCAACGAATTATACAATTGCGAATTATACAATTGCAGTGAAACACAATTTTCTCTCGCTTTATACAACAGAAATGTATAAATTGTGTTTCTTTTTTTGTATAAAGCGAGAGAAAACATATATCTTCTTCCTATACACTTATAATTATACAATATACAAACATTTACTTCGATTCAATTGTATGCAAAACAAATTTTATACAGATATTGCAGCGAAATAGGCAGCGAATTTTACAATTGCGCATTATAGAATTGCAGCGAAATAGGCCAGCGAATTATACAAGTTAGGTCAGCGAATCATACAATTGTATATATATAGCGAGGCCAGCGAATTATACAATTTAGGCTAGCGAATTATACAATTGTATATGTATAGCAAATTATACAGTTATATGTTTGCTATGGAGCGCAATTATGCAAACTTTGCTATAGCATACAAATATGAATTTTTTGTTTGCTATATGTGAAAGTTACCCTTCTTTTATATATATATATATATATATATATATATATATATTATATATATATATATATATATATATATTATTGCATATCTAATGTTTGGCATATATAACGTTTAGGATCATCATTTTTTCCTAACATTAATGATTTGTTCTTTTTCCGTCATAATTTTTCCTTCAATAATATTGTTTGACAACACGTACGAAAAAAAAAATAGGAACAAAATATTTTGATATCTGCAATAGTTGTGATTTGTGAACAATTTTTTCCCCTCGTTACAAGACATATTCAAAGTATCTCTCCGTCTCTAATTAGTTGTTTTCAGTCATTTTTTAAGAGTTAATTATCTAAACTCTAATTAATATTTTCAGATATATTTTTTCATCAAATTAATTTATACGAGTAAAATTGTATCTAATAATATTTTCTTATAATTTTTAAATATCTAAATTTAATACTAAAATATTGAGTAGATATAATCTAATTTAACTTAAGAAAATAGTAAAATTAACATAATTAACATGTCAATTATTTTGAAATGGATGAATATTATATTACCACAAAATATTATTTGAAAAACTACACTATTAGACAAACATATTCCTACCATATTTGCTAGTTCTTCTAATAGTTTGAAATAATTACATATCATCTTTGTTGACATCCTTTGAATAGAGCAACGTCGCGGTGACTCAACTAAAAAAAAATTTAGTTAAAAGAATTTAAAGAATTTTAAAACGGGTAAAAGGGGGTTAAAGGGAAAAGAGAGTCGCCACCTAATTTTTTTTTTTGGAAAACTAGGAAACCGATGAATTAATTAACTTGAAAGAAATGTCTACGAAACCAAATTGATTCTAGGTAAGGGGTTTAAATTATTCCGAAGGGAAGGGATTAGGCATCCTTCGAAATCCACAAATGTGGTTCCCGACTGAGTTCATTTTTTCAAATTGAGGAGAAAAATAATAATAATATACAAGTAATATAAATATGCAATATACACAAGTAATAAAATAAAATAATAACATAAGAAACGGCCTAAGGTTTGCCTAACGTCGATATTGACATAATAATGAATAAAAATATAATTAGAGCTCTCCGAATAGCTTCAATGGAAGCAACTCTGTGTACCTGTAAAGACACTTAGTAAAAGTGTTAGTAATAAATAAATATGAATAAAAATGAATAAACCAAATAATAGCTTAAAAATCAAAAACCCGTCTTATTAACATAAGAGGCCTTGGAAATCGACGGTAATTTCTTCATCGGCCAATTTCAACATATAAAATATATAAGCTTAAACTAAAATTCCGTCTTTTTAAAATGGGGAGGCCTCCAAAACCGACGGAGAGATTTTATCATTGGCCATTTACACAAATAAATGTGAGGATATAATGTGTCGGAGAAAGACCAAACTAACCAAAACAAACTAACCAACCACAAAAATATAAAAGCAACAAGAAGTTAACAATAAATCAATACATAAAAGTGCTATAGGTAAAGCATAAATTATCAGAGGAGTGACGTAACCCGAGAAAACTAATTAAAATTAAATGAATTGTTCATGAAATAACTAAAAAAAATTGAAGTAAAGAAACTTAAACTATGATTTCCAATCAAAATGCAACAATATTAAAATGAATGGATAAGCAACATGGAAACAAAATAAAACAATAACCAAAATAAATTAAATAGGCAAAACACAACATTAATAAATAATAGAAAGTAACAACAACATATTATAACTTGCTAAAATACTAAAATAAAGCAACAAAACTTTATCCAAGATGATTTCCAATAATGCATAAATGGAACAAGAACCAGTGAATAAGGCCATCAACAATTAATAAATAAATAAGATAATAAGCTTATTAAATAATGAGAGAATGAGTCAAAAATAAAATAGATAAACCAGTCCCATAAAATAAATAAAAAAATAAAAAAAAATCAAAACAATATGCATCACTTAACTCACTGGAAAATGTGGAAAAGAGAAACTCAATTCACTCAACAATATATTCTAAAGCAAGAAGAGAGAGTATAAAGAAATCACCAGATTTATCAAAAAAGAAGAAAGCAGCGAGGTAGGTTGGAATTTGGTTCAATGGTTCTTCGCCGGAGACGGTGGTGTTGGTCGGATCTTGTTTTTTGCTACGTCAACGGATATGGAGTTGTGCCGGATGATGAGATACCTGCAAAATAAGGAAAAAATCGTGAAAGGGGAGAGGGGAAGGGACTGGCGGTGATCTGGTGGTGGGTTTTGGGTGGTTTCAAATGGTGAGCTCGTTTGGAGCTTGTTTAGCCGGAAAAAATGATGAATGGAGATGGGGTTTTGGGGTCTGTTTGGTTGTTGGAAAATGGGGAAAAGAGGTGGTTGTTTGATTGTTGTTTGGCAGCGATTTGGGTCGGAGAAGAAGACTAAAATGGGTCTGGTTTGATTGGCTTTTTCATGGAGGAAAAGGGAGGAGGAAAGGTCTGATTTGGTTGGCTTTTCATGGAGGAAAAGAGAGGAGGAAGGGTCTGATTTGGTAGGAGCTGGCAGTGAAGAGGAGAACAGAAGAAATGGGGTCTTGGTGGTGGATTGTCGGAATAACTCCGGCGACTCGCCGGAAAAATAATGAAGAATAAAACAATAATAAATCTAAAAAAAATACCCCTAAAATCTTATCCACCCCTTAAACCTAATGGACCAACTATTTCATATATTGGGAGCTCAAAACTATGGGGCCAAGTTATGGGCTTGGGGTTGTGACCCAAAAATTGTCGATTGATAAAATATCTGTGTATGTAAATTGTATCGAATTTGAATAAATATTTAGACTGCGCATAATATCAAAATGAATATTAACAATGTAACAGAGAAAAAAAATGAATATATAAAAAAAATGTAATAACGTAATCAATTACATGTAAAAAATGTGATTTAACAAAAATAATGATTTTATAAAAATGAACAAATAGTTGAACGTCTGGCTGTGACAAAATAATATAAACATAACAATCGACAAAAATCCTAATACTTTGAGAAAAAGGATGACTATCTAAAAATTGCATTAAAATGACAAAAATATGTATTTTAAACTATTTAAACTAAAATACTCTAAAAGTATTAATTTTAAAACTATCGGACCAAAATTTGGTGTCAACAATCTTACTAATAAAAAATAATTATATTTGCTAATTATATAGGCAAAAATATATATATTTATTGTACATGAGATTCAACAATTATTTTGGTTTGTGCTTTAATTAGATCCAATTCGGATAGGTTTCCACAAGTGCTTTTACAGAAAAGTTATTTTTTTTTTGTTTCTAAAAGATAATTTATTCCTCCTATTATATAAAAGTACTACCTTTTTTTTTTGTTCTCTCTAAAAGCTTCATCAAATATTCTAACTTTCTAAAACAAGTATACCTTGAGGAAGAAAAAAACTTAATCAAATACTCAACTATCTTTTAAAAAAAAAAATTTTACCACTAGACGAAGTGTTAACAACATTTTATTAAAAACAAAAAGAGATCAATAGTTATAAGTACAAGTGAGGGGATAGATCTTACCTTACCAATCCTAATGTACCTAATTTCTACTAACTAACAAGCATGAAGAGAATAAGAGTTCGAGAAAACTAAGTATTTTGTGATCACCATGAAATTTGTAATACACGGCATGATGATATTACAAATGAGGATGTTTAAATGATGCAAACATACAACAATCAAGAAGAAGGTTGAGTTATCAGGTTCAAACTTTCTATCAAAAAAGCATGAATTAAGAAGGATTGATTGTCCATCAAAAGTAACTTAAAGTATTTTTCTCGTGTCTTCATCTTCAAACCCATCCAACAACTCTTGATAATCCAGACCTTGTTTATGGATTTATTGGATCTTGCTTAACCTATTGATATTGTCATATAATTTTGCTTTGCCTGTTACATCCGTATGTGCCTTGAAACAAAACCTTCAATCAGTTTACCCTCTCAACTATGTTGCCTTTGATATGCCTTTTTTTTTTTTTTTTTTTTTTTTTTTTTTTTTTTGCTTTTCGTTGTTTCCACTTCTTTGTTGCCTAGGTGATATGTCCCTTTCCCTAGCCATTCTATCAAAGTATATGTCCAACATCTTGTCTTCCTCATCTTCATCAAGGGAATCCTCGCTCAAATCAATTGTATTTGATGCTAAGGCCCTTGACTCATTCTTCTCTGCAATCACACATTTAGGAACAAATACGGAAGCTTTTAGACTTAATTTTCTATTATTCAAAGCAAGTGGCGAACCTGTTTTTCTCAGATCAATTCGTTTTCATTTTCTGTTGACCTTACTAGCTTTTCAGTAGCCTTCAATAAAACATCAAAGCTATTCGAACACACTATATAGGTCTCTTGAGGCATTACTAATATCTTGCAATCGCACCCTTTCCACTTCATGGAGAATGATTTCGGCTAGTTGAAAGGGACCGACTACTAGCTGAATTTTTGTGCACAACTAGTCTCCAATTTTTAGCTGCATTCTCGTTTTCAACTTGCGAAACATATTGCACATAATTTTCAACATCTTCGACATTAGATGTATCCATTATTTTTGTCTTGAATCAATTTGCGATGCATCTACTCCAACTATTGGTGTCACCCCGCGTTATAGTTGCATTAGACATAAATTCAACTCAAATTCTTTTGGTTGCATCTCATTAATAGCAGTTTATTGGTTATTGCAATCACCTAAAACATCCACACTTTTGTTGTTGTAATATCTATATAGATTTAGGACTTAATTAGAGATAACTCCGGATCATTTGAAACCTCTAAAATATCTTTATTTTGAGTAGTTGTTTGAAAACTAATATGTAAACATATCAACATCCATCGAGTCTGCACGATTTTGCTCAGTAGTGGCAACAACCAATTGTCTATTTTGGTATATATGCTCTAGTGTTTGGACGGAAGGGGCATTAATGTCCTAAAAGTATGACAATGGATATCTGCATATCATTTACGATAGTCCAAAAATTTTGTAACCATAAAACTTTCTAATTCTTCCAATTATAGTCTATGGAAAGCACAAATTATTTGTCTTTCTTGAAAGTCAAGAATTAGTTGGTTTTATTGATGGAACTAATTTAATTCATTTACCATTGTTGAATTCGAAGTGGAAAAGAAGTGATAGGCTTGTTAAAGGTTGGATTTTTGGCTCTTTGGCTGAAGAAATGTTTCAGTATGTTGTGGAGAAAATTAGTGCTAGAGATGTTTGGTTAAAATTAAGTGAGTGTTCGATTATGTTTTATTGTGAAATATGAAGGAAAAAAAGTATTTTTTGTTTTCAAATTGGAAATGATATTTAAATTCCATAATTTTATAGCCAAACTCTAAAAAAAAAATCATGGTCAAACGCCTAACTTTGTGATATTTAATTTTTCTTAAATGACTTTTCTTTGATATGTTTAGGGAAGTTATTTTTCTCGAAACTAATATAAGTATGGTTTTTGGAGGTGGGGGTGGCAGGTTGAGGATAGAGGTGAAAAAATGAAATTTTAAAGTGGATGTGGGTGGGGTGAATTGGGGCTTGGTAGGGTAGAGGGATGGTAGAAGAGTGTTTTGGAAAATGTTTTTCTTAAGTTTTGAAGGAAAATCATTTTTCTTAAATTTGAGGAAAATGAGTTGATTTGGAAAACATTTGACCCAACCAAACATGAGAAAATAGAAAAATATTTTCGAAAAATATTTTAGTTCATACCAAACACACCCTTATTAAATTATGTTTCTTTAGTATTATGTTTTACCAAAAATTACTTCTTGATGTGCTTGATCTTTCACATTCTTTGTTGGAGGTCTTTATACCGGTCAAATTAGTAAACTTGAAATAGCTTCAAAGAGAGGTTCAAGATACTGATTATATTGTCGATATTTTTGAAGAATCAAATCAACATAAATAATTAGTACTAGTATTAATTATAGTTAAATATTTAGCAGAAATTACAGAGAGCACAAAGTCAAAAAAAAAAATTACAAGTACTACTTACCACTTTACCATGCTTCACTATGTGGTGATTGGGAAAATGAAAAAAAAAATTGGAAAAGGACAATGAAGCAAGTAGAGCTCATATCACATCCTTGTTACATACAACACTTCACATTGCAATCGGATCAAAGAAAGACGATAACGCCAAATTTTTAATTGAAAATTTGGTGAATTCAATAACAGATGATGATACTTTAGCTCTACAAGATAAATTCGGGGAAATACCTCTTCATTATGCTGCGTGTTTTGGCAACTTAGATACCGCAAAAGTACTTGTTACAAGAAATTCAAATTTGCCACATATTGTGTCCAATAATGGCATTTATCCTATTCATTTGGCTTTTGAATATGGTTACAAAAATGTGGATTTCGTTCATTACTTCTTCAGTGTTACAAAACATTATGCTCCTTATACTGGTCGAAGTGGTGCTATGTTGCTACATCGATTGATATGTTCAGACTTATACGATGACTACACATTTTTTTATTTTCTCTGTCTCGATTTATGTGATGCATATTGATGACTGAATACAAAATTTATGAAAGAGATAAAAGCTTTTGAAATTTGTATTTAAAACATTGCTATAGTATTTCTTTTTATTATTTTTTAATGTTACAACATTTAATTTTGCAGATTTTGCTATGCAAATAGTAAAAAGTTCTCCTGATTTGATAAAATATAATTCACATAAATCATCTCCTTTGGCTCTGTTGGCTACGAAGACTTTTGGTACAAGTAGTGTAAGCTATAGCAAGACACCATCTTGTGAGTTTAATTTTCACAGTTTTCATTTTTCGATTGAATAATACCTCATGGCTTATCGTATCGTTAAAATAAATAAAAACGAGAAGAATTAGCTAACTGTATTTGTTTTGTATTTTTATATTGACCATCGCTACATCATGGATTTTTCAAGCAATAGAAAATGTTAATGATATTGAAAATGCAATGAACGAAACATTACTCGATAAATCAATGTTTAATGGTACGTCTTCTATATCTCACTCTATAGTTTATCTCTTTAATTCAAGGTATAAGTTGCATTCTATAATTATTCGGAAAAAATCATAAATTTTTCATAAGTCATAACTATATTTTAAATGCAAAATGTTAAATAAAACATTATTCCTTCGTCCATAATTGTTTGACAAGTATACTAAAAATAGATGTCCAAGATTAATTGTCAATTTAAACAATCAAGAAAAAATTAGTCATTTTTTTCAATTCTACCATTAATAATTACTCTATTTTGTTCAATTGAAAAGTTATATAAACTTTTGAGATAAGTGCATGACATTAGCCTGACAAATGATTTTGTGGACAGAGAGAGTATTTTGTTAGTTATGGTATAACTAAACATTTATTACTCCCTCTCTTTCAAAAATAATTGAATCATTGAATCAGTAAACATTTATTAAGAAAAAAAGTTCAGGACATAAGGTTTCATTTTTCACTTTTTTCCTTTTAGATATTCTTAAATTATTCCTAAAAATATAAATAATTCAAAGTAAAATCATAAATATGAGCAATTAAGTCTCTTAAAATTAGCACCTAGAAGATGTAAATGAGGGGTAAAAATGGAAAAGAATTTCAACAATTCTCTTCAACTTTGAACAATTCACTTATTTTAAATCATGAAAAAATGTTCAACAATTCACTTATTTTGAAACGAAAGAAGTATCATTTAGGCTCTAAGGTATTTTTCTTTTATTACTTCAAGCCCCTCAAATTTTTTATTTATTCTTGCATTGCAGCATCTGAATTGGAATACATTCAAGACAAAAAATGGAAACACCAAAATGCAATTAAATTAGCAGAATGCATTTGCGAAGAACTACAAAATACAAGTGAAAAAACAAATCAACTCTAACGTTTGTGGTCCTCTCCTACAACCCGCGCGTTTTGATAATTACAAGCTTGTTGAAGTTATCGTGACAAGATTCCCATCATCGATTTACTATCTTCACGTTGCAATAGAGAATCGCTGCAAAAACGTCTTTAAATTAATCAGCCAAATGAATCAACATAGGCATCATCTCGTGATTTAATTGATTCATCTAATAATACAATGTTGTATTTGGCTGGAAAATTATCGGAAGAAAATGAGCTAAAGAAAACTTTTGGGGCAGCTCTTAAGATGCAAGAAGAATTGAGGTGGTTTGAGGTAATTAAATCAATTTCTCTACTATTATAATTAATCTTATTGATAGTTCAAATTGTTTGGCATTCCAATTTTTTTTTTTATAAAAAAAATAATGATAATTTTTAACATTTAAAATTCATTATATATATTTTCATTTAAAATCTATTTTTCTAGTTATTTTAGATGCGAAGTCATTAGGTATTGTTTTATGTTTTAATAATTTCTTTTCAAATGATAATATAGTTAATTCATTCGATCTCTCTTAAAACATTGTTAATCTTAAGGATATTTAATCAATTTTAATTTGAAAAAAACTTCATTCGGCTGAGGCAATGATTACAAAAATAGTTAACATTATTCTATATGCAATATGTTCATTTGGAAAAAGAATCAAGTCTTTTTATTTGATTAGGTATTTTCATTAGATCATTATCTTCTACTTGTATTATTTCCCTTTAACTCTTTTGATTTAAAAAAATAAATCTAAATCATCAATATCAAAATAACTTTTACGTGTTAAAGAAAGTTCAAGACATTATTTTTTAAATTCTTATCATTTAGTGATCTCAATATATTACCACTAAATAAGAAATAAATTTTTTTTCCATATGCTACAATTGATTCAATTTATTTTGAAGTGAAAAAATAGTTTGATCTACTCTACATATATAAAGTAATCAACTCTAAAAGATTCTTCAAGCGACTTTGTGATTTCGCCATCCATATTTTTATCAAATTATTTCTTATGAAATTCAGGTTTATTTTCATCTCATATGCAATGTACTTAGTAGAAATCATAACACTCATAATGTGTGTATATATATATATATATATATATATATTAAATAACATATATAAGTAATTATTTTTAAAAAATGGGCCCCAAAAATATATAGGGCCCCATCTTTAATGGCCTGCGGGTTAAGACGACCCTATTAATAAACACCTGATTTAAAAAGAGAAAAAATATGTATGAATCCTACAAGCATTTGAACTCACATTACATATTTTCTCTATTATGTGTTATAGGCGGTGGAGAAAATATTACCACCTTCTTATTACCAGCATTTAAACAAGAAGGGCAAAACTGCTCATCAAAGTATTTACATAGCAACACTCAAATTTGAGAATACAAGGAGAAAAATGGATGAAAGATACATCAACTCTATGCACAATTATAGCAACACTCATCGTCACCGTCACATTTGTTGCATCAATTATATTTTCAGAAATTAAAAACTGCGAAGACACGCTTCTCATGTTGTATGCCTCCGTAGAAGCAATGATGTTGAGTTTTTGTTGTGCTCTGTATTTTGTGTTTGAAGGATAGTGAAATGGTGTTTTATGTAGTGTTAATAGTAGTTGTATTATTGTAGCATTTCAACATTGGTGAGGTCCGTTAATTAATCATTTGTTTTCTCTAGTTAAGAGGGAAAAAACTATGCTTTAAAGGCATAGATTGATGATGTATATATGTAGCATTGTAAATATATGTTATTTTACTTTATATTTTATAGTTTTGAACTTTGATCGAAATTGTTGTAACAAACCAAACTTTGAAAAAGATCTTTTATCCCCTTACACTATTTAATAGTGTATTTTAGAGGTATATACGTGCCCACATGGACATAATTTCTTTTTGTATAATTATAAACAGTAATGTGTCCACATGGGCACACATATATTTTTAAAATACTCTATTAAATAGCTCTGGGTAAAAGATCCTCCAGAAAGTTTAGTGTTGTAACATCAATTTCGTCCAGAGTTAAAATATTTTTCAAACCTTTTTCCCTTTTTATCGTGTGTCGGTGAATTTGTGTGTGAATATAATAAGAAGAGATTGTGATTCAATACTCAATCGGGATATAGTATCAGGACTTTGTTCTTGGTGTGACGTTTTTTATAGTTTGAGAACCTGCCTATGTTTTAAATGCGCGTGAACTAAATTTTTTATGTCAGCTTAGTTCAAAAAACTGCCTGCATAATCATTTGGATAAATGGCGAAAACCCCACCTTTAAGTTCTCTTATTACCATTATCTCCTATTAGTTTTACAAATTCCCAGAATCTCTTATTTTCACACATCAAATTAATGTATCGGCGCATTAAATTAATGTATCTCGTATATCAAATTAATGTATCGTGTATAAAATGTATCTCAAATTAGTGTATCATGTAGAAAATGTAATGTATCTTACTTAATAATTAATGTATCTCGCGCATCAGATTAATGTATCAACGCTTATATTATTGTATCATTTTATGAATTTTTGTCATTATAAACTTATAAGGGACAAATGATAATTTTATCTTAAAAATATGTGATTTATGTCTTTTGCCTAATTATTTTTTCAAAAGCCCAAACCATTTTTGATTCCATATTGGTCCTATTTCAAGGAGAAAAACATCTTTAATAAAGACCTCTTGCATAGTGGTATAACATAATTGTCTCCACAACATTAAATCTATACCTTTGGACAACATTTGCAAGAAGATTTTCATAATTAAGGGGTTGAGTAGGTCTAAATTGAGTCCTCAATTATATTCTTATCGAATTTAGTTATTTAAGTATTTAAAAAATTATCGGATTTGATCTACTTAATATACATTATAAAATTTAGTCCTTTACGTATTTAAAAACTTATTAAGTTTAATCCTTTAATATATATTTATCATTTTTTTGTTCTTTAAATATTCAAAAACTAATCAATTATGTTCTATGTCCCTTTTTAATATAAATATGTTTAGGTTTATATTATCAGAATTCTTACCTCATGAAATAAAACTTTGAACTCATTTTTTTTACAGTTGTTTCTCTCTCTGTTACTTTTTTAAAAACTATTCTTATAAAAAGAATTTTAACGCCAACGATTTAAATCTAATAAATTTTATATTTGAAGGACTAAAACCGGTAAATGTATATTATAGGATCAAACTTAATAAGTTTTTGCATACTTAAAGAACTAGAATCGGTTAGTGTATTTATTTAAGGAACCAAACCTGATAAATTTTTGAATATTTAAAGGATTAAATTCGATAAGTGTATAGTTAAGAGACCATTTTAGACCTACTTCTACCGAAAATTAACTATTTATGACATTTTCTTCCAAATAAATAAGAAGGATGTAATTCGTAAATGGAAATAAAATTTAGGGTGAAAATTGATAAAAAATGTATCTACAATGGTATAATTTACAACTAATATACGTATCCGTGCGTTGCACGAATATTTTAAAATATGATAATATTTTAATTAAAATAATTAATAAGATTTATTATGCATTTAGTAATGTGTAGCTTAAAAATAATGATACAAATAAATAACTTAATTATTCAAACAGTATTATTATACAATTTAATTTTATAATATTGAAATATTATTTAATTTAATTAGGTATTTACACATGTCACTTTTTTCTTCTTTATAATATATATATATATATATATATATATATATATAATTATTTAATTATTTAGTTAGGCATATTTAAAATTTATTTAAGACTTATGTAACAACCATTGTAATATTTTTAAAAGTTTATAAATTTGTTTTATGTTTTTTTTTTTTTACTCTTTTATCCTATTTATAATTGTTTAAATTATTAAGAATGATAAAAATCCTAAAGTATTTAAAACAAAATATTTATTAATTTAACATAAAAGTACTCAAGGACAAAGATGTATAAATATTTGAACTGTTTTATGAAATTAAAATTAAAATAATTAAAAATCAATACAGCGCATATAATAGTTATATATATATAGATTTTACAAATGCCCTAATACTTAAACCGACCCGATTCGAAACATATAAATTAAAATTGAAGCGGCAAAATAAGAATTGTTAAACCCTAAACCCTAGTTACTCTGCTAAAGCTTTATCACCTCCACACTTCTCCTTTCACCTGTAGCATCTTTGAAGAACTCAGAAGATACAAAAATTGATTTTGAAAGAGGCTAATTAAGTTTCAATTCATATATATATATATATTCAGAAAAAAATGTCATTTGATGGGAGTTTTCGTGTGGATTATGAGCTGCAGAGGTTCCTTACTCGGTGCCCTGAACTTGCTTCGTTATCCCAATTCGATTACTTGTTAAACAAGGTGCTGAAAATCTTATAAATTTGACTGTTTTTTGTGTTAAGTATCTTTTTTGAGTATGAAAGTTTCAATTTTTATTGTTGATAGGGTGATAAAGTTACAGAAGAAGAAGTGGTGAATGCTGTGGGAGAAATTGTGATACATCCGAAATATACAATCCCTTTAATTGGATGTTTTCGCCCGCTAGCTCGGAGAATTGTGGACAGAGCTGTTTCGTTGCTTAGTTTGGTACCAAATTTGAGGTGCAACAATGATGAGGGTGAGGACTTGATGGAGGTAGACCAAGAAGATGATCGTGGAGAAGTTGAAGATTTAGATATTGAAGAAATTATTCATATAATTGATGTTTATGCTAAAAGAGGGAAGGGATTGAAACTTCATGAGCTAGCTTGTCTTGCCTTTTGTAGAGCTTATGATTTGGTTCGTTCATTATTGAGGTAAAACATTTTCTTATGTTTGGTTTTGGAATCAAATGAACATTGTTATTTCTTGTAAAGAATTATCATACGGAATATGGATGCGCTAAACCATAAGTCAGTAATCCACAGCCTTGTGTGCTGACTTATCAAGTATTTTTTATTTAGCTTTCCTGCGGTAATCAAGAACAATATTGCATACCTATGAATTGCTTATGCATTTCTGTGTCAATTGTTACAGTAACAGCTAACAGGTGTTCCTTGGCACAGGTCTGTCTTGGGTTATTTTGAGTTTGCTCCCCCTCCATTTGAAAGGATTAGACAGAGAAAATCAGTTATCGAAGCAGTTGTTCTGGTATTTTCTTTCTTAATATTGAACTTTTGCTCCATAATTTTCTATGTAATTCTCATTCTGAATTTGTCTTCCTCCTGTCTCGTCCTTAAGAGGTAATTTTTGATGCATTCCTCTCCTTTGTTTTCTCCTTCCTCCAATGCAACGGCTTGGTCGTGCTATACCTCTACCAGATTGTAGATGTTAGATTGGTCCTGAGTTTTGAGGATATTGGTGAATTCTAACTTGGAACAATGACCAAAATTTGAGGATATTGGTCTTTCTTGATTTTACACAATTTTAATATGAAGCCAATTTTGAATTGATATAGGAGTGTGGCGTGACCTCGGGTATGAGTAATATTTGTTGTATCCAAGTATTGGTGTGACCTGGAGTTTGTTTCTTTTAATAGTCATTTTTTGCTTCAAATTTTGTTATCGTTGAATGTTTTTTGCAACCCTTGCTGGTAATGAGATATGTGTGGCAATACATGCCGATAACTTAACTATGGTCTATAGAGTAAGCACTTAAGATTCTGTATATCTAGAGTCTAGTCTAGGGATTGATGCTGGTGGTCTATTGAGCTATAAATTGTTTCCACATTTTTTTGAGTTAGGGAGTTAAATTAAGTACCTAATTATTATTCTAAACTCGTTTTCTTGTGCAAGTCTGTGACAATAAGTTTCTGTTAGTCCTAACAATGTGGTTATGAGTTCTCCATTCCATTCAAAATTTCCTTACTTTCTGCGGTTTTCTTCTCTCTATTTTTTGGTACAAGTATTATTTCAACCCAATAGCATAGCAAATTTTATAAGCTGCCTAACTATTCTTTTATTAGGATGGGGGTGGTTTGCTGAATGCAATACGAGTTTCATATCGTCTCATTCTAGCCGAGCCTGAAGTTTTTTCTACAATGTGGGACTGGTCTTGCCTTTTGGACAATATAAGTCAGTTTCATGATTTCTATTTGGGTAAAAATGAAGAACCAAATAGAAGCGTGCATGACATAATATGGTGTGGGATAAGAATACTGTCAATGCTTTTGAAGTTAAATGATCGAGCTACAGCAAACTTCAATCTCTGTTCTCAAGAAGCTTGTTCCAGTTTACTGCGGTAAGTTTTGCTTTCTTGTTCATTGAGTTAATGTTACATTATTTAGAGACAAGTGTAACAACTGCTTGATTTAAGTCACAGCAAATCCCTAGTTTGAAAAGGCTATTGGAATCAAAGCTAGATATTTGATATCCGATGCTCAGCTAATTTCTTGGTTTATGCTCTAATTCGTGATATGAATAATATTTTGACTTCAGAGTGTATGTTTTACTTTTTACTTGATTCGTGCTATTCTTCCATGCTGAGATTTGAATATGATATGGAGCATTTCATCCTTTTATTGAATTTTGGATCTGAATCTTCTCATACGTTTCTCATGTTTGAATTGGTGTTTCAAAATCCACAGCTGGGAAGAATATTGTCAGGATGTAGCATTGGAGAAAGCAGCCTGGTATCTAGAATCCTCGCGAGAAAATAATTTTGACTTAAATGGTGGAAGCATGGGATTCAATCAATGTCGTTCATTACAATCTTCACCTTTTGATTCTTTAGTTCCATCCTTGGAGAATGGACTGTTAAAGTCGGGGGACAAGAAGGTGACATGGTAAGAGCAGTCCTAAAAATAGCAATCTCTGTGATAATTTGCTTGTCGATGCGTTTAAAAATCGGCATTTACATTGGTGTTTCAGCAATTGGGGGTAGTTGGGAAGTGGGTCGTTACAAAGCGCGGTCTTTGAGATCCTTTATGTCGTCACTTTCTGGATTTCTTCTCCACGCTGCTGCTTTGTTACCTTAATAGTATTTAATGTTGATTTTAAAAAAAACATGCAGGGAATGTGGGAAACCTTTCATCTTGACTTCTGCTATGCAGAAGGGTTATGAGATGGTGTTTCTTGCTTTTAGTCAGAGGTGGCCAGTTCTTCTATGTGGCCCTGCTGGTGCTGGAAAAACTGCATTGATTTCGAAGTTAGCCGAACTTCATGGGGGTCGGGGTATGTTGTTTTTGCTCCCTGTGAAAATCAATCATCAATAACATATGTATATCTTTTATATGTTTTTTTTGTTGCTTGATTGTTGGCTGTGGATGTTTGGTTGAGCTTGTGAAGTTAGTGTATCTCGCTTCCAAGACCAGAGGGATGTAAAAAAGTCAAAAAGACATAAACTAGTCATTAATATTTAAAAAGGTTAACGTACCTGTTATTGTTTGTTTAAGACATTGACATCTATGGAAAATGTCTAGTGTGCTCTTTTCCATCATTTTATGTGGTTAATTTGAGTCTACCTAAAGTATTTTAAAATATGGCAGCGTCCATTTGAATAATTAAGTTTATTATATTCCTTTATTGAATTATTCGGATCTCAGTCTTGTAAATGCATTTACCTTTTTACCTTTTACAACTACACACATTTTTTCTAAATTAGTTTGATTCATCCGGTCTCAGTAGGATGTTCAGTCAATGATTCATGTGAAGATGTGCTTTTAAGCCTTTAACCACTGCTTTATCCACTCTACTTCCAGATTTCGCCACACATCCTACTGGCAACCACCAGTCCACGACCACCGTTAATCATCTTTATTTGCGCACCACTGTAGCCACCCCCACCCCCATCACGATGACCATTCAATCGACATTATCAACCAACTAGACACCATCATACTAGCACCACCACCCCAACACATCCTCCACCAACCAGTTCCACCTTCACCAATCCATTCCCATCACTGGCCACCGCACCAATTAACTCTATGAAAGAATTTAAGCATCTGATTCTAAACCATAAGGTTATATGTCAGAGTAGCCCAAGATAATTTAAACTCCTTCGAATACCCAGATTTAGTAACACATGCCCCATGTATTTTCTTCAATTTGTCCTTCATTTTCTCTTCTATGTTTATCAAACTTTTTATTGGACTATTGGTCCACTGTTGATATGGCACAATTTGAGGAACACAGTTGTTTTCACATTCTTGAACATATATATTGCAAAAGACTCGTTATGTCTTTCACAATCTGAACGTGGTACCATCACTCAATACAAGTTTCAGTTGACATTTCAGATTTGGATTTAATTTTTCGACTGTAATAAAATTTTCAAAATTTTAAGTTGGATTGACATTTGATTTCAAAGTTTGAATGTGTACTTGTACAACATGTGAGTATGATTATCTAGCCATACATTTCAATAAACGGCTAACAACGCTTTTGCTTATGGTGCTTTGAAAAATCCCTTGGTCCGTTCTGTCTGTGCCTGCTGTTTTCTTGTTGATAAATTTTCAAAAATACAGTTCTATTCCTTCACATGGATGAACAAGTTGATGGCAAGATGTTAGTTGGAACTTATGTCTGTACGGAGCAACCTGGTGAATTCAGATGGCAACCTGGTTCACTTACCCAGGTTTCTTACTCGTTTGAGATATTAATAGGTATTTCGTTATTCCTACCTTGTCATAGAGTGATGATTATTATGATGTGCAGGCTGTTTCCAATGGATTCTGGGTTGTCTTTGAGGATGTCGATAAAGCGCCTCCTGATGTTCAATGCATCTTATTGCCTCTGTTAGAAGGCGCAACTTCATTCTTCACTGGGCATGGAGAGGTATTTTGCAATGTTATATTTGCCTGTTTTTGAAGATTTATTGTTATCATGCTTTATCCTTTGTTGCTTGACTGCATGCTGCTAGCTCTGTCTGAATTTTCTAATTAGATTGATACGTTTATGGTTGTAATATCTTTACTCAATCTGACTTTACAATCTGTTAAAAGTATAGTATGAAGGTAAGTGGTGGCCTACTGCTTTTTTTGTGCAGTTTTGTATAGCTCTTCAACTAGCTTCTTGGAAACAACTATTTTATTTCAAGTTAATTAGTTGTTTGATTTTTTTGTAAATTTCAACCATTTATATGGAGTGCTATTGCGCATCTCTTAATAAGATTTTTCTTATGCTTATTAATGCACATCTAAATCAATTTGATAGTGATTTTGAGTGACCATTTTGATGATTGAAAAGTCAATAATTTTCTGTAGCCTTTACATCTGAATATTAGTGAAATTCTTTTTCCTTTTAAGTTCCCATTGAATGGACAACTTGTAATTTTCTGACTTGTGGTAACTATATCTTTCCTGTAAGGAATATATTCAGTAGTGTTTTACCTATCATTATGCATATTGCATTTCTTGACAAATCCATGTTTAGAGACTCTGTGCGCATTTCTTTCTTCTGTATCCTGGCTGTTAAGTTAGTTAAATAGATGATATTGCTGTTTGCCACTGCAATTTATTGTTTCTAAAGCTAGGCCCTTTGTTGGCCTTCATGTGCTGATTGTTCCTTGCATCCTAGCATATATCACAAGTTGATTGGTGAAATGCTATATTGCTTCTCGTGCATATTACTCTGATGATGAAAGAACACCAATACGTGTGAACCACTGCAGGGAATCCGGGTCCATGAAGGTTTTCGGTTATTTTCCACGATGACAAGCACTAAGCTAGATATATCTATGGAAGGTTGGTATCATGACTCATAAATTCTGGTTTTCTCATCCACTCTGTATGTACCTAACAATTTTTTTTAACATTCTGCTTATATGTGTCTGATATTTTCCTACTTGCTAGTATTTGGAATCTGTTGTTAGTGCCCCCCACCCTATTTGTAAATATCAGCACACGCTCATGGTTTCGATGCTTGGTGAGAATTAGATTCTGTATTTGTAGTTTTTCTGATACTTGGTAGGTGAACTTCTTTTGCTGCTTGAGAGCCTTTCAAACTGGTCGACTTTCTTCCTACATGTTGGCACTTTGATAAAATTTAAGTAGAAGTGGGTTTGGGTCTTCGAAGTTCTCAAAGTACTTTCCAAGATACCTTCACTATTGTGATAGTCACTTGTGTCTTTGGACGGTCTGGTCTTCTCCAACAATTGTGAGTCCCAGTTGTTGGCAGCATTGTCAAACTTTGAGGGAGGCAAGCTCCAAATTAGAACTGACAAGATTATGGTGTATGGCAACTACAAGCTTGTCCTTAGAATGTTTCAATTTTTTTTGTAGCTTCTGTTAAAGGTGAGATGTCTCTAATGACCCTTTGCCATGGTACTGGTACTATTTTTTTGCTGTTTATGTTACTGATTTCGATAGGACTTCACTTTATGGAAAATGTTGATCTTGTTATCTATTTTACCCTTCACATTGTTTTGGGTTACTTTCCCTTATTAGCTGAAAGTGGCATTATTCTTTAATAGGTAAGAGTTCTGTTAGTGCGCTTTGGCGGAGAGTGATGATTGCACCTTCAAGTCATCAGGACTTGCTGAAGATTGTGAACAAGTGGTATCCAGAATTGGAGTCTCTGGCAGCAGAACTTATTGGTATGATATGTCTATTTGTTCTTGATAGGTTCTCTACCTCTACAATATCTATTTAAATCCATGGTTGCATCTTACAGGAACATTTGATAGAGTTAATGAGCTAGTAGGATGTCATTTTGGAAATGGTGCCTTTCTAGGTTCTCATGGAAGGTTTTCACTAAGGTAAGCTCTGTCACGACTTTCATCTGAATCTGTAGAATATTGTCGTCTTTAACCATGCGTATGAATTGCAGAGATCTTCTCAAATGGTGCAAGAGAATTGCAGGTTTAGGTTTTCATTTTGGCGGGGATGGTCTTTCAGCTTATGCACGTGAAAACATATATAAGGAGGTCTAACATGATAACTAGTGCTCATTTCATTTTTCTTTGCTAAATATTCAGTTATGCTAAAAAGGTTGATGATTTGACTTTGTAGGCTGTAGACATCTTTGCTGCCTTTTCAACAGCTGAAAAACGGTTGGCTATAGTGAAAGAGATAGCTAAAATGTGGTCAGTAGGATCCGCGGAGACTTTGTATCCCATTAATAGGCCTGTTGTTCAGGTATTTGGTATTTTGTTATGTGATATTTTCATTGCTGTATCAGCTTCGTTTTCTTATTTGCAATGCTCTGCAGGAACTGGCGTCTGAGCTACGTATAGGGAGGGTTGTCCTTAAGCGCAACCACAGGGTTGTGAGTGAAAAATTTCTGAACTATTCTGTTCGTTTTTTTGATAAAGCTTGATATTTTCTTTTGCGTCTTTCTGAAATTATTTACGATTGTTGTAGACCTGGGAAGAGAAGAAGCGGTTCGTTGAGATTCGTAATTTAATCCACGTTCTTGAGAGAATAGCTTGCTCTGTTAAGTATAATGAGCCAGTTCTTTTGGTGGGTGAAACTGGTACCGGGAAAACCACTCTTGTACAGAGTCTTGCATCGAGACTTGGTCAAAAACTTACAGTCCTGGTATGTTAGATAAAGATCTATGAACAATAAGATTTAAATTTGCATTTGACAGCTTCACTGAACGACATATTATTTTGCAGAATTTGAGTCAGCAAAGTGATATAGCTGACTTGTTGGGTGGATTCAAACCAATTGATGCTCAGTTCATCTGTATACCCCTTTATAAGGAGTTTGAGAACCTATTTACTACTACGTTTTCTTCCAAGGTAATTTTCGAGATTTTACTTTTCTGAATGTTTTTCTCGTCCTGCTTAACCAATATTACAATCTATTGTTTCAGGAGAATGGAGATTTTCTTGTACGTTTAAGAAAGTTTGTTTCTGAAAAGAATTGGAAGATGTTATTAGGTGGATTTCAGAAAGGTGTCCGAAAGATAATTGAAGTAGGAAGATCTGGGTCCGGTACAAAACGGAAGAGACCTTTGGGTGATGAACTGATAAAGGCTTGGGAAACCTTTTCCCTGAAACTAGATAAAGCGCGTATGCAGATTGGTGCTACTGGTGGAATGATATTTTCTTTTGTAGAGGGAGCTTTTATTTCTGCACTTAAGAATGGTGAATGGATACTGCTTGATGAGGTGAACTTGGCTCCTCCGGAGACCTTGCAGCGAGTTATCGGTGTACTTGAAGAAGAGACTGGATCTCTTTGTTTGACTGAAAGGGGTGATGTTGATTATGTAAATAGACACTCGAACTTCCGCATATTTGCCTGCATGAATCCTGCAACTGATGCGGGGAAGAGAGACTTGCCCGTATCGTTAAGGAGCAGATTTACAGAATATTTTGTTGATGATTTGTTGGATGATGAAGACCTTTCTTTGTTTATTAGTCAGTTTATTGATGAGGATCATTCAAATAGAGAACTAGTTAGTAAAATTGTGCAGTTCTATAAAGCAGCCAAGAAGCAATCTGATGATAAATTACAGGATGGTGCTAACCAGAAGCCCCAATATAGTTTAAGGTCTCTTTACCGTGCACTAGAATACACAAAAAAAGCAAAGAGAACTTTTGGTCTTGCAAAAGCCCTTTATGATGGTTTTTGTATGTTTTTTCTGATTGCATTAGATGAGCCAAGTGCTAAATTAATGAACCAATTGATTACTACATATTTGTTAGAGGGCAAAATACCTCCACAGATTTCCTTTGATGCTTACTTGTTAGATAGAGGAAACTCAGGGTCTGATGATTTGACAGAGAGCTATGTTTTGACCAAGAGCGTCAAGGAGCATATTAGAAACTTGGCGCGTGCCATATTTGTTGGAAGATACCCAGTTCTGCTTCAGGGGCCAACATCTAGTGGAAAGACGAGCCTTGTCCAGTATCTTGCTGCGATAACCGGTCATGAGTTTGTGAGGATCAATAACCATGAACACACTGATCTACAGGAGTACCTGGGTTCCTATGTCACTGATGCGAATGGGAAGCTTGTTTTTCATGAGGGTGCACTTGTTAAGGCGGTTCGAAACGGTCATTGGATAGTTCTAGATGAGCTGAACCTTGCCCCATCGGATGTGTTAGAAGCTTTGAACAGGTTGCTAGATGATAACAGAGAGCTTTTTGTCCCTGAGTTGTGTGAAACTGTTCGGGCACACCCAAACTTCATGCTGTTTGCCACTCAAAATCCACCTACCTTGTATGGTGGACGCAAAATTCTCTCACGAGCATTTCGCAACCGTTTCGTGGAGATCCATGTCGATGAAATTCCTGAAGATGAGTTGAGCACAATATTGACCAATAGGTGTGAAATTCCAGAAAGCTATTCTAGGAAAATGATTGCTGTCATGAAGGAACTGCAATTGCATAGGCAAAGTACTAAAATTTTTGCTGGAAAACATGGTTTCATTACTCCACGCGATCTGTTTCGGTGGGCTAATCGTTTCAGGGAATTTGGGAAGTCCTACGAAGACCTAGCTCGTGATGGTTATTATTTGATGGCTGAGAGACTGCGAGATAATGACGAGAAAAAAGTTGTCCAGGAAGTTTTGGAACAGCAGTTGCGGGTTAGACTTGCTGAAGATGATATGTACAAGCAGGTTTATCTCTTTTTCCTCACAACATACGTTGCATGGTACATAGTTATAAGTTTTTCTCTTATGGTTGTTATTGATGCTGGGAGATTATCTGATTTTATGGAGTTACCACTTTTACCTCCCTTGGCTTTTCAAAAGATTGCAGGGAATCTCATAATGAAATTATTGTTTTGCTTGATACTGACTTTAAATGATGAAAGAGCAAGTCTCAGCACACCCTTGTTGAGCATTGATGCAGTCCCAGAAGGGAATTACATCTCTTTTTTATTTTATCAAGTAAATAAGATTTTATGGACAATTAAAAAAAAGAGAAGAAGAATAAAATAACAATAAAAGAGAATGTTACAGGATCATATGGTTTTCTACAAATGAACAAAATCCTTCTCTATTCCATCAAAGGCTCTCCTATTTCCTTCTGTTTAGGGAAAGAGGGGGGGGGGGGGGGGCTTTTCTTCCTGAATTGCTAGCAATGCTCGATATGGAATTTATTTGGGTGACTGAGAGGGGGCGAGAGAGCAGATAAGGCTGCTAGTTAGACAATCTATGGTGGGGGTGTAAATTGTATTCAATTAGATGGAAATTGGTGTGGGGTCATTGCTGGGTCATCATCTGGTAATCAAATTTTATTTTCAGAAGCAGCTGACAACTTTTGAAGGGCAGAAATTGTAGTTAGAGGAGCTATTGCATTACACGCACACGGGTCTTCTTATTTTAGTTGACATTTGATAACTTTATGTTCTCGTTTTTTTAATCAATTACTTAGACCCTGAAAGTTGGCATGTAATTGAATTGTCGGATCTGAGTTCTTTATCAGATTGATGTCATATTCTTTTCATTGTGAGTTCCTTATCAGATTGATGTCATATTCTTTTCATTGTGTCGTGTTACTTTTTTCAAATCAAAGCTATGTCATGATGACCTTTCAGTTTTTCTTTTTTGTGGACAAACTAATTATTTAGTGAAGTTCATCAGTTAATCGTCCACTGGTTATGTAGTCTGTAAGGGAAAAAAGTTCTTTGGGATTTGAGGTTTAGGAGGAATGTACAAGACTGGGTGGTTGGAGAATTTCAAAATTTGACTGGATTGCTTCACCAACTAAAAGTTCTTAACTGAAATCTTATTATTGGAATTTGTTGCAATTAAACACCTTTGCCGAGCTGCTAGCTTCTCATTGTTGTTCACCCCTCTTCCGGTATAACCTGATACTACATATTGATTTCAACCTGATACTGTCTGGAACAAAACTAGCACCTTGATTCGGATAGGATAATTGTCGTGTGTCAGATTTGCTTTCATCTCTCTTATGTACTTGTTTGATATTTCTTTTTTCTGATTAGTGTTTAAATGCAAGATATTTATATGGTACGATAGAAAGACCCTACTGGTTCACTTGGTTCTGTTACTTCTGTATATGCTCATGGTATACATAGTGCTACCAAGTTGCTTGAATAAACTGAGTTATGATTTTTGGGTGCAGGAAGGAGGAGGTAGAGATAAGATCTTGGAGGTTATTAAGCATTCAGGAGTCGCAGGACAGCTGAACAAGTATGTGTTGTAAAGTAGTTAATCTTTAACTCGTTCGGTGTGAGGGATAAGAAAATAGACCTGGGATAAAATCGTGGTGTCTTGTTTGGTTGCCAAGTTTGGGATAACTTGTCCCACAATTTATACCGTAGTGATGGGATAAGTTATCCCATATACATGGTGGGATAAGTTATCCCACATTATCCAAGGATAATTAATCATAGGAAAGTTGATCCTAAGATAACTTGTTCCCAACCAAACGACCCCTAAGTTCCTTTTTGGCTGGGGTTAGCTTCATTTTTTTTTTTTTTTGCAGAATTGTTTGGACTAGAAGTATGTGGAGGTTATACTTTCTTGTTGAGCGTTGTTACAAGCTGCGTGAACCTGTTCTCCTTGTTGGTGAAACGGGGGGAGGGAAAACTACTGTTTGCCAGCTGCTTAGTATCATTTTGGGTTCAAAATTGCACATTTTGAATTGCCATCAATATACCGAAACATCTGATTTTCTTGGGGTTAGCTTACTTTGCCCTGTTTCTTTGTTTTTTCTTTTGATTGCAATACTTGTGTTTGTTGGTCGTGGTAGATTCTATCATCCGATTTACTGTCATTGTTTATGTATTTCATGTCTTTCTTTCTTTCTATATATATCTTATGAAAATGGTTGTTTATTGATATCCTGACCAGGGTTTCTATCCTGTACGAGAAAGATCGAAAATTTCTACAGATTTCAAGCACCTTTGCGAGAAGTTGATGCATTCCAAGGCTATTGTGAACTATCCTGGAGATACTGTATGTTTATTTTCATTCCATATTCTGGTTGAGAAGATGTTCTTTTCTTTATTAATTACACTGATGTTTCTTGTCACATATATGCTCCACAGGTGATTTCTTCAGATATCAATCATGCTTCTTCCACTCTTCATAAGCTGTCTGTTATCTTAAGTAGCTACAGGCAGAGTCTAGTTTGTCATCCTGATGTAACTAGTCAGGATGTCGACTACATTGGACAACTGAATTTGGACTTGGTTCAACTGTGCCAGAAATGGCAGACCATTTTTATGTGGCAAGATGGACCTCTTGTTGAAGCAATGAAGAACGGAGAGTTATTTCTTGTGGATGAAATCTCTTTAGCTGATGACAGTGTACTTGAAAGACTAAACAGTGTATTGGAGCCAGAAAGGAAACTGGTGGGTAACTTATATGGTTTAAAGTGATGGTACACAGATCATTTACATTTTAATTCACCTTCCATCTCAAATAAGAATGCCAAAATGAAGTCTTTACTTCATTGGTTGAAATTAGTTCATACTGTATTTGTATCACAAATCTTGCATCATCTGTAAATCTCCTAGGAGGGTCTGGTGCTGTTGTCTTGATGCAATTTTTTCTACCCCGTGCTGTTTATGTATGTCTAGATTTTTACATTTTTACGAGAGCTTGCTTATGCTTCGTGTTTGTTTGGGCAATTTTTCTACCCCATGCTGTTTATGTATGTCTAGATTTTTACATTATTACGAGAGCTTGCTTATGCTTCTTGTTTGTTTGGGCGCGGTGTTCGCAGGTTGACTCTCCTACTTCCTCATTACATGCCACCTTTTCTTATCTATCTTGTTAAAAACTTGGCCAAATTTCTTTTGATTGTCCCTTTTTTCCCCTTGCATTGGTAATTATTCATTTATTCGATATCTGGTATTTCTGCAGTCTTTGGCTGAGAAAGGAGGGTGTGATCTCCAGAAAATAACTGCTCATCCCAACTTTTTTCTACTCGCAACAATGAATCCTGGTGGTGATTTCGGCAAAAAAGAATTGTCTCCTGCCCTTCGCAATAGGTTCACGGAGATATGGGTGCCACCTATTACCGAGTTGGATGAGCTTAATAGTATTGCTCTTGAGAGGTTTGTAAATGCTAAGTTTTTATTTTCCATCAATTCCTAAAGATGGCTTGCTTCCCATGAGTGGCCCGGGTCATAAATGGTCTTGTTTGATTTGACAAACTTCGTTTTGCAGCATTTCAAACACAAGCTTTAGTGTGCTGGTAGATCTTATGATGAAATTTTGGGAGGTATGCAGTTTCCTTGTATTATATAACCTTAGTTTGTCATAAAGGCTTGCATGCATGCACAGCCAGTTCTACTTTTATCCACGCGCCGGTCGGGCTTATAGCACTCGGAATATGTAGAGCTATACGTTGGTTGTGGTCATAGTAGCTTTGATGATTCTCTGTCACTGGCTGTAGTTAAGTTAGATTGATTTCTGTTATGGGTGATACTCACTTGACTCTGCTTGAAAAGAAAATCTAGTGACAGATGCTGTATGTCCTCCTTATCCTTTTTTAACACCTTTAAATCTTCATGGTATTATGTTTGACATACTTTTTCTTTAATTCAGTGGTTCAACAATTTACAAACAGGAAGGGCACTTACCGTGAGAGATCTTCTATCCTGGGTATCCTTTATTAATGTGACTGAGAGAATTCTTCAACCAGAATCTGCGTTCCTTCACGGGGCGTTTCTTGTTCTGCTCGACGGTCTAAGTTTGGGTTTGTGAACTTCCCAAATATTTTACTACTAAAGCTTTCTGTTTTTATTGGTTTAACAATATTTGAAATGTAGGTTTTTCATATAGAGTCATGACATCAACCATCTAATACTTCTCATCTGTTGATGCACTCGTATCTTCTCCACTGGTTTTTTGTTTGCCTTGCATATGCATGATTGGGGATGGATACCATTCTTATATACATGGCTTCTGCACAAGTTTACCTTATTATTATCTAATTGCTCAATTATATCAGCTATACTACTAATTCAATTTCTAGGAATCTCTTCTTTGTATCTTGAGAAAAATGGCTATTCTTGTATAGGTTTCCATGAGATTTTACGACTTACTTCATATGTTCCTGCTGGTCAACAATGTCTGTTCTGCACTGGGGATTTTGTTTCTCTTTTTTTTCTTCATTCTGTTAATACTTATTTTACTCAGGTACAAATATTTCAAGGACAGATGCTGCAGGGTTGCGAGAGAAATGCCTTTCATTTCTTTTAGATGGACTAAAGGTCTCATCTTACACTTTTTTACATAATAAATCATTTCTTTTTTGATCAATCTGTTTGAAAGATTTTACGGATTTAAACGCAAAAAATGTAGATACAGTAAACATTATTTTTCAATCTTGAGTGGTGGCTTTTCAAATTTCTGTCATCTCTAGAAAGGTTGAAAGGTTAAATGGAATAGGTCCATCTAGGCGTGCTCTGCTCTCACAGAAGAGTTAGCTGGGCTCCACATTTTCAATAGAAATGCTAGGAATAAGCTATTTTGTCGTAAGTCACAGAGAAGTAGAGGGGAACATATATTATCATATTCCTGTAATTTTCCAACGTTTGCTGTCCCTTGGGAAATGAAATACTACTACTTGATCATCCTGGTCTTCACATGCTTGTTTGAGGTACTTGTACTGTTTCTTGTAACATTTCTATCGTAACAAGTTTCACCGTTCGCCATTGTAGGAGCTCAATCTTAGTTTTGATTGCTCAAATATTTCCATGCTGGTGCCTTATGGTTGGGCCGATCCTGGAAGATCTGCTGTTGTAGAGTGCAGTGATACAATGCAATGTGACAATCGCTTTGGGATTCCTCCTTTCTATATTGAGAAAGGTATGATGTACTGGGTATGATCTAAAAATTTATCATGAGAAATTAAGCTGCTGATAATGCTTATTTGCTTAGCAGATTTGATAACCATATAGGAAAATATTGTGAAAAGAAATTACTGCTTTACTGCTTTTAAATCATTTAGGTGGAAGTAGAACCTTGCTGTTGCTGAAGAGTTAATCATGTTGTTCATACGGTTCATCAGATGAACAGTTGGGGCTTGTCGATTCCTTTTGTAGGGGTAAAATTAGTAATCTTTTAAGGGATGGGGTAGACCCCGTATATAAGCCATACACCAAAAGCAGAGAAACTTTGCCAAAATTTGGTTCTTTATGAAAGAAACCCAATTATCTTGAACTTGTTGATCCTGAATCAAATACATGTATTTGTGTTTTCAGCATTGGAAGATTTCTTTTATTGACAATGAGTTTCAACAATTTTAATGCATCTAATTCATAGTTGACTTCATCTTAAAAAATGCATCTAAGTCACATTGAGTAGTCTGGAGGTAAATTCTTTTTCCGGTCATAGTGTACATTAATACCCGTTATACTCTTAGGGATCCCCATCCTGAACACGTTAAAAATTTTGCTTTTGGAAGATCAAAGCAGGTTGCCACATGGATCACTGTCCTACCAGAGGACAGTATCTTCCTTCGAAATTGTCATATTTCCTGGAAGAGCTACTTTGTTGACTAAACAAGTTGACTTGCTAACCAAATATGGCTGTATTCGTGTCTGAATTGTTCAGCTGTCAGAACTTACGGATGTAAAGCAAACAGGTTTTTCTTAAGTTGAGGTAAATTTTGAGCTTCATAAAGAGTAGAGACAGTGTTTAAGATTTCTAAGCACTGTACGAGAAAATAGCAATATTGAACTACGGACTCTTAATTCCAGAGATAAATTTATTTGTATTCTAATGATTGTAACTTATTATAGCCACTTGCACTTGCTTCTTCTGTGATCCACCACTTTATTGATTTCAAAGTCTTGGCCAGAATTAGTCTGAAGACACTCCAATTATATTCTGGACAGTCTGAAAAAAAAATGGGCTGAAGTAGTGATCTAGATATTAAAAGATGCCAATTCTTGACTATTTTTTGTTCCTGCAAAGTTTTCCCATTCAAATAAGTGGTAAAACTTCGTACCTCATTATTTGTTTATTTATTTATTTATGGACTGTCCTTGCGTGTTTCCGGGTTAACAGTTAAAGGTAGAGCCAAGTACTTGTGTTGCTTTCTTTTTTACAATGTTGTGCTTAAATCTTCTTAGGTGGGAATTGTTTTGCTGGTGAAAAATTTGAGTTTCTAGCACCAACGACCCGTAGGAATGCATTGAGAGTGCTCCGTGCCATGCAGCTTGCTAAACCTGGTAGACTTCATTTTATAAGGGAATTGTTCCCTTTTGTTTATGTATAAATACACACATGCCATATTTTCTGAAAATCGCTCAAAGAATTCCACTGGCCTATGAAGTTGCCTGACTTTGTAATTTCACTCTCTGTAGTTCTGTTGGAAGGGAGCCCGGGCGTTGGAAAAACAAGTCTAATTGTAGCCCTTGGCAAATTTTCTGGGCACACAGTAGTACGGATAAATTTATCAGAGCAGGTCAATAAATCTATTCGGTTCCCACCTCAGACTTTTAGTACTTTTTTAGATGTTGAAATATCTCTGTAATTATGTATTCTTACTGGTGTGGACATTGACATACACAGACGGACATCATGGACTTGTTTGGGTCTGATTTACCTGTCGAGGGTGATGAAGGGATGCAATTTGCATGGTCTGATGGAATTCTTTTACAGGTGTGTTTATGTTCCTTCAGTAGAATGGCTTGTTTCAGTAAATCAAAATAATTTGCATAAATTTGCTGTATTTCCAGGCTTTAAAGCAGGGATCATGGGTGCTTTTGGATGAACTCAATCTTGCTTCACAGTCTGTCTTGGAGGTCGAAATCTACACTTTTACCTTCATACCGTGTTCTGTTTCTTTGCAGCACTTATCTTATTCTCTTGGTTCCCTCACTTAGTTAACCAGTTTTTTATTTTTACCATGAAAATAGGGGTTAAATGCTATTTTGGACCATCGGGCTGAGGTTTTCATTCCAGAGTTAGGTCGCACTTTCAAGTGCCCACCTTCTTTCAGAGTTTTTGCTTGTCAGAATCCTTCAAATCAGGGAGGGGGACGGAAAGGTCTTCCAAAGTCCTTCCTCAACAGATTTATGAAGGTCTGCCTTGCCACTGTTTACAATTGATTGCAGTACATGAGTTAATGGAAGAGTTACTAGGAATTATCTCGTGCTTGTTGGTTTCAGGTTTATGTCGATGAGCTAGTTGAGGCTGACTATCTTGCTATATCTAGTTCACTCTATCCAACAATTTCACGTTCTCTTCTCTCTAATCTGGTTTTATTTAATAAGAGATTACATGAAGAAATAATGTTGCTTCACAAATTTGCTCAAGAAGGATCCCCTTGGGAGTTCAATCTCCGAGATGTAATTCGTTCCTGTGAAATCATAAAAGGTCTGTTCTTTTGTTCTTGATAGCCAATACTCATATCAGTCTTACAGGATTGACCTCAAATACTTGAATTTCACTTTTCAGATGCCCCAAGTATATCAGAATCTGATTGCTTTCTGAATCCTGTTTATGTTCAAAGAATGCGGACAGCTGTTGATAGAGTGGAGGTCTTAAAGCTTTATGAACAGGTATTCAAAATGAAGCCCAGCATAAATCCTCATCCGCGGGTTCAGCTGAATACCAAGTATTTGATTGTTGGGAATGTATCTATCGAACGAAATCCTTACCTGTCACCTGGAGTGTCTAACAGCGAGCTTAAAATTTTGCCTGGCTTCCGGAATACCTTGGAAGCTGTAGCACAATGTGTTAAAAACCAGTGGCTATGCATATTAGTTGGACCGGCAGCCTCTGGTAAAACTTCATTGATACGATTGCTTGCTCAGCTGACAGGAAATGTACTTAATGAGTTGAATCTTTCTTCTGCAACTGATATTTCTGAGCTCCTTGGAAGCTTTGAGCAACACAATGCTGTTCGAAAATACCGTCTTGCCATCACTTGGATTGAATCCTTTATAAATGAATATTGTGGTCTGCAGCTGGAATCTTCATGCAAGGAATTTATGATGAGAAAAGAGCTGTTTATTCTGTGGCTGTCCTTCTTATCAAGCATCAAGCACGACCCTCCAACAAGTTCTTGCTCTTCGTATGTTGATACTTGGAGGACAAAGTACTTTGAGTCTGCCTCTACGTTGGTTAACATTATTGAACATCTAAAGTTGGTGGTTGAGGAAACATCATTGCCTTTGTCTTGGTCTATGAAGGATTTGGATTCAACTCTTGCAATGATCAAGAAATTTGAAGAAGGTCACTCAAAAAGGACACATTCCTCAAAGTTTGAGTGGGTAACTGGCATGCTTGTAAAGGCTATAGAAAATGGAGAGTGGATAGTATTGGATAATGCAAATCTCTGTAACCCAACGGTCCGTATGCTCTCTCTTCCATGCATGGTCTTTTAACTTTTCATTATTTTTGTTGCAATCTCTATAGTGTGTAATATGTTAATCTTAAGGTGCTGTGTCTTGTTTACAATGGTTATTTGGTGCCTCTTGATTTGTGCAGGTTCTTGACAGGATAAATTCTTTAGTTGAACAATCTGGATCCATCACCATAAATGAATGTGGAACAGTTGAAGGAAAGCCTGTAATTCTTCATCCACACCCTAAGTTTCGGATGTTTCTAACAGTTAACCCTCTAAATGGTGAAGTTTCACGTGCAATGAGAAATAGAGGGGTTGAAATTTTTATGATGGAGCCTGATTGGTTGTTTGATGACAAATGCACTGAAATTGAAATCGAGCTCGAGAATGCAAAGAGATACATCATTCTTTCTGGGGTACCTTCTGGTAAGTTAGTTGATTTGATGGCCAATGCCCACATGACTGCAAAGGTTGAAGGTGCACTGCTCAAAATTAGGATCACACTTCTTGAACTTGCACGCTGGGTGCAGTTGTTTCAGCAACTTCTTACAAACGGTAACCAGTTTTCATGGAGCTTGCAAACGAGTTGGCAGCATACATATGTTTCTTTATTTGGTGTTGATGGAGGCAAGAGTCTTGTTGATCAAGTGGGGGTTCCTATTTCTCTAGTACCAAAGTTTCAGAACTTCAACTCTTCTCAAGCTGGCTTGTTATCTTTGCCAGGGGGATGGCCAGCACCCCTGAAATTGAGGGACTATCTTATATATTCTAAAGAAACTTGTATAAGGCAAAATTGCATGTACCTCGAGTTCCTGGGAGCTCAGACTGCCTGTTATTCAACTTCTGCTGCATTACGTAATGCATTGGCTCCAACTTCTGTCGTTAGCTCACTCGTGATGGATACACCGCTCTTGCATGCCCTGATGTTTCCTAAAAATTCAAGCTGTCAAGCTGATGTTTGTGGCGGGGCAAAAGAACTTAACTTGGATTTAGCCCGGGAAATGTTGTTGTATGCTGCAAATTGGGTATTTGAACAGGCTACTGAAAGTGATTACAAGCTTTATCTTCTTTGGTTTTCCCATGTTGGTTCTCTGTTACAGCAATATTCTTCATTCTTTAGTTTTTATTCCTCTATTCTGGCAAAGGAATTGGAACATCCAATATGGAGTCAGATTTTTAGTTGTCGTCGTGAGATTGTGTCTCATTATTTGGTTAATTTGGATACTTGTCCAATACCTTTGCTTTCAGTAGAAGTGGTTGATTTAGCGCCAGCTGACAATGTATTGAAATCCTGCAGTGTTCTTGTGAACGCCATTAAGAGTGTTAGATTACTGAGATGTAGCCATCTGCAGTGGAGCTCTGAGATAGGTTACAAATACAGTAGTGAAACACAGTTCTTTAAACCTGTTTTGAGATCTCTTCAAGAGTTGGAGAAGAACATACTTGAAATGTTTGTCCAGTCACCTTCTTTTGATGTGCTGTTCCAGTTGTACAGTAACCTCCTAGAACATCACACTTTACTATGGACAGGCATTGTCACTTCTCAAAATGAGTGCTTGCTAATTTCTTGGAGATCTTTGATGAAGGAAGTTTCAAGACTGTCGGATTTTTTCCCAAAAGAAGTAGAGACGTTTCAGGTATGTTGTCTTGTTTAGCTTGTCACTTTTGTCTGTCTTTGCTATGCCTTATTCTTAATTGATTTGTTTCTTTGTTCTCCTTTTGTTTTATGATGAGTTTTCACTCTGTTCAACTTCTACTTATGTAGAGAGATGTGGAGAATTTGGACAAGTTCTCAAAAAAATGGCCTTCACAGTTGCAAAAGTCCTTGTTGTGGGTCCATGGTGGGCATCCCTATCTGCCTCCTTCTGCTGAATTATATGAGAAATTGTGTCAGCTACTAAACTTTTGTGAACGACTTTGGCCGGGGAAGAGAAAAATCAGGGAGCTAGGTAGCTTTTGTTTGATCTTTGGCTACCATTTTTTTCCTAATCTCCAGTTCTCGGTCTGACTCAAATACTTTTGTAGCAACGGATGATGTAATAACTGAAGCTGCTCTATATTCTAATCCAGAACTACGGCTCCTTGCCATGCAAGGTACACATCTTATCATTTGGTATTGTTGCTATCTTGTGTGATCTGGTCACATTTCATTGCTTTACATTTGGTTCTGTGTACAAGGGCAAGAAGTGGGTTCCGCTATTCTAATTAACTGTTCTTGTCAAACTTTCTAGTCTTATTTTCTTTTGGTAATACATTCATGAAGTAACAAGATAAGGATCTACTGGTTGTTTGGATGGTCGTTTAGTTATATATAGTTGTGGCTCATAGGGGTTAATTATTTGGTTTGATTTAAAGTTAGCAGAAAGGTAGTGTTTGGTTTTAAATTGTAATTTTTTTGGATTCTGCTGTGTATTTGTAGCTTTGATTTATTTTGTTGTAAACCTACAATAAATAAATAACTATATGAATGTTTCTCTCTTTGTTTAGTTAGGCTTTTAAATGACACACCTATGAACATGGTATCAGGTGGAAAAATTCTTGGAATCAGTGTAGAGTTAGCTAAAGATAGGGCACAATGGTAGAAAATCCATATAGGTGATATCTTCTAGGTTCAAATATCGTTGCTACCTATTACAAAAGAATTTTCACATGCTTGTCCGAAGAAAAATGATTCAAGCCTACCGCATGTGAGCGGCTCTGTTGCGTGATAAATTTAGAGTTAGTTTAAGATAGGGTAGCTAAAGGTAGGGTACAATGGTAGAAAATCCATATAGGTGATATCTTCTATGTTCAAATATCGTTGCTACCTGTCACAAAAGAATTTTCACATGCTTGTCGTAAGAAAAATGTTTCTAACCCACATGTGAGCGGGTGTGTTGCGTGATAAATAAAATGCAACCATCTCTTCTGAAATAGATGGTGTGTCTCATCAAAGAGGTGTTAGTCTAATGTTCTAATCTCTCATATACAATACTCTTGGTGATAGGATGCTTTACTTGTTTTGGATCTTATCTGACTGAATATGATTCTTGGTAAGGTGTCTCTATGTCATCTTTTGTCATGGCAAAAGTTGATGAAAATGGTATCAGACCTGTTGAGCAGTTGGAGGAGATGTACCAGGTTTGCTTTTTACCTTCTCCTATCTTTTTCATTGTGTGGATTATTTAGAATTATGGTAAGTGTATTCATTTCTTATGCAGATGCTTTCCAGAAGGTTTGATTTTGAAAAAGAGAAGTTGGAAGAGAATATCAGGAGCATTAATCAAGCCCCAAGAACATCCATTTTACCTGCTTGTTGTGTCTTCTTACCTGACATGTTTTGTCAAAGTTCTAGCTTTGATTGTTGGCTAGAGACTTTACCCATAGCTGATGATGCCAGCTTTTTCCTTGATACAAGACTACTTCAGAATCTTTCGGCATTTGCTTTAACTGTTGAGGAGGAACAATGCCAGAATCTTTCGCCAATTGCTTTAACTGATGAGGAGGAACAATGCCAGACTGTTTCGCCAATTGCTTTAACTGATGGGGAGAAACAACGCCAAGTAAGATTTTCTTTTCTTAACTATATCAAGTACTTCTGTTGGGGTCTATGGGAACAACCTCTCTGCCACACACAACAAGGGGCATGGTATGTGTACATCCTACCCTCCCCAGAACTCACTTGTGGGATTACATTGGGTATGTTGTGGGATTACACTGGGTATGTTATTGTGGGTGTTGTATATCATGTACGATTTTTCATCGTGATGCGTTAAATAGTCTAAGATAACATTCATGTGGTGCACCCAATAATACGGTATTGTCTTGTCCAATCAAACAGGCCTTGGCTGGCCTTATTAAGTCAGCAATGGATTTTTCTTTGAACTTCTCATCAAGGTCTCCAACTGACTTTTCACCTCACCAAAAAATTTTGTGGACCCTAGATGCTTGGAGATCTATCGATAGAGGTCAGTAAAATCTTTGTAAATTGGTCATTACATCATTATAATATCTACATAATTCTTTTTCTCTGTTTCAAACAGTGAGTGAACGGATATCCAGTTTTGTTCTTGAAATGTGGTATATATGGCATTCATCTTTGTGGACGCCAACTGTTGCTGAGGTAAACCGTATGATGCATATATACTGCAAATTGTTTTACATCTTCCAGTATAATATCTGTATTTATGTTGTTACGGTCCTGCAGAACCTCTCATGGCATAAATGTGACGATATCCTTCCTGATGAGCTGTTTAAGCCTTCAAAAATGGTAGCAATTCAGAAAATCCTGTAAGTTCCTTATTCGTTTGATGTGTGTAGCTGTAGGGGCGACAATTCGGCTAGGGTGGGTCTTCTTTCGGTACCAATTTCCAACTATTGATGAATGTTTGTATACATGCAAGATACAGATATGGAGGGGGAGAAATAGAGAGGGTTGAGAAAAGATATATGTGCATATATATGTTTATAGGAAGAGGATGGGGTGGTGATGATCGTATTGCTGTTCAGTTTTCAGTGTGCTATTTTGGCTAAGCTTCATGCATCTTGGATCTTGCATTTCTATTTCCGTGCCCCACAGTTTCTCATGGTACCACAAACACAAAACTGCCGAATTCTAGATTTTTTTTTTAACAGAAGTGAAATTTTATTGATGAAACCAGCACTAAGTTGGTGTTATAGCTTACATCCAAATAAGCCGAAACCAAAAGATAATTTCCTTCTACTGTGCAGGAAGCTAATAAATTTACGGAGGTTCAGTACCATATACCAGTTCTAGATTAAACCATTAAATGATCTGTAGTAGGCAGTCAGCTTTTATTTTAAAAACAGTACCTTTTTGCCTTAACATGCCTTCTGTTCCTTCCATGAAGTCCACCAAGTTGCGGTGGATAGTATACCCGGTATTCTTCATCTTCTTACCTAGGCCCTTCCTGTTCCTGCAGCAGATAAACTCGAGTTTAGTCTAGGCATGGTAATCCCAGAATGTTGAAAACTAGACAACATATTGATTTGCATTTTACCCAGTACCTGTGCTGCTGGGAGGTAACAAGTAACCTTTGCTGTGAGCCGGGGTGTGGCTATCTGGTCCAGACATCATGATTATCAAAACATATTGGTGGCCGATACTTACATTTCCCTCTCCACATAAGTAACATTATTGCTCTTTGTAGGTTGTCTTGCGTTAGGCATGCTTCCTATACAATGCATCTTCCTTTACGAAAACATGCCCCTTTATAGGAAGCTCTTGATCTTCAAATCCTTTTCCAAGGTCGTGATGGAATCTGGTGGGATCTGCTTATGGCCTTGTTGCATGGTATAATAATGAAGTCACTCCCCTTTTAGAAAAGTTAATCTGCACCTCCTCCATCTCCCAGTTATTAAGGTGTCATCTGGAATATATGTTCCACCTGTGCCTTCTCATGAAGTACTCGCCTTCCAGAAAAGTTGATCCACACTTCCATCTCCCGGTCATTAAGATGTCATCTGGAACATATGTTCCACCTGTCCCTTCTCTTCTGTCTCCCACAATGAAGTTCGATTCTTGTGCCATGTTGAACACAAATGGGAATTGCATCTTTGATGGTAAGTTGTGTATCCTGTTGTCATGCTGAGAAGATGTTTCCTTCCATTGCCAATCTCTTTATACAGAAGTAGCCACAGTGATTGGGATCTGTTCCTGAATATCCCACTTCATTAGGTCCACGGCCCAACCTTGTATGTCACTCATTCATTAAACCAAGTTTCTCTTTCATCACTAAGCATCATCGAACATTTTCTTCCTGGTTAAACCTCCCTAACCATTTTATTTGAAAACTCTTGTTTTGTACTTGTAAATTTTTGTCACCCATTCCTGAAACATTTAATGAACTCATATACCTTATTTGGTCTGTTTCTGCATAGAATAAGTGTAAGGTACTTAAGCTGCTTCGGTTGCCACATCCTTAATCCATCCTCCCTGAACAGAAAATTTGAGCATCTTACTTAGTCCCTCATGACTATAATCTAAGTTGCCTGGACTCTTCAGTTTCGGTGCTGCACCGTATTGACGCGATGTGTTTGTGGGTGTTGGATCCTTACCAGATCTAGTCGATCAATTTTGGGTACTTTGACCAGAATGATAGAGACAGATACAATGATTGGTGGAATCCAAACAAAAGCTACACTCCTCAAAAAAAAAAAAAAAAGAAAAAAAAAGCTGCTACACTGAGATCATAGAATAGCTTATATTTTTTTTACCTGTAAAACATATTTACAGGTCAACATGACTGTTGAATGTGCAATCAACTCATGCAGTCTATCACGACCGCTATGTTATTTGCAATAGCCATGTTACACTAAAGAAACAGTCAAGAGATGCATATGTACTTAATAATGATTACAGAGTCAAACTTTGCTATAAAAAATTCGTGCATTCCTTTCTTTCCAAATAGTCCACCATAGTTTAGGCTTATTTTTATAATACTATTTTTAGATACTTGTATTATTTTTAGCTGTATCTCCGTGCTCGTATACAAACCCCGAATTTTCAATTAGATCATGAAGGATTCGACCTCTAGATTTGCACCTGTATTGGACACACGTGTCCTAAAACTCTCCTTGTTGCAAAGAAACCTTCAGCTGAGCCTTTATTGTGCACTGATATCTTAACTGTGCTATCAGATCCCTACGTTCTCAAGGTAGGGGTAAGGTCTGCCTACACTCTATCCTCCCCAGACCCCACCCGTGGAATTACACTGGGTTTGTTGTTGATCTCAACTGCGCTATTCTGATGATTTACCAGTTTAACTGTTCTGTCCCAGAACCCGGTTCTTAGAGCAATTTGATAAAGAAATCTCATTTTACATATTAACATGCTTGTCCTAGGTGAAGTTGGTGATACATTATTTAATCAGATCTTATACATTTTGAAGATTGTTTGCAATTTAAGTTCTTCTTTTTCATTTTCTATGTTGAGGTTTGACTAGCCACGTAGTTTAAGAAATAAAGAAAGAGTTTTAGACACAACCAAATGTACACTTAGAGCTTGCGGTCTTAAACAGGCTAAAAACATCTCTTCAAGGATAGAATAGAAGTTCAAATTCTAAATTTTTTTGATATAGACAGGTGTCATTCTTTTTGGAACAAACTAAAAAGGAAAGGGAGTACATAGCGAGTACCTTTTGTTTGAAAGACTTCGCTATTTTTTTTTCCCGAAGTTTTGAATTTTTTTTCTAATAAATTTTTCCTCAAGCACAGATTTGGTACATTTGCTATCAGAGATTACCCGGTGCATAGTCTCAAAATGAGAGCTGCTTCCCGTTATCTTTGGCAAGGTTCTCTGGAAGTAGACACAAAAACTTTTCTATTATCGACTGCGCGGTCCCTCTTCCAGAAGGTATGGTCTCCTTTAGTTTTGACGTGTTCAGTTTCCAAATTATTGCTGAAGTGATATTTATGATCTACATTCTCTGCTGCATGTGCTTTCAGATGATTTTTGCACACAGAAAGTCTTTCGAAGCTGAGAAGTTTGATAAAATTAAAGCTTTGTTTCAATCTGCTACGCAGGAGATCATCTCGGTAATTATTCTCCTTATGGCCCATTTGAATGTATTCTGTAGGCAGGCTAGCTTTATAATATGTTATCTTCCCCATGTCAACATTTTCTTCCATAGCTGCTATTCTATGACAGAGAAACTAAACATCATTTATCTTATTTAAATAGCGTCCTTGTAACCCATTACGGGATGTTGGTTTCCAATTGACTTTTCAAATTGGGGACATTTACTATTTTTATTTGAATCTTAAGTTTGTTTATAACCACTTTTCTTTTCTGTGTCATAGCAAGACAAAATTGAGATCATGCTTTCCCTTCTTGCATCATCAAATCACAAGATCATCTCTTCAGATGAGATGAAACCTTTTGTTGAGCCTTTGCTTCAAGGATTGTATCTCCCATGCTCGCCTGAGGGTGAGTGCATTAGAATTGTCTTTTCCCAGAGTTCCACACTTGTTGGCCATGTCTTTTTTTGGGGGGTCTAAACTATTTGTTTTTATTTTGTGATTTTTTCCTGTTTCTCTTGCAGCCTTTACAAATAGGATAGGAAGTGTATGGTTGCTCATTGGGGCCTTCCGCTACCAGCTTCTGATTTGCTGCACTGATCTGGATCCAACTGCAAAATACTACTTAAAGTACTCGAGAGTCGTGGAAAAGATATCTTCTCTTCAGCTCGAAGCTCAGGTAAGGGATATGATAAGAATTGGTTACTTGAACACAAAACAAGAAAATAATGCGGAAGAGGAAGTACAAAGATAGAAGACATGAAATGAAAGATAGGTGAAATTTGAGAATATAATCCCCAAATTTCGAAATCAAATGCCAAGAAACCTAATTAAACATAGAAATATTTATATTTCTGATAGAATCATTCAAAACTTAGATCAGCGGTGTCTGGGCTCCTATTTCGAAGAAATTAGAGATAGTAACCAGTATAATACCAATTACCTCTTTGATGTACAAGTAAGAACTAAGAACCAAAGATATGAGGCATGGGTTAATCAAACTTCTTGGGCTTGATTAATATCTCAAAGTGGGGAATGGAACAAAACAAAATTTTGGAAGTATGGATGGGTTAATCAAACCTCTCTCAAGGATCTTTTCCCAGATCTGTTCCTCATTTGTGAGAACCCTGAAGATAGTGTGTGTTATTACTGGACAGAGGAGGGAATTTTGGAAGGATGGATGGGCTCATTCTTGGGCTTCTCTTCCACGATAAGCATCTTCTTGATTTCCCGTTGAAGCCTGTCAACCTTTATGGGAAGTAACGCTGGATGCTATCTTGAGATCAATCCTTATGTCTCTGTTCTGGAGTTGAAGCCTGTCAACCTTTAGGCGATGCGTGTGGAAAATTCGGATGTTTTGATGTCAATAATTTTCTATGTGCTAGAGTTTTCACAAGATGAACTTGGGGAGTTAAACAATTGAACTGGAAGAACTATAAATGTAGATGCTTACATATTTGAATTTGCCTGTCTTATCGCCTTCAACCCCCCCCCCCCAAATCACACACACACATAACCAAAAAAAAAAAAAAAGACACTCTTGGCTACAATGTTCACACTGTTCCAAAATCCTAGTTTGCATGTATAGATAATTGAGAGATTGAGTATGCAACTCCTATTAAATATATTGGTAATCTGTCTTTATTCAGATTTGGGGGGGAAGGGGGATGATGTAGTTGTGTCTGGCATATAGTATTTCGTACGTTCTTTTATAGAAACAAACCGTCTTACGCGTGCTAATCTCATCTGTGAATAGTGTTGCCAAAATGCTGGGTTGGACTATGTGACCTAATCATTGTTAGGCTAATCATTCCTCTTTTGTTTTTCGAAATCAGTAAATGTAGAATATAAATATCTTTTGTAAACAAGAATGCAGGTTTATTTTGATCCCTCATTATATGGATTAGTTCCATTATAAGGTTAGTGTCCCAGTTGTATGCCTTAATTCACTGTCTTTATTCTATTGTTTCCACACTTCAGGTACGCAGTGACTGTGTCCGTTTGGCTGGATCTTTTCAGTTGAGGGAACAAGAAAGAGAGAGATCTACGTTGCTGGAAGATCTCCATGCTGAGCGGAAGAAACTGGAAAGAAAGGTCAGGAACTTAATTAATTCAGTTTGCTCTTCTCCTTGGTGGTGGATTTTTGATCTGCGCTCTGTAGTTGTTGTAGGTTGCACTAAAACCATATTTACAAGGGTACCCTATAATCTACTGTCCTGCTTCTATAATGAATCTAAAACATATAAAATTGTGAGAGTCATATGAGTACAACTGGTTACACCAAAAACACCGTCAAAATACAATTCAATTTGACTTGCTCCATACTCTATTTCTGCACTCTCATAGCATATATAAGATTCCTCTCCTTCCAGATTGTCCACCAAATACTTGCTGGGACCATTCTCTATCTGTTCCTGTTCTTGGCCTGCACTCGTACTTCTTCCCAGCTGAACATTCTGTAGAGTGATCACTTGAACAATCTAAAAGTTTTCTGGCTCTGGTCCCAGCTTTAGGAAATGGATCCTGTGGCCTGTTTCAGCATTAATAGCTAGCTCCTGAGGTTCTAATCAATCCAAATTATTTATTCTTTAACCAATGCAGGACACTCTAACTGAGTTTTACATTTATTCTTGATCTGCTGGTTGTTTGGTATTATATTTATATGTCAAGTAGTTCTAATCAATCCTTATAATTTCTTGGAAACATGATTTTATGTGGTCTAGATTTATTCATGCCTGACAAATTTAGTGTGCCTCCTATTAGATTGTTTTCCGCGCTGAGCCTGAGAAATTCAAGAGAATGAAGGCAGAATGCGATGACTTCCTTGGGACTGTTGATAAAATTGTTACTACTACGGTTGGTTGGACCCAGAATTTTAAAAGCGTAAGCGTGGAAGAGATATCCGGCAAAGTGCGCAACTGGCAGGTAATGAATCAAGTAGATAACTGTCTATTCTCTATTTGTTTTGGAATTCCAACAAAATGTTTTCACTGAAAAAATCTAGTTTACCTCTAATAAATTTCAACGATTGGATGAAGCTGTGTTGGAATGTCAATTTATTGTACAATGTCATACATTTAATTCATATTGCAGGAAACGGCTACAAAAGCCATAAAGCAGTTATCAAATGAATATTCTTCGTACATGGATGTAATTCAGCCAGTCCAGACGGCTATATATGAAATAAAATTGGGATTGTCTCTAGCTTTTTCTGGTGCCTTGAGTGAAAAGTATCTGGAGGAACTAGGGAAGTTTGATATGGATTCTGTTCTGGTATTGTCTTTCATTCTTTTATTTATTTTTGGTAAGTGTCTTTCAATTCTTTTCCGATATACATATTGACTCTCTCTGCAATTGTGGACAGGACGCAATTTATGCCTTCGTGAGATTCCCAAGAGGGTGTGCATCAAAATCTGTCTCGTTTAATGCTGTCAATAACGGCACTGAGCTTTGGCGTTATGATATTGAATTTCCAACAAGCACCTCAGCCCTGGAAATAAATTTGCTGGATAATCTTTTAAATTGTAAGCGGAGAGTCAGTACTGATAGCAAGGTATGTGACTGTCTTTTGTTCTTAGGATTGCGTTTATATATTCAAGTGTATCCTAATAAAAGGGAAAATATTGTAATGTCTTCCTCCTTCGGCTTCTCATGCTTCGCTCATTGTGTTACTCTTCCAATTTTGACAGGTGTCATCCTTGCAACTGAGAACTGCAATGTATCAGAATGTTCTGGTTCGCGTGTTGCATTCTGTTGTTGATGCCCACTTCATGGATACACCGTCCTTTAAGGTGAGATGATTGTTGCTATTGTCGGATGTATGTGCTTTGTATTATTCATCCCAATATCATATGGACATAATCTGATATTCTGTTTCAGCTAACGGATAGGATATTTGATGAGTTAGCAAGCAACTGGATGCAAATGAAACTACAAGTCAGAACAACAGAAGAGAATAAAGCTCAACAATTTAGGTTTAAACCGCGTGCATTCAAGATAGATAATATCCTTGAGATTGACATATCAGCTCTTGGTAATTCAGCTTCAGATGAAAGTTTCTTAGAGTGGAAGGAGTTCCACTCTAGACAAGAATCTTCTGAGAAAGTAAGCATACACAGTTGGTATTTTTCTTTTGTGCATCCAGTGATGGAGCTTTGCTTTGCTGTATCTTTTTCCATTTGATTATCAGTCTAAATGTATTTCTACTCATGTAGCAGTACTCTGACGAAGAACCAGAAGCAATCATGGACGATTGGAACTATATAGAAGGCTCCAGTTTGAATAACATGATCCACGTACACAATGAGTTATTTGGCTCGACTGATATATATCAATCTGTAAGTATGCAATGCTAGTTGTATGGAGGTTCTTAGGATGTGTTAGAGAGGGAAGCTTTAAGCAAAACAGATAATTAGTTTGCTAAGGAGGTAGAGTTCATTTGGTGCATTTTTTATGTTGAGGTGGAATCGTTTCATTATCTGGCACATGTTAGGTTCTGATTCTATGATGAGGGATTTCTCTTCAGGCGTGTAGGTGCAACTTTACATGACTTCTGATTTATCATTACTCCTACATATTAGTCTTAATATCAATCATAGATGCATGAGCTGTATTTAAGATGAGAACAGTCACATCAATTTCATATAATTGTTTTCCCACTTGCCTTGTGGTATGTTATATGGCTAGTTGGAGGTATGTGTTTTAACTATGGGGTAGTCGGTAAGTGTATTCTGCTTGTATGACTGAACATTTTACATTGTTCTTATCTCTCTCAATGTGATGAATTAGTTTATACATCCAAGATGACACTATTTGCCTGCTCACATTTCTATGTTGCATTGTATGAGAGCTATCAAACTCTCAGATATAAAGCTGGTTGGTACATTGCTGATTAGTATGCAATGGTACTGAATTCACTTTTATTGTCAGGCGTGGAAATAATGCTCGTGCAGGGAGTTCTGAAACATTCTGTAACGTTTTTCCTATTTGAAAAAAGAATTAGCTTGTTTCTGTCAGTACTCCAAAACATTTCGAATGTGTGTTCTCTTCTTATGGACCTGAATTATTATGATGAAGTTAAAATGAAGACCTACTCATTTCTGTTTTTCGTAATTCAGCCTAGATCACTATGTGCTAAGTTATAGTCTCTGAACTTCCTTACGGGGTATGGCATAAATTATTTAGATATTTTCTTTTGCATCTGAATCTCCTTTAGGCATATGTAGGATGTGCCGTTGTGTAGGAATGTAAAAGTGCTTTAGTAATGAAGACCCTTGGAATTGCATACACTTGTGTTTGTAAAATATTGTTCTTTTTGTTTTTGTTTCTCTGTATCCATGATATACTGGGAAATTATTTTGATCACATAATGTATGTTCTCTCTATAACTATCTATCTATCTATCTTTATGTGTTGTGTTTGAATTCAGCCTGGATGTTTCCATGTATCTGATGCAAGCAGATTGTCTTCCTTTACTGACTCTTACTTGCTGGGAGCAAAAATGATTAGAGGTAAAAACTTGGGAATCAGTTTTTGTATATGCTTTGATAGTCTTATCATGGGAAAATTGGCTAAGCTCTCTGGCATCATTATGCTTGCAGATCTAGAAGGTTTACCATCTTCCTCGTTGGACGCGAAGATTGCACCTGAACACTTGCTTCATCTATGTTTAGAGCATGAATCAAAGTTCTGTTCATCAAATAAGTCTACCTTAGGATACAACTTTTACAAGGTTTTTATTGTTAATATCGTACTTCCTTTTAATTTTCTTGCTTCTTTCCCCTCCTTTTGGTTCACCTTATTCACTTCAAAAATTTCTTCTGAATAATGTATTAGGAACCAAATTTCTCTATGTTGGCTAAAATGGTGGATCCATTAGTATCTCTTAAACAGCGACTTACACTACTTTTCGAAGAACGGGATGAATATGCTCTTCAGAGAATCTTGGATATAATTGACATGATCTTGGCTATGCCTCTTAGCACCCCATTGGCTAAGGTAGTGTATTGTATTTTTGCTTTGGAGAATTGTTTTTCATAATAGGGTGGAGGAAAAAATTGATACATTCATCGTTCTGGTTACTTGTATGATCAATGATATCTTTTAAATTGCTGGTCAAATTCTCATTGTTTCTTTCTTTCCTTCTTTGAAGGCTCTCTCCAGCTTAGAGTTTCTGCTTAGCAGAGTTCGGATGTTACAAGAAACTGTAGCGAAATTTCCATTATCTGGTAATTTACCATACTTTTTTTGATGAACATCTGATAATGCTATATCATACATTTGTTTTAACCCTCTCTGTCATCTTTTCTGCATTTCTAAAAATTCTGTTTCCATAGATTTTTTGGACCCCATATATGCTCTGGTGTGCTCATGGTATAAGTTGGAATTTGAATCCTGTCCTGCTCTGCTTAATGAAGTTGAAGATCAGTTTGAGAAGAATGCAGAGAAGGTAACTTCTATTTCAGTTTTTTGCTTGATTTTTACTCAACACGCCTCCATGCATGTTCTCTTGGGTCTCTCTCTTTCTGCAAGACTTCACAGCACTTCAATTGCTGGTAAACCAAAAGCTTGTTGTCACAACTATGCAGAAAAAGTCATAGTTATGATGTGAGCTGTGAGTCCTGAGAAAATTATGTTATGCAGATTCAATGAAAAAGATGTTATCTTGTGCCAATCAGAAGTCTGGTGATTTCCACAATATTTTGTTTTTAACTCAGGTCTACCAAACTATCAATGCATATAACAAAAAACACGTCACTTCTACAGTATGATGCCATTCAAGCATTAGTATGCGCTTCTGATGAAAATAAATTCATGTAATAATTTGATAAACTGGTAGAATTTGCATGGACTTATAGGTAACGGTATTGAAAGGTTGTGGACACTCCTGAATGTGAATTCTACCATAAGGATTAATATAGAGTGAAGTAACCAATACTATTTTCTTGGATGGGTGATGTAACAGTCAATCAATGAAGTAAGAACCCTGATGATATAGTCATATGACAAGTTATCAATGAAATTCTTTGTGACTTGTTTCAATCTCTATTGACTATTATCTGCTAGCTCTTGTCAATGAATGTGACAGAAAGTTCTGTTTCACCTTCCGAAAGGGTTAAGTAGCAACCAGTAGATTAGTTTTTTGCACTGAAGTTACTTGTGATCTGCATTGTTTTTTAACTAGCAGTTGGAACTTAGATGCATGAGCTGTATTCTTGATTTGAATTGCTTTTGTCTGTGTAGTGTCGTCGTTAATCAGAATGCCAACTTCTTGTTAGTTTATTTTGGCGGTTTAAACATATTTGAGTTTGATATAACCATTAGCTTGAAGCATGTCACAGTGCTTATAAGCAAATGTAGTTTTACTCATCTGTAGTAGACCTCTGGGTGGGCTAATGGTCTTTCTATTTTCACATCTACTTTTCTTCCAATTTGTAGTTTATATTTTCAGATTACTTTTTCCTTGGATCATTTGTTAATTTTATCCTCAAACTGCAGTTGTGGTTGCCACTATATTCAGTTCTTCGACGTGAGCAGTGTGCTGATACTGATGAATACAACCTAACTACAATTAGAAGGCATGTACACTCTTCGTTTTCTCTCAAAATTTAATACATTTTCATTGCTAATGCTTGCTTATCAATCATTCAGCCTGAAGGAGTTCATTGAGATGTCCAGCATCGGTGAGTTCAAGAAGCGCCTTCAGCTCCTGGTCGCTTTTCATGGGCATATTAGTACGGGTTTAAGGAATGGAACCTATTCAAGGTAGAGGAAAAGATCCTTTTTATGCATGTAAATGTGCTTAAATTCTGTAATTTCAAGCAATTATATGGCACAATGAAACATGTTCATCATGCACGAACTGTGTACTGAAGTGTATATAAACCATTGAAAATGCTGATTGAGAAAAACTGTGCAGCCTTTGTCTGGAAGGAAGTGTTAAAATCCTCTACAACAGCTTTGGCTTCTATGCACAATTCTTGCCAATGTGAGTTCTCTACTGTGCCATTAAGAAAAGTTGATAATACACTTCAAGCTCTTTTCCATCATGTCTATTTAAAGTGATATTTCTTATTTTTTCTAAATTTTCTTCTCTGTCTTTTTTCTTGGGCAAGGATTCTGGAGCACATTGGAACTAATAGAAGGAAAATTGAGGTAGAGGTAAATGAGCTTGTTAAGCTATGCAGATGGGAACGTTTCGAAGATTACTTAAGTATAGAAAGTTCCAGGAGAACCAGGCAGAAGCTCAGAAAGATCATGCAGAAATACACAGTGAGTCATGCTATTTTTATTGACTCGTCTTAAAGTTGATTTTTCACCTATCATCTGTTGCTGCACATTGGGACTGGAATAAGTGGAACTTATGTTAGGTGTGTCCTTCTAGCTTGAGTCTATGTAGCTTTGCCTGATGATTTCCTCCGTGATTTCTCTACCTGTACATTCAACTAATTATCATCCATCACTCTGAGTTTGTACTTTGTCATCTTGTTCTTTAAAATTTACATTTTGTAGATTATGATGTCAGTGTTCTGCTACGGTTTGATACTACCGAACTTAACTTTCTAATTATTTCTTGCTTTTTTGGGTATATATTTGTTATTTTTATTTTGAGCGTGTGAATGTGGCATAAAATGTCAACTATCTCAACATTATAAAGCTATACCTGTGTTGCACTCTTTGCCAATTGAAATAGTTTATCTTATGTAAATATTTCTTCTAGCTCTTCTCATACATTTTGATTTACTTATGTAGGACCTGCTGCAACAACCTGTTATGCTTTTAATCAGCCAAGAAGCCAAACGAAGTGGGATAAATCCCCAAAGTACAGATGAACCTAGTCTCTTGGATTCTTTTGATAGGAGCAGAGCTCTTCTAAATATTGTCCTAGATCAGAAGCAGTCAAAAATGGACAGGTGATCTTGTCTCCTGCTTGCTATCTTTTAATTAGTTCGCTTGAAGTCTTATCAACTTGCTGCTTTTCAACCACAGCCCTTCATGGTTTTCCGATTGGTGGAAGAAAGTAGAGAATGCTGTACATGGTTTGCACCTCGATGTATCAACAGATACGGATCTTTCTAGGCTCGTAGAAGGTTTATTTTCCTCTTTCCTATGACTGTGTTCAGGCAACATATAATTCTAACATTTCCTATTGTTGAAGATTCTGAAAGTTGCATATTTCAAAATCAATCAGGGGTTGCAAATGTCATCAAAGATGGTCAGGGCTTCAAGTCTTCATGCCTGTTATATCTGGATGAGTGGAAGCAACTCAGGCAAACGATCGAGGAAGTATGTGGTACTGCTGTAGACTGTGTTGATGTTTGGGTGGATGCAAGCAAGAAAATGGGAAAGAGAAGGGTATTCTCTGATTTTCTAAAGCTCTTGGATAGCTGTGGTCTATCAAAGCACAGAGCCTTGTTTATGGAGGTAAATATAAGTTAGTCCATGGTCTTCCCATAATATGTTCTTTACCTTATTTCCCATCATATCTTCATCCAAGTGTTCATTTCGTCTGAATCTTCTTGTTTATTGTAATTTATCATTTCCAGCTTCTGATAACTTCTTGGTCTTTTTCTCATGACCTTTTCATTGTTTACAGGAGCAATGGAGAGTCAATATATTAATGTGCTGGTTCCTCCAGCCGTCTTATGATATTCAACATCTACTCCTAACACAAGGTCCACTGGCCTCTAAAGATTCTGAAGTTAGTCGCGGGCAGCTCCAATGTTCACTAGATGAGAGTTTGGAAACCAAATGGAAAACGGCTAACCTGTACTATTTTAAGAGCATCAACTCGGTGCATGTTTTGCAGCAAATTTGCCTAAATTTCCATAAGGATTTTACTCTTGAGCAGGTAAAATATGTTAACTGATGTTACTAAAAAAATTAAATTATCATGTCAATTCTACCTCATCATGGCTGATTTAATTTAATTCTTGCTGGTTAAGTAGCTCGGACTCTTCATTTTCGGTGCCGCACCTGTATCGACACAAAATGGGTGTAGGTGTGGTATCCATACCCGAACTGGTCAATCAGTTATGGGTAGTTTGAGCAAAGTCGATGTAGAAATTCCGGACAGATTCAATGAAATTTGTAATCAAAACAAGAATTAAGATGAAATTGAAGAAAATGGAATACCTTGTATATAGAATTTTATGGCACTTCGTTTCCTTTATTCTCCTCAAGTTGTCCACATAATATCTCATAATTTAGGTTATATAACTCCAATTTTAGATATTTGAATTACTTCTAGCTGAATCATTAGTATCCATACCTTGATCCGTATTACCGAATCTTAAACTTTAGATCATGTATGATCCGACCTCTAGACTGCACCTATCAGACAATCGCACCAGAGTTCAAGCAACATAGCTTTCTTGTCAAAACAATAAACAAACATAGGAGGGTTGTGACAGGTTGATGGCCAACATAACATTCAGAATAATCTAATAATCCTTACAGCTGAAGCACCTAAATAGAGTAGTGGATAAGGAGTATCCATAAAAGCCGACTCCAACTAATTTGGACTGAGCCATAGTTGATATTGATTGACAAACCCCATTTACTGAGTCAATTACGTCTTATATTAGTTTTACTTGCTCGTTCGATTATCTATTTGCTTTGATTTGTTTTATTTTTGCATTTGTACCTCTTTCTTGGTTATAATCTCACTTTCTTGTAATGCAGGTTAACAAGTCTGGATCTTACATTGACCACCTCACTAGCATTCAACAAGAGCAACGGGAGATCGCATATGCTTTTTCTCGGCGACTCAAATGTTTGAAAGATTTGTTGCTGCCTTTGGCTAGCTTATCTTCTGGTAATATCCCTTTCACAAATGCGACATGTGATCAATCATTTGCCAAAAATCAGTATTGCATATACAAGTGTCTTTGGCAACAAAAGGTACGTTAACTTCTTTGTCTGATTTCAAATTCCCCCTTTCTTTCTGCTTGTTTCAATGGGTAATTGGAAGTTCAATTCATATTTTGCAGCAACTTTTTGATAACTTGTATGGCATGTTGTATGAAGAGCACTTGTTTGTGCAAACTATCGAAGATTTCCATTTGAATACTTGTCCAAGTGTTAAAGATAGTGCAATGCAGATTCGCCTTTTCATTGAGAAACATTTGCCCATCGTTCAGGAATCTAAGGTTTACATGCTCTTCTAGTTGTCACTTTTTTCAAACAGATTTTTGTACGTTCTAGTTCTTCTTACACTCAGGCATGCTATTAAAATTCAGTTGCACTTACTAGTTATGGGAATTATGGCAGGATTTGTTGGACAGTTATCTTATTGGCATTCATGGAGTTGGAAGAAAGGAAGAAACTCCATTACATCCTATTGCCATCACGAAGGACATGAAGCAGTTGGTATATAAGAATTTTGATTTAGTCAACGACTTTAAGGTTGCCTTCCGTGCTTTCCATGGACAAGATGGAGTTGGAGAACCCGTTAAGGATATCGTGCGTGGAAACTCCGTTAAGGATATCCTGCTTGGAAACTTTGAGGAGATATTTGACAAGGTCTACCAATGCTCTATGCTTTACTGACAGTAACTTTTAAGTAGTTGGAGAACTTTAAACTGATTTTGCTGCAAGTCATCAAATGAACTTGACGTGTTAAATTGTGATATTTTGATTAAAGTTTGCATATATTATTGTCTACAAAATGCATTCCAATAATCGGTACTTTTAAACATTTCAGTCCAACTTCATACATAATCAATTTAGATCAAGAAGCACATCTGAAGAAAGGGCCCAAGATTTCATCAACTATACAGGAGATACCACTGCACTTCAAGCTGAATTTGACAACTCCTTGGTGAAAACATATAGAGCTATCATAGAAACTTTGAAAGGTCTTGTGACATTGAAGAATAGTCGTGCTCCTTCTGATGGTGTGAATATCAATGCTTTGAAAATTCTCCTCGAATCAGCAACAAGGCATCTACAATCAGATCTTAGCGATCAATTAGTGAATACTATTCATCTTGGAGTAAGTGATATATGATTCATTAACCTTTATCATTTTTTAAAAAGTGACCTCATTCATTATATCTGTCAGGTACAAATACCAGCTTTGAATTCTGATTTTTCTTTCATTTTTATACAGGGAGAGTTATTGAACCGTTACAGTGCCGGAAATGCGAAGTCCTATTCAGATGTCAGAGCACATGTAGAAAATCTGTATTCACTGTTGGATGTGATCATTGCCTTCGGCGATGGTCTTCTGCATGATTTTCTTATCATGCATAGAATGGTAAGTTTTGCTTGACTGCCCTATCCTACTTCTGGTTATGTGTGATGTGTGGTTAAGGTCAATATATTATATGCTTCTTCCGATCAATGTTGTTATTGCCTTAAGTGATGACTCTTGTCATCTTAGTTGCACGGGCTCTTCACTTTTGATGCCGCAGCCATATCGGATTCTTCAAAAATACACTACTTTTGGCGAATCTGACACGCACCCGTTGGCATTTTTGAAGAGTCCGAGCAACATAGCTTGTCATGCATAGGATTTTGTAAATTGCCCCCCGCCCTTCCCACACACAAACAACCTTCCTTTTACTAGGGTAAATATTTCACCCCACACCCAACATATAAAAGAAGAAAAAATAGTGGAATCCTGGTCGAATTTCAATTTCCTTGGTAAATTGCCCAGTTCACATAGGACCCTAGTTATTCTGTCAGTGTTTATGTTAGATAAGATGTAGTCAAAAACAGGTATTCATTAAACTGCTGCAACCCGAGGGGTATGAACTTCTCTTTTTGCTCTAAGAAATACTTGCGAGTAGTGGGACTGACTAACAATAAGAAAAACAGTAAACTTGAACTATGAAATAGATCCTAGATGATAAAAGAGACAAGAAGGTATGAATGGGGAGTTCCTCTGTTCTTATATAAGTGAAAAGCAAAAAGGACATTTGAAATGAGGAGTTCCTCTGTTATGTAAGATAGCTAAGTTGAGTCTGACCAAGTTATTGGATTTATTTATCAAGATCAACACACACACACACTTCCAGAGATCTAATTAAGCAGCCTGGACTAATTCAATAGTAAAATCAGTTTAGACATACTGGCTCAGACACTTTCTGAACTAGATGACATTAGGGAACACTGTTATCTCCAAGGCCTAGTTTTTTCTCTATAGCTACTTTGTTTCATAGTCATTATTTATTAACATTTCTCGATGATTTTGACAGCTATCTATGATGACCCATGTGCTGGCAAACATTTTTGCTTCACTATTTGCCAAAGGTTTTGGTACAAAAGAAGAGGACACAGATGATGCCAACCAAGATTTAATTCAAGATCAAAGTGGAACAGGTATGGGTGAGGGTAGCGGAATGAATGATGTCAGTGATCAGATAAATGATGAAGATCAGCTCATTGGCACTTCCGCTGATGTAAGGATATGACAAGCATACCTGTTATCTTTTGCTTTCACTTTTCTCCCTTCTCTTCCAATCTGTTTTTCTTTATTATACAATAAGAGTAATGGTATGGCTCACACCTTCTCGGTTCTGTTTTTGTAGAGAGATGAAGAGAACACTTTGGGTGACGCTCCAAGTAAAACTGACAAAGGAATTGAGATGGAGCAAGATTTTGTTGCTGATACCTTTAGTGTTAGTGAGGATTCTGGGGATGATGAAGACGGCAATGAAGAAAATGAAGAAATGGAATCTGCTATGGGGGAAACTGGTGATCAGGGTGAAGCAGTTGATGAGAAACTATGGGACAAAGGTGAGGATAATCCTAGTACTGCAGATGAGAAGTACGAAAATGGTCCATCAGTAAGAGATAGTGGTATCGACAGAGAGCTTCGAGCAAAAGATGATGCTTCTGAAGCTGCTGATGAAGCTGGAGGACTTGATCTTGACAAATCAGAGGAGCAAGCTGATGAAAATGGAAATGATGAAACTTGCGAAGGGATGGAAGACATAAATATGGACAAAGAGGATGCATATGCAGATCCTACTGGATTGAAGCTTGATGAACATGAGCAAGGTCCTGAAGATGATTGTAATATGGATGAACCAGAGACTGGTGAACCAATGATCGAAGATGATTTGGACCAGCAAGGCAATCCTGCTGATGAAAATGAGGGAGATGAAAGAGCTGATTCAGATGCAACTTTTGATGAGGCAGACCCTGAGCATTTGGATGAAAGTTCTGGAGGAGCTGGCGAAGAAGGTGATCCTGCAAATGACACAAAAAAGGAACCAACAACAGAAAATAGAGAGATGCTGCAATCGGACACTTCTCAATCTGTGGGTGATAATGTCCCAACTGCTGCATCTGAGCCTAGAGGTGAATATAATCAAGCAAATTTAAAAGATGCTGCTCCTGAAGCGAAGGGATCTGATGTTAGTGGGCTTCAACATGACCTTGCTCCCATGAGAGGTTTGCCTGATTCCTCTATGGTTGAAATCATGGCTTCTGATTCTTCAAATGGACAAAAGCTGGGCAGTGATCAACCTGAAAATCCTTTACCTCCAGCTGATTCATCACGTCAAAGGATTCAACCTAACCCTTGTCGTAGTGTGGGTGATGCCCTTGAGGGGTGGAAAGACAGAGTCAAAGTCTCCCTCGACCTCCAGGAGAGTGAAGCTCCAGATGATTTGGCTGCTGAAAATGCAAATGAATATTCATATACTGCTGAATTTGAAAAGGGAACAGCTCAAGCACTTGGGCCAGCAACAGCTGATCAAGTAGACAAAAATGTACATGGAAACGATTTTGAAAGAGAAACTGCAACTACGGAGAGAAAAGATGACATTTCTGAAATGGAGATTGAGAGGCAGCTGTCTGAAGCACATACTATCAGTAATTCTGCTTTAAGTTTCAGCAATGACAAGGGCAAGGGATCAGAGATGATGAACACTGAGGAGCAACTGGAATCACCATCTGAAGTTGATACTAGAGATGGTACTGTCCCTAGTTTGTCCCAGAGTATGGTGTCGGTGAACAGGTCCTTTTTGTCTGAGGACATAAATCGGCTTAGCGAGCTCTCGGTAGATGATGACAACCTGGGCAAGGCCCGTAACCTTGAGGAGGTATCCAATGAGATGAGAGAGAGTGCCCAAACACTCTGGAAAAGTTATGAACTTCGAACTACGAGGTTGTCTCAGGAGTTGGCTGAACAGTTGCGTTTGGTAATGGAGCCGACTTTAGCTAGCAAGCTCCAGGGAGATTACAAGACCGGGAAAAGAATTAACATGAAGAAGGTAGTCTTCAGTGGCTCATATTTCCTTTTTATTGGAGAGAATAATATTCTAATCTTCTACTATCTATTGCCAGGTAATTCCATATATAGCAAGTCATTACCGTAAAGATAAGATATGGCTAAGGAGAACTCGGCCAAATAAACGGAACTACCAAGTGGTAATTGCCGTGGACGATTCCCGCAGCATGTCTGAGAGCGGTTGTGGAAGTTTAGCCATTGAAGCATTGGTGACTGTTTGCCGTGCAATGTCTCAGTTAGAAATAGGACAGCTATCAGTTGCAAGCTTTGGTAAGAAGGGGAACATTCGCATATTGCACGATTTTGATCAGTCATTCACTGGAGAGGCTGGTATCAAGGTTCGTTTGTGTTCACACATACATCCTTCTCCCAATGGGTCGCATTTATTGGTTTGGTGATTTTGATAGTAGTTGACTGGCATATTGTTGATGTTTTATGTATCTACAGATGATCTCTAGTTTGACTTTTAAGCAAGAGAACACAATAGCAGAGGAACCGATGGTTGATCTTTTGAAGTACTTGAATAACATGCTTGATGCCGCAGCTGCTAATGCCCGGCTACCATCTGGACACAATCCGCTAGAGCAGCTTGTTTTGATAATAGCTGATGGCTGGTTTCATGAGAAGGTAAATTTCTTTGGTGAAGTGTCTGTGAAGTTGCCACCTTTCACATTTCTGTTTACTCATTTTATTTTACTTTTTTTTTGTAGGAGAACATGAAACGGTATGTCAGAGATCTCTTGAGCAAAAAACGGATGGTTGCATTTCTTGTGGTGGATAGCCTACAGAAATCCATATTGGACCTTGAGGTGACCACTGAACTTCTTTTTTTTTTTCTTTTCTTTTTTTTTTTTTTTTTTTTTTTCATTAGGTTCTTGATCTTGTACCTTTTCATAGTTCTTGAAGTAAGAAAGTTTCCCAACATGATTGATTCTCTCGCCCTTTTCCAGGAAGCCACCTTTCAGGGCGGAGATGTTAAGCTTTCGAAGTATTTGGATTCATTCCCCTTCCCTTACTATGTTGTGCTCAAAAACATTGAAGCACTTCCCAGGACGCTTGCTGATTTGTTAAGACAGGTGACTATATATCTCAACAAGCGATTGCTATCTTTCAATTCTAGATTTGTTTTACTGAGTTATTGTTGATAAAGCAAGTACTGAATCATGATCTTGGTTTTCCCCATGCAGTGGTTTGAGCTTATGCAACACTCGAGAGAATAGGTTGCCTAATTTTACATGTCAAAACTCCGAGAGATGTACATAATATCTTTCTCAGCCTTTTGGCTCAGATCAAGTGTACAGATGATACATGTATTTAGGAGAAGCTCAGTAAATCACATCCTCGCAATGTCTCCTTACCGGATAACACACAGTGAAGCTTTTCTTGGCTTTAGCTTTATTTTTTCCCCTCTCGGAGGGGGTGAAGGGGTGGGGGAGCTTCTGTTTGAACTGGTGTTCTGTATAGCTCTGTATAGGCAAAATGGCCTCTTCCTACCTTCTTTTCATGTTGTAACTATGGAAAACTTACCTTAATAGTGCTAAAGTAAATAGTATACAAGCTTCAGTCTTCTGATCAGTTTCTGGGCTAGCAATTTAATGATAATCAATCTGGTTGCATTTTTTCATTTCTTTTCTTTTGTTACTGATAATAGCATTTTACAAAATCAGGTGAATTCCAGATTTTAGCAAATTCAATCATGTAAATGTTCTTGCTAATATTTGTGACAGGGGATTCAACTTTGACAAGGTGGAAATAAGTGTTGGATTTGACATGATCCAATCTCCAGTCTTACGTCTGTTCTTTCTCATGTTATTTAATGGAAATAACTGTGAATTGCAGTTGAGAGAATGGTGAAAGTGTCGATGATACAAAAAATACAAATGATAATATACATAAAACAATTGAACAAATGAATATAAATGTACGTGAATACAAATATATTATGTTATGAATCACAACAAAACAATACAATTGTATTTATATAATATACTCTATATTAACTGATTTCCTTGAACGAATTGAATACAATAGTCTTTGATACAATAGTTATTCATAACAAATTATATTCATGAAACAATTATAGATTAGATATATAGATTATTATATTTTACTTGCCTCTGCTTGGCCTTTCTTAATTTACACATAGCCATAAGTTATAGCTACAAAAAGAGAAAAGACACAAAAACACCATCGAAGTTGTCTCATATTTGCATAAAGACACCTAAACTTTATATGTGCCCTATCACACCACTAAACACCTATATATCGTTGTAAATGGGTCATTTTTAACCATTCCGTCGTCTATGTAGTGCGCGTGTTGCTCACTCTCTAGGATAGAATTAACCCGACCCGACCCTATTTTTTTAAAGAAAATTTGTCTTCTCCTTTTCATTTCATTTCTCAATTTTTCCCTAAAATCGAACGAAATACACAAGTTTTGCTGTTGATGAAAGTGTTGCTGTTGACGATCTCGTTGTTGATCGTTGTTGATGTGTATTTGTGAAGATTCTTGGAGATTGAAGGTTTAACAGGTTAGGGTTTCAAAACATGTGATAAAAATCTTCACTTTTTTCGATTATTCTAATTTTATGGATTATTATAGTGTAGAAGTGTTGGAATCGACCTCCTACAATTGCCATTGTTAGGATATTTTTGAGTATGTTGCGTAATCGACTTAGTTAGTGTAGGGTCTTGTGTTATTGACTTAGTGCAACTGTTAGTGATTAGGGTTTTGTGACTGTGTTTTAGGTTAGGGTTAGATGTTATCCACTTAGTTTGAATCTTATTATTTGTCTCTTATACATTTGTAGACTTCAATTTGTACATGATCAACTGCTATTGTTAGTGCTTTTGTTCTGTTAGTACTGTTAGAGCTAAATGTTAGTGCTTTTTTCAACTTTTGTTAGTTAGTGTTTCTGTTGTTGTTTGGTAGTGATTATGTTTGTTGCGTACAACTTGTTAGAGTTAGTTATTGAAATGTGTGTTTGAATTGTGTTTGTTGTTGTTACATGCTTTTTCAGGATAACTTTTACTCTGATAACTTTAAGATGGTATCATGAGGGGGGGGGGTAATAGAATTTGGTCCACCACCTAAATATATTGGGGGGGGGGGGCATGTGACAGAACTCCTACATGTAGATGTTGATAGGATGTCTTATTTTGAGTTGAGGGGCTACATAAAGGAACTAGGATATACAATAGATTGTGATTTTTTCATCAAGTGGGATGGGTTATGGGTCCTTGTTGATAATGATAAGGTTATATTTGACCTTTTCAATATGATAAATGATGGGGATACAGTGGAGGTGTATGTTTTTCATGGGGTTAGTGAAGCTAATCAGGCCCCACTTGATTTGGAGTTTGTCCCTTATGTGACTAAAAGTGGGGTAGGTGAGGAATCTTTTAATGAGACTTCTAACCCTAATAATCAGCCTCTTACTTCTACTTTTCCTTCCATCCCTACATTGGTCCTTCTGAAACTTCCAACACTCCATTTAAAGCTCAGTCTTCTACTGTGCCTCCACCATCTCCTTCTATTGTGCCTCCTTCTTCTATTGTGCTTCCACCATATCCTTCTACTGTGCCTCCTCCTTCCACTGTGCCTCCCCCATCTACTTCTACTGTGCCTCATCCTTCCTATGTACCTTCATCTGATTATGCTATAATAGTTAATGATCCAACTGATGATAAAGTGGAAGATGAATCAAGATTTGAAGGGAATACTATTAAAGATACTGAGGTTGACAGTGATGTTCATCAAGAGTATGTAGATATAAGGGCAACCAAGAGGCATTTCAAAAGGTCACAAAGGAGAAGCAGGGGAACTACTTCAGATCAGATTAATGTTAATGAGAAAGGTCCAGATATAGGGTATGATGAGACAAATAATGGTATCAGGGAAAGCTTAGTTGGTAAGTTAGGAGGTGATGAACCTTATTATCTAAGTGATGAAGTTCCTAGCTTTGAAATAAATGATGAAACAGGTTGGGGAGATGGTAAAGAGGTTGATCAAGTAGTGCATAAACCTGTTAGGAGGAAGAAAACCCCAAATAGAGTTGTATTTGCTACAACTGCTGAAAAGATTGTTTGAGAATTAGGACTAGTTTTTGGAACTGTTAAAGAATTTAAAGTAGCAGTGACAAGATATGCAATCCAAGAACATATTCAAATTGAAAAATATGTAAATGAGCCTGGCAGAGTTAGAGTGAGATGTTGTAAAAAGAGTTGTCCTTGGTTGTTGTGTGCAAGTAAGGATAGAACTAGTGGAGATTTCATTGTTAAAACATACAACCCTATCCATGAATGTTTGACATCAACTCAGAATTACCTGCGCAACTCAAAGTTTTTTGCCACCAAATACAAAGAAAGAATAACTCAACAGCCAAACATCAGCATTGTGTTGTTGCAGGACAATATTAGAAAGGAGTTGGATATTAATGTTGGTAGGACAAAAGTCAGAAGAGCTAGGACTGAGTGTTATAAGAGATCATGGGTGATCACATTGTGGAGTATGGTAGGATTTTTTATTATAGAGATGAAATATTAAGGAGTAATCCAAGTAGTACTTATGTAGTGAAGGTTGGAGAAGATTTTGAAACTGGGCAGAAAATTTTTGAAGGATTTTATGTTTGCTTCAATGCTTTAAAGAAAGCATTTTTTGGAGGTGCTAGGAGGTTGATTGGTTTTGATGGCGGTTTTCTCAAAGGTGTGTGTAAAGGCCAGTTGTTAGTGGCAGTTTGTAGAGATGGAAACAACCAAATGCTGCCTATTTCTTGGGCAATTGTTGAGGTTGAGAATCAGTATACATGGACATGGTTTCTTGAACTAGTGAAGAATGATCTTAAACTTGGAGAAGGTCATCAACTATCCATCATTAGTGATATCCAAAAGGTTATTACTGGTATCCATCTTACTATTTTATTGTTGTTGAGTTTTGCAGTTTAGTTTATTCTTTTTCTGTTATGTTGGTTTGTTAGGGACTAGAAATTGTTGTGGATACTTTATTGCCACTTGTTGAACATAGAAAATGTGCAAGACGTGTTCTTGCAAATTGGTCAAAAAATTGGAAAGGAGTTGAAAGAAGAAGAGTGTTTTGGAGGATTGCTAAATCCACATTTGAAGCTGAGATGAAGGACAATATACAGACAATGAAAAAATTAGGACAAGAAGATTTGGATAATCTTTTATGGTACAATTTGAATACATGGTGCAAGAGTTATTTTGAAGAATATAGCAAATGTGATATTGTGGACAACAATATGACAGAAATCTTTAATGCTTGGATAGTACCTGCAAGGTATAAAACCATCATTACAATGCTTGAGGAGATAAGGTGAAGATGATGAAAAAAATTGGTGATTTGAGAGAGTTCTCAAACACTTGGATCACTGATATATTTCATATGTCTTTGAAGATTTTGCAAGAAAGCATTCAAAAGTCTATGCAATGTAACTTGACTTGAAATGGAGAAAGAGGTTTTGAGATTAAACACCATGGATTTACACACACTGTGGACATTGTTAATAGGAGGTGCGCAGATCCTGGCAGCTCAGAAGAATTCCTTGTCCTCACGGTGTTGCTGCCCTTCATTACAAAAACTTGAAACCAATCCATTATGTGGCTAGCTGTTATAGCAAGGAAACCTACCTCAGCACATATGCCCATTTTTTTCAGCCAATGAATAACATGAAAATGAGGCCAACCTCAAATAATCCAATTGTAAAGCCACCAAAGATCAGAAAGTTGCCTGGAAGACCAGGTAAGGTTAGAAGAAAGGAAGCAAATGAAAGCAGAAAAATTGAAAAGTTGAGCAAAAGAGGTGTTGTAATGACTTGTAGCAAATGTGGCACACAAGAACACAATAAAAAGGACGTCCTATAAGAAACCAAGCTGGTCAAAGTCAATCAACTGAACCATTTTCTCAGGCAAGAGTTACTGGTCCAAGTCAGTCAGTTGAACCATCTTCTCAGACACAGATACTTTTATTTGTTACTTTCAAATTTAAATTATATGTAGATGTATATGTATTGATATATTAATATATAGGCTACTGAAAGTGGTAGAGGAAGAGGCACAGGAAGAGCAACAAGAGGAAGAGCAAGTGGCAGAGGTGTTCCAGCTCAATCACATGAAAATGCTACAAACACAGAGGTAATATATTTAATTATTATATCATTGTTAGATAATATAGATATGCTTTAATATTTTGATTTCAAAGTACAGACTATAAATGGTAGAGGGAGAGGTACAGGTACACGTAGAGGAGCAGGAATAGGGAGAGAAATGGCTCAAGAAAGAAATGTGAATGAAGGACTAAGTAGAGGAAGAGGAATGACTCAACATAGTCAAACTAGTTCTGAAGCAAACTGCAGTGGAAGAGGCCTAGAAAGAGAGAAAGACCAGTAGAACATGAGGACACCAGTGGAGGACAAACAAGACCTTTTAAAAGGCCAAGAATGGTAGGTGTTGGCATATACCAAGCTGAAGATGGATTTACAACTCTCAATGTAAGTTTACAACTATCAATACAAGTTTACAATTGTCAATGCAAACCTAATTGTCTAATATATGAGTGTGTATTTATTTGACTAAGCAGCCTGGATTGCCAAGTATAAGGGTCATCAATACTGGTACAAGAGTTACAAAGAGGGTTGATGTTGTCACTGGTGATATTGGCTACACACCAGTACGTGGATTCAAATGGAAGGGGAAGACAATTATTACTGAGGGCTGAAAAGGTTATCCAAACTAGGTCTGTAGCTGCTGCTAATGCTGCTAATAGCCAAGGCCAAACAACTTCAAGTAGGAAGACTTTTGTGCCATGGAAGTAGGGTATTTTGATGATGTTGTCTTGTTCATTTTGACAAATAAAATTTAACTATGCATATTTTTGTGTTGTTTTTTGTTGGAAACAAACTCAGTTTTGCGTGTATCAAACTCGATTATAAAGTCTTTTTTTTAGTCAGTTTTGTTGTTGCCTTTTTAATTGTAATTATATTTGTGAAGTTTCTCAAATGGTTGCAACGATAACATAGATAAGAGAACCAAATACATTAACAAATTGTTCAAATCATAACAAGTTCGACAACAAAGAACAACAATAACTTGAACATTCAACAACTTCTATCGTTCAAGTTACACACACCTACAACTAGCAAGATCAAGACAATTAGCTTCTAGGTACACACACCTACAACTTCAACAATTTGAAAGTAACTAAAGATGTCTATGGCAATTTTGATTGCACACACCTACAACTTCCATCCTTCACATTCTTGGTTAGACTTAAACATAGAAAACACACAATAATGATCAAAACGATTAGCTTCAAGTTACAACATTTGCCCTTCTTTTTCTCCTTCATCATGACTTGGTTACTTTCAACACGACTTTCATAAGATGTCAATACTTCTTCCAACTCCTTAATTCTCTTTGCTAATCTCGAAATAACGTACTTAGATCGTATATCAACTTCTTCTCGATCCCTCCATCTAAAGAAGTTGCACGCATCCTCCTAAAATACGCAAAACACAAATTAAAGAAAAATACATAAACAAAATATCTCCATAAAAGAATTAGTAAACACACACGATAGCGTGGACAAGACCCAAATCTTCGAGCTGGATTATGCTCCGACCATGAAGTTTGCATTGATAGTAAGTCACCATGTTTGCATCGCAGTTTCACTCGCAACATCGGATCATTCTCATCATTACAAATACTATTGATCATCGCATTTGACATTTTCAATCAAAAACTAATTACAAAATTGAAAAGAAATTCAACCATAAAAAACTTCAAATTAATATTTCTACTGGAAATTAAAAGATAAAAGACGAATTCCTACCTTATTTTCTTGAGGAAGATGATGAAGTCGTCAAACAGAGAGCACCAGCATTGTTCTTGCCATGGAAATCAAAATATTAGGGCTACCAACGGCTATTTTTGAATTTAAATTGGGGAAGATGACAAAAATTGATTATATAATTAATATTAAAGAAAGAAAATAACATGTGGTTGTTTTAAACTGGTAAAATCGTATGAAAAATGGTCCATGACGCGCCTAACGTGCGTGTAAACAACTCAGACGAGTTAATGGGTAAAAATGGCTCATGTACAACGATATATAGTTGTTTAGTGGGGTGATAGGACACTTTGAAAGTTTAGATGTCTTTATGCAAATATGTGACAACTTCAATGGTGTCTTTTAAGTCTTTTCTCCTACAAAAAGTAAAATTATATTTCTACTTTTAGCTATTTTTAAAATTTGCTCTTTCATTTAATCCGTTCCAGTTGAAAAATAGACTAAACGATCATCGCCCAAATAAAATAAAATAGTAAAAAGTTGTCTCACTTAGTTATACTCCCTTCGTTAATTTTTATTTGTCATTATTTAGTTTAGCACATCTATTACAAATATAAATAATATTATTTTATCAAAATATCCTTGTTAAATGATATTTAGTATTATGTCTTGAATAATAAGTATTTAATGTTAAGAATGGTAAAATATTTTTAGAAATATTACATTTTCTTCTATATCAAAAATGACAAACTAAAAATAAAAAATTATTTTAGAAATAAATATCGAGTGTAGGGAGTATGTTCAAAACTTATTCTGGAAAGTTAAAATAATGCAACATTCTAGAGTTTTAAAACTATGTTCATGTTCATTGAACAATGTACGTGTCACTCAGCAAACTATTAAATTAAAACACTATAGCTAAGTGGCATAAATATAAATACATACGTGGCTAAGGCAAAATCAAACAACACACATAATATACAAGTGATACCAAAAAACACATAATTTTGTATCAGTATATATAGATAGAGCTAGCTGCATTTTAGAAGAACAATAAATAATTAATTAAAGTGGAAATTTATTGAAAAAATACTATATATTAATATGTCATCATCAATAGGACCATGGTTGGGTGGTGGACGACGTAGAGATATGGGTTTTGTAAGCCCATTTTCATCTGATATATGGGATCCATTGGGCCTGGGCTTTGGTTGTGAATTGGGCTTTGGTAATGGATTGGGCTTTAGACGTGGTGGTGATGATGAAATTTCTGCTTTGGCCCATGCTAGTGTCGACTGGCGTGAAACTGATCAAGCTCATATTTTTCGTGTTGATATTCCTGGTTAACCATCTAATCCATTTTATAACTTTTTTTTTTTTTTTTGACATAATTGCGTTATAGTCATAGTTTTAATAATTGTGTTTTATAGCTATACATCTGTTTGCCATGGAGGTTGTGATTTATATATTTCTGTTCGTTTAGAAAATTAGTAATTTTTCAAAAAGTTTATATATAAATAAAGTAAATTATTACTTCCTTCATTTTTAAAAAAGTTTATATTAGTTTTTTTGGTCTCTTTAAAAAAAAAAAGTGTCTATTTTTTGAGCAAATCGTTTAACTTTACTTTTTACGAATTCACAAAATTAAAGAATATTTTAATGTTATTTAATATAATTTTAACTTAGAATGACAAGATGAAAAAAAAATTGAAAACTCTATTTCAAGTCAAAATAGGATATTTTTTTTAAACGGAGGGAGTGCAGTTTTTTCATATATCATATACAAATATTAAATATTTAAAGTAATCATATACAAAATTTTAAATTTATATCATCAAGATTTGAATATACAAAGTTATACAAATTTTGATAATCATGTACTCCCTCCGTCCCATATTATACTCCCTTCGTCCCATATTGTAAGTCATCTTTTTCATTTGCATTTACATTAAGAAATAAGGTAATTTTATGTATGTCCTTATTTAATTAGTTGTACAAAATATTTTAAGATTAATTAATTAATTAATAAGGATATTTTGGATAGAATATATTATTTTATGCATAAATTTTATAAAATAATATATTTTTGTTTTCAATTATTTTTAGAAAGAGGTGAGTCATAATATGGAATGGAGGCACTACAAAATTTTGAATTTAATTTATATCATCAAAATTTGAATTATATAAATTTTGAATTTATACAAATAGAAGAGATATCAAGAATTAAGACGCTTTCTATTATCTTCCCATAAGAAAGAAAGAAAGAAATTGAAACGGAGGAATATTTATTGGAATGGAGGCACTACAAAATTTTGAATTTAATTTATATCATCAAAATTTGAATTATATAAATTTTGAATTTATACAAATAGAAGAGATATTAAGAATTAAGACGCTTTCTATTATCTTCCCATAAAAAAGAAAGAAATAAATTGAAACGGAGGAATATTTATTGGAATGGAGGCACTACAAAATTTTGAATTTAATTTATATCATCAAAATTTGAATTATATAAATTTTGAATTTATACAAATAGAAGAGATATCAAGAATTAAGACGCTTCCTATTAGCTTCCCATAAGAAAGAAAGAAATAAATTGAAACGGAGGAATATTTATTGGAATGGAGGCACTACAAAGTTTTGAATTTAATTTATATCATCAAAATTTGAATTATATAAATTTTGAATTTATACAAATAGAAGAGATATCAAGAATTAAGACGCTTCTTATTAGCTTCCAATAAGAAAGAAGAAACAAATTGAAATGGAGGGATATTTATTGAAATTATAACAAGTGGATTGGTTGACAGGTGTTAAGAAGGAAGATGTAAAAGTTCAAATTGAAGATGACAACATACTGGAGATTAGCGGTGAAAGAGTAAAAGAAGAAGAAAAAGGTGATGACAAGTGGCACCGCGTGGAGCGTAAACGTGGCAGTTTCTGCAGAAAATTCCGGCTACCGGAAAATGCCAACGTGGAAGGTATAAGTTGTGGGCTTGAAAATGGTGTTTTAACAGTGAAGGTACCAAAGAAAGAAGAAACACAAGAGGTTCCAAAAAATCTAAAGTCTATAGACATAGCTTAAGATCACTTGGGATTTGGAATTTATTAGTCATATCTAATGATAGTGTATTTTACTTCTAGTTTTTTGCCTTTGTGAATATAGTATGTGTGTATTTAAGGCTTTTTAAATAAATGGATCACTTGTATGTACAAATTAAAAATAGCAATTTTTTATTTTTTTTTGTACATTTGTGTAATTAAATCACCAATTGTGTCCATATGGTCTTAATAATATTTATGATTTATTTTAGCTCATAACTTTTAAAAGAATAATTCTTAAACTCTTTGTGAGTTTTTATATTCTTTTTATTGGCCATTGTTTTGTTTTCTAATGGTCAATTTCAGCCTTCTAAATTGGAACTTGCAGAAAGGCTGAGATACATTGGAACAATGATCCAAATAATCTTTTATGTTTTTCATTTGAAAATGCCGCCAACCAGATTGTGTCAACATCATAGCATTAGGGGCACATGATCGACTACATAAGTTTCATTCAATCAGTAAGAAAAGAAATATGGAATAAAGAGTTCAATTCCCCTTTATAGTCCATTCATTAAGGTTGGGGATGACTGGAACCAATCAGAAGTGCAAATCGCGCAAGCGAAGCCGGGAAACGGACCGCAGCGCAACGACTAGGACTCGTGTCGGAGGAGTTTTGAGCGTGAGCTAACACTCATGCAGCGGCAAGGACCCGCAACTCTCTTTATGATTTATTTTAGCTCATAACTTTTAAAAGAATAATTCTTAAACTCTTTGTGAGTTTTTATATCGTGTTTATAGAGCTTTATTCGTCTCTTACTTAGCTTAGGAATGGGGGAAATTGAACATCAGCATTAATATTAGTTAAGTATATTATTAGTTAAGTGTATTAAATTTAATGTCTCTAAACTCAAACAACATCGCAATTTCTGATAAGTACAATAGTTAAGATGCATTTCTTTTTAGTCTTTGGCCTGAACTTTTGAGATTAAATAATTTTGCAAACTCAAAAAAATGGATAATCAGATTTTCATTATTATTAATTTTTGTACCATTAGGGTCATTTATCGGGATAATTTTGTTTTTAACGATTTGACTTATTGGGTATTGATTTTTATATTTATTAATAATCTGCTAGCTAATATATAAGATATCGATTGATTTGCTAACGAGTAAATATCTTAAAAGATGTGAATTTATTATAAAAAATCACTCAAATTTTATTTTGTATGAATAAAATCACAAAATAACTCACTTAAACTGTTTTCTAAGAAATTATTATAATCAAAAAGTAAAAAAAAATCGCACAAATCACCCTTCAAGTTTAGTTATGTAATACTTATTTTCATTGATATTTAATATATTATGCTTAACTCTCTTATTTTATTTTCTTTAACAAATATTTTCTTAAGACAATTAATATTATTGTTAACATAAAAAATTATGATTTAATTAAATTTTCATTTATCATATATTTATTTTATTTAATTGATTTTATAACATTTTTATTATTAAATTTCTCAAAAAGATCACTATTAAACCTAAAAAAAATACTTTTATCTGCTTGAGTTATACCCAATTTGTGTGATTTCTTGCAATTGTATAAATACTGAATAGCATGTCATAATATGTTATTTAGGGAAAATTGAAAAACTAATTATGCCAAACAGGTGCACATATATTCAGGCCATCTGTGATATACTCATTTATCTAAAGATAGTATCAGCTCTCTCACAAGTTTATTCTTAATACATCTGTTCTATGTCATTTATCAAGTAAAGATAAAATATTGAACACTTAAAGACACTTCTTTTTCTGTTCTATACATGTATCATATTTGTAATTTAATTAGATGATTTTATTCTTATTTTACTCCCACGCAAGTGGGTATCAGTGTTCCAGTAAGGACATATTAAATAAATTTTTGAATGAATTTACAAATTATCTATCATAAGTAAATATTGTTTGTGATTTTATTTGGTTGACTTTTTAAATCTTAATTAAGCCATGTAAAAAATTGAAAATTGAATCAATTTCTAAAATTAAAAAAAAAAGGATCACATCTACCTACCTATATAATGATTTATTTATTTTTAGAAATAGAATAAAAAGATGTTATAAAATCAATTTAATTAAATGATATATTATAAAGGGTAATTTAATTAAATCATAAAATTTATGTTAAAATAATTACGTTAAAAAAATATTTACTAAAAAAAATAAAAATAAGAGAGTTAAAGCATAATATTATAAACTACATTGGAAAGAAGTATTACAAAAACTAAACTTGAAGGGTGATTTATGTAATTATATTTTTTATTTTTTAGTTATAATGATTTTCTAAAAAAATAGTTTAAGTTAATGATTTTATAAAAGAAAATCCATAAATTGAGTGACTTTATTGATACAAAACAAAATTGATTGATTGAGTGACCTTTTGAGATATTTACTCGTTTGCTAACAGAATAACATATGGTAGATCGTCTAATTTCTAATCTCTATGATATTTTTTCGATTATCAGACGTAAGTGGTGGTATATTGACTAAATTTCTATAAAATTTATTTTCGATAAACGCACCTTAGATAATTTTTAAACGGCAACAAAATCTAATCAATAAATTGATTTAGATTTTCATTTGATCGTTATATTTTTATTTGTCCAGTGAAAACATCTTTACCAATGACGCGATATATTGTTGCATATTTTTCATGTACAAATCCTCAATTTTTCTGAGTTTGCTGACTTGTTCTTTCTTCTTTAAAGCAAAATAGTTAATAATAAAAATAAAAAAAATAAAAATAAAAATAAAAAAAAGTTGTAAATAAGTTTTCATAACTTCATCACTTTAGCCTTTAGGAGTTGCGAGTTAGGACAAACAGAAGGAAAAATATATAATTCCTCTTATATACTATGGTAAAATACTAAATGAGGCTAATATATCTAAAATAAAAATGTAAGTATAATAACTCTTAACAGATTAACAGTTTATTCCACAAGAAAATTGAATAATCCGCTCTCACATCAGTAAGCCATTAATTATAAAATTTGAATTTATTCCTCAACCATTTATTCGATAACCAATAGCGAATCCAGAATTGTTATTAAAGGGTGTCAATAGTTGTAGTTAAAAATATAATTATGAGATAGTATTAACTAGAACCTATGAAATGATTTTTCACAATATTTTTAACTACCAAACTAAATATTTTACTTATGTCAAGAGGTATCAATGATTACATATGTATTTAGTAAACCAAAATTTAATATGTAGATACAATATAATTTTCCGACGAAAGACACCCCTTCGATAAAGGTGGATACGCCACTGTTGATAACTCAATACCAATAAACTAATTAGCTAATTATAATTAATTAATCGATTCGATTTTGACCACCCTACTATCAATGTCATAGTGAAGCAGCGCGTCATACAAAAGAACAACAATATCAAACTCAGATTTTGGAAAGAGAAAAAACAGCGTAATTATTTTTATAATCTAGCGGAATATATAGTGATTAAAAATATAGTACTTCTTTAAAATTTGAAAGCATCTTTGACGATTTTGCTGACACAATTTGATTAAAATATATACTTTTCAAAGGACTAACGTATGCTTGGTAGAATATGAAATCAAACAAAATAGTGGTAAAAAGTTGGCATAATCAAAATACGACTTTGATTCATCTTTACTCAAATTGGACAATTATATAAGTTGGTAAGCTTTTGAAATGGAATATATTATTTAAAATTCTATTGATTCTTTACTTATTTTAGGAAAGATAATATTGATGTGATCTAATAAAAAAATTGTTTATTAGTTAGTCATTTTGATTTAAAACGAATCAACAACGTAAACGATTTTATTAAATTATCAACTCAACCTGCATCTATCCTTTTGCTCCATTAGCAACTATATACACTGACCATATACATATTGGCTTCACGTATGGTTTCGAGATTTGAAAATGTAGTATTATTTTCAAATACTCCATATGTAGGGGTATTTATCATTTGGGCTTGTTCATTGAATCAAATAGTGTATCAAATGTGAGATCAATAAAATTTTGGTATCAGAACACTAGACTCTATAGAGTCGTTTTAATGAAAAATGAAACATGAAAAGTGGCTATCTTTCTCATCATTGAAGCATCACAAGACGGGTGAGCGTGATCATACATATTACTCATCATTCTAAAGGCTAACTGAGAGATTGGATCTTCCCTCCCCGGTTCCTTAACGTGAAGATCCGGGAGGAAGGGATAGCTGCTATTTTTCATGAAAATGTAGGTTGTTCAAACTAGCTCGGCCAATTCATTGTCAACAAACTGAGACTAACAAGCCTTATTCAAAAATACAACATTCAGTTACAACAACATATAGTGTTCAGATTCCACAAGAAAGATAACTAAATACCAACTAATAGATGATCTCAACGGGCTCGAATCCTTTCTCAATTGATGCCTTCACAGCATCCACCACAAGTTGTGTCTTTCTACTAATCGTTGGCCACTTCTTTTCAGGTTTAGAACCTTCCCCTTTGATACTTCCAACCAGGTTTGAAAACTCCGCTACCATCAGAGCCTCTTGAGGAAGATCAGTGTTGACTTGATGCTCACTTGGTGCAGGATGAATCGATGTAGCAAGTTCACCAAACCACGAACCTTCCACAGTGTAAAACGGAGCAACATTTTCTTGAAATGGAATTATAAAGTCATGGACCCGCAAATTCCCTTTGGATCCACTAGCAACGATATCCATGGCCATATTGGCTAAAAACGAACAATAAAAAGTTGCTACCCTTCCGTCATTCCAACTCAAAGAAGCGCCACAAGATAGGATAACTCCAGCTTCATTAAATTCTGGATCACGCAGAGCTGTTACTGTTTTTGGCAATTCATAATCATTAGTCCACAAGATTGCCCGAATACTGTACCAACCAGCATCACCTAGAGCACCAAGAGCATCAAGATCGGACTTCACGCGAATGTTGTTCTCAAGAAACTCCGCGTCACCAAGATAAGCAAACGTGCTATGTACCTGTCAACAAAAAATAAGACCATCTTCTAAGGATACATATAGGAAGACTTCATTTGGGTTCTCACCACACTGTTTAAGTTTCTATTATGTTGCATCAATTCCTAAATTTGTACCCTCAGTTTCTGTTTCAATTTTTTTGTTACCCCGTGTTCGATACCCGCATTTGAGGCTGATTAAAATCCGAATTCGCATCAGAAAGTCTCGCATTGAGCAAAAGCACTCCCTAATAAAGGTGACTCTCTATTGAAGTCTCATTGAGCTAAAACACTCCCTAACAAAGGTTGTTTCCATTCTATTTTGTTTCCCGACCGGTGTTCGATAGCCACATTAGAGGCTGATTAAAATCCGAATTCGTGCCAGAACGTCTCACATTCAGCTAAACATCCCTAACAAAGGCTACACCGTATCGAAGTCACACATTGAGCTAAGCACTCCCTAACAAAGGTCACTCTGTATCGAGGGACTTGAACCAAGACCTCTAATTAAGTATGAACAGTACTTACCACTAGCTAGATATGAACGAGTACTTACCACCCCAGCACAACCCACATTTGGATGCGTTTCAAATTGTTCCTTTTTAAACCTTACATTTTTATGTGTCAATTTATCATGACATTAAAACAGTATTCCAAATGATTCAGATCCATTTATCAGTACTTAATACACAAACAAAAAAGTTCAAAAATAAAATCAGAAGATTACCGATTTGAGTTGTCCAAAACGCTGAGAATCAGAGAGGAACTCTTTCATCTTAGCAGTACGCGGATGATGCATCCACATAGTAGCATCCATGTACTGCACCCCATTCGATTCACACTCCTCCAGTATCACATCCAGCTCCTTCACGTTTAACGCAACAGGCTTTTCCAGCAAAACATGCTTCTTCTTCTGGGCCGCCAACACAGCCCACTTCACATGCAGGCTCGTCGGAAGAGGAACATAAACGGCATCCACTTCTGGATCATCCAGAACCGCCTCATAACTGCCGTAAATCTTCGTCGTTGACGGATAACCGTTTTCCTTGGCGTACGCCGTCGCTTTTTCGATCGAACGGCTGCCGACGGCGGAGATAGTGGCGTTTGGAGCAAGTGCGATGGCGCGTGATACTTTACGAGCAATGTTAGCGCAACCTAAAATGCCAAAACGTACCCGCGACGATTCTGCCATTATTGTTTTTTCTCAGATTGGGAACTTGAAAATGGAACTTTCAAGGCACAAAGCACACTGATGAGGTAGTGGAAAATGGAAGACAATGGACTAATATAATACTACTACTAATTGGGATATGTCTCCTATCTATTTTGCAATTTCAAAATTTAAATAATAAAACAAATATTTTAAATTAATAATTACTGTTATTCGTATTTTCTCCGTCTCATTTTATGTGGCAATATTTGATCGCGAACGCAGTTTAAGAATAAATGAAAATTTTGAAATACTTAACAGATTACCCTTCAAAAGTAGACTCACTTTTCTCTCTCTTCATAAATGTATTTGCATATTATTTTTAAAATTAAGTGGACCAACAAGGTAAAAAAAAATTATACCTTTAAATACTTACCATATAAGAAAATGTGAAATTCTTTTTGGGACTGACGAAAAAGGAAATGATGTCACATAAAATGGGACGGAGGGAGTACTAATAGTTTCGAATCAAATTTTCAAGTATGTAAATTTCAGATAAAACACATAAAAGAAAATCCTTCAATTTGGGAGGACAATTTACTTTAGCATTTAAGTTAAGGAAAAAGAATAAATATATCTCTGAATTATCGTAAATAGTATACAGATACCATCCGTTGTATTTTTGGGACATTGATGCTCATGTCGTCCAAAAACTAGAGCATATATATTCTCTATACTAACGGAGTTACACGTGTCATAATCTTATTCACTGACACAATATCGGACCGATGGATGAGATCGTGTCATGTGTCCCTATTTAGTCTTCCGTCAGAGTAAAGGACATATATGCTCTAGTTTTTAGACAACAGGAGCACCAATGTCCCAAAAGTATGACGGAGGGTATCTGCATACCATTTTCGATTGTTCGGGGTATATTTATCCATTTTCCCTTTAATAGCCCGTTTGAATGGACTTAAAAAAAGTAGCTTTCAAAAAAGTACTTTTGAAAGTGATAGAACTTATTTTTAAAATAAGTAGTTATGTGTTTGGATAAAAATGCTGAAGTTAAAAGAAAAAGTTGTTGATGTGTTTGGCAAATAAGTGCTAGTAAACACTTTTTTTAATCAAAATGTCTGAAATACACTTGAAAGTTGTTAACATGATAAAAGTTGATTAATTTAATAATAATAATAATAATAATAATAAATAATAATATGAAAAGAATAATAATAATAATATATAATATATAATATATATAATAAAATAAACAATAATAATAATAATAAAATATTAATAATAATATATAATAATAATAATAACATGTAATAATAATAAAAAAATTAAAAATAACAATAAAGTAATAATAATAATAATAATAATAAAAATAATTAAATATAATAATAACAATAATAAATAATAATAATATAACAATATGAAAATAATAATAATAAAAATAATAATAAAAAATAAAATAAATAATAATAATAATATATAAAATATAAATAATAATAATATATAATAGTAACAATAAATAGTAATAATAATAATAGTAAAATAATATGAAAATAATAATAAATAATAATATAATAATAATAATATATCATATATAATAATAATAATAATAATAAAGAATAATAAAATAAATAATAATAATAATAATATAAAATATTAATAATAATAATAATATATAATAATAATAATAAAATATAATAATAATAATAAAGAGTAATAAAATAAATAATAATAATAATAAAATATTAATAATACTAATAATTATAATAATAATAAATAATAATAATAATAATGATAATAATAATAATAATAATAATAATAATAATAATAAAAGTAAAAATAAAAGAATTAAGGGCAAAAACGTAAAATATTTGGTCAACTTAAAAGAGCTTTTAAGCTAAAAAAAAAAAAAAACTCCTTCCCCAGCTTTTAACTTTTGGCCTAAAATAATTTTTTTTAAATTTAAAATAAGTCACTTTGAGAATTGTCAAACACTTAAATAAGTCAAAAACCAACTTTTAAGTCAGTTTGACCAGCTTTTAAGCTAATCCAAATAGGCTTTAAAGTTATATGCTTTGTTTAAGTACCTTCTTAACATTTTTGGAATGATTTATTTTCAACACTCCCATCACCAACCCAACACGCATATAGTTTTAAGTTTTGTTCAATGCGTTAATCATCTAATTTACCTTTAACTTTTTTAAAATATATATATTAAATCCATTTTGTCCGTCCCCCCACGGCGGTAATATCCGACCCAAGACCAATCTTCACCTTTAAAGAACCCCATTTCCTCATTTCCTCACCACCTTAATCATATGGAAATGGGGACCTAATTTCTTATCTTTTTATTTGATTCATCTTAAATTTTAGCTCTTCAAACCTAAAAGTTAAATTTTTAATTTAAATGAGTAATTTTTCTTTGAAAAAAGGTAAAATCCTAAAATCAAATGATACAACTATCCAAACGAAAATTACTAACCTAGGTCACTTTAATTTGTTTTCGTCAAGAAACACCACAAATTCGAAAATTCCTTCACAATATGCCTTGAGATATATCCCTTCACAATAAACTAAGATTAGATCTAGTTTAAAATGACGGCGTAATTTAAGATCCAGGGGATAGTTGTTTAGAAATGGATCGGATTTTTATCAGGCAACATGTTGATGGATTATATATAATTTATAAAGTTATTTTAAAAATCATTAGCAATGTGGATGAATGAAATCGAGCGTGCTTACCAACATCCAGCCTCTGAAAGTTAACATAGGAGGGTGAATTAAAATTTCAACAGTTGACTGATGTTTACGAGTAGTCGGCTCTTCATGTAGATAGAGTTATTAGAGAATAAATAAGCAAAATACATAATATAAAAGGAAACCAAATATTTTTAAATTGATTCAGAACCCCGTTGTGGTGCCTATGTCCAGTCCCCTTGGGTTTTAAGAATTTCCTTTAAAGTTTGAAGAGAACTTAGGTGATACGGAGATTTGAACCTAGACTTTTATCTGATATGCAAATCAAATCTACTATTTTGGCACAGCCTTCACCTATATAACCTACATTCAGAATCTTTCTTTCTCGTTTCTTTTTCAATTGTTCACTCAAATGTGTACAGAGCTTTATGAATGATAAAAGAAGATTACAATATAAGTTCAAGTGAAGTTGTATAATGTCCCAATGTGACTATGAGTTGGTTTATATAGTGTTGAGAACTGCTCTTTTAAGGAATAATCCAAGGATGTTTTAAATCAAAGATTTTGATTAAATCCTTGATTTTGGTTTATTGTTTCATGTCTATATCAGATATATGCATAAGCAAACTGATTTCTTCCTTTTCCTTGGAAATCTTCTTGTGATCTTGATAATATTCTTTCTCTTGAAGATCTTCTTGCAGTCTTGATACTTGACCGATTTGATTGTCTATCTTCCGTATTACTTCATCCTAATCAGACGTTAGGATTGTTGTTGATGACTTTCCTTTTCTGTCTTGCTTCAGTGAAGCCAGGTTGTTTCGTTCTTTCTTTGTAATGCTTCTTTGGCGTTCTTCATTTTTGATTTCATGCTTGATTTAATATACACCTTCTTTCATTGAGTTCCAGTAATGACAGATCTACTTTGAAAGACATGGTTGACTTGCGAGATTCGATTTTATTCCTTGAGTTCAGATTGAATTTGAATAAATCAATCTTTGGTTAGATTAATTTGAGTGTATCAATTGTCTCCTTAACTGCCTTAACTGATGTTTGCTGCATCAATCTGAGGATCTTGTGTATCTAACCAGATACATTAGTCTTTGATTTTCCTGCGACCCAAGGTAGCTTGTCATATACAAAACATTATAAGTTAACAGTCTTAACTAGTTTAAGAGATACAGTAAGTTGTCATGCCAAGTTTAGAAAGTTTTTATGAGTTTTTTTTTTAAAGAACTTGTAGATTTCATGTTCAAATTGTTCTTAAAATCAAATTATTTAATTCTCAAATTCGAATAATGATAACATTAATTAAACCAGAGGAAGTACTAAATATGTATATATAATTAGGCGTTTTCATCCCACATACGAAGATGTGAGTTCGAATCTACATAGCTTTCACTTGAATATTTTTTCAACTTCTCCGAGCCTTCTCATTTGCATCGAGAAAAGTTAGATGTTTCATTTAAGGTTATGACTTACTAGTATTAGAAAATACTTCTCGTTAGACGAAACAAAATGCTAAATTTTCTCGATGCAGACGGAAAGGCTTCGAGAAGTGCGGAAAAAACACAAATAACATATATTTAAGAGTAAATATTACTAATTAACATAGTTTCTAGTTTTCAATACATAACATTAGATTTTTACAATACCTAGCAAAATAGTAAATGAATTAAAAAATAAAAAACAGAAAAATGAACAAAATTAGTACTTAAAATCATTCCTAACGCAATTAATTAACAATACCATTTCTTAAATTTATTATTTTACAATGGACAATATATCAATCCCTCAATTTTCTCCTAGTTAGTTGGACAATATTATCCAAATATAAATATAAAATTATGACAAGCCCATCTTATAAAAATGATGAATTATTGTAATAAATTTTTTCCAATAAAAAAGGAAAGTAAAAAAGTAGTTTACTTAAATGATTGACAACTTTTTAATTTTTCCTATAGTCTAATCCATAAAAAAAATTTAATCATTATAATATTAAAAGAAAAAAAAAACACAAAATCAACATGATTGAAAAAACAAGATTAAAATTTCTCAATGGAAAATAAAAATGAAAAGTAAAAAATCAGTAAAAATAAGAGTGATTGATCACATGAGAATGAGATCTTCTAAAAAAGAATGTGGAGAAAGATTTGGAGGATTCTTTTCCTTTTTGAATATATATTTGGAAGATATGTATCCTCAGTTTCCTAAAATGTAGAGTTACATAGTTATATTAATTATCAGTTATTTTTTTAAAAAAAAAACTCTTATTTTTGCTTCTAAATATGGTAATTACTATAAAAATAAAGGGAAAAGTCTCAAATATGCTATCGAACTTTTAGAAAAGACTCATTTATGTCATTCGTTAAAAGTTTGGTCCATCTATGCCATTACCGTTCAAAAAAAAGCTCATGCCATTATTTTTTAATAGTTATTTTGCAAAACCATTTTTGACACGTGATCAATTATAATTCGGCCACGTCATCAATTTTTAAAATAATCATAATATGTTAAAACTTGTAATTAAACTCTTATTTAATAATTATTAAAGAGTTCATTTACGTCTTCTAATATATACTCTTAATTAAAGCCGGACTCATTTTAAATGAGGGGCGCGTACATCATTAACTTCGAAAATTACATGTATATTATATATATGTATAGACCTAAATCCATCTAAAATATTTACTTGTTCACCCTTAATCACAAAAGCTGATGTGATGCATTGGTGCAATGCTTGACTTTTCACATCTTCGCTAGCAAAACATCCCGTTTTGTATATGTTTTTGTTTTCATTTTCTTTTTTAAAATAATGCATGTAAATAAAAACACAAGCTAGATTTGAACTAGCAATCTTAAAATTTATAAGGTCAAAATCATCAAATCACATATTAAAACTATGTTACGTATTCGTTTAATTTATATTTATTGATACATTTATTATATACATGTTTGAATTTGTTTTACCACATATTAAACTTTGTTACACTTCCATTTAATTTATGTTTATCAATACGTTAACTTTATACTTGTTTCATAATATTTTCTGACGTAGTGCTGTCTTCAAATTCTGCATGATTTTTCTATTTCAAAAATCCCCAAACATCTTTAAAAAAAAAGAAAAAATTGAGGCTTTGAAGAGTATAATCTTCTCTAACATTTTACACTTCATTATCTTTTAAAATTTATTTCCAAAACCTAGCTTTTCTCTAAAAAATAATGATTGTGGTTTGCTAAATTCGATGTCAAATAATAACTACAAGAGAGAAGCGCTAACTAATCAAAAATTTTAAAATTATAACATTTTTTTAATAAAAAAGTAAATTGATTTTTTTTAGTTAAATGGTATTAAAGCTAAAAGAGTGAGATATTTAAAAAGTAAAATAACATAAAAAAATTTCATTCAGCAAATCTTAATTGAAATTTAAAGGAAAATGAGACTAGCTGATTCATTTTTAATTTTTTTTTTAGAGGGATTAAACTGAATTTAATTGTCTATATACAACTTTTTTTGGGAGACTTGGAAAAGTAATACTCCGATTCTATTTGTGTAGTGCCAAACAGTTCCTATTTCTACACGCATCCACTGAGTTCCACAAAAGCCACAAATTCAATCCCGTCCTTCTCTTCCCCTCTGTTTTCCTAATATCTTGTTTGGATTTTTCCTAATAATCAAATCTCAAAACATTTTAAAAACCAAAACCATAAAAAAAAAAAAAAAAAACTATAATATCAAAATTTAAGATAAACCTTTTATAGCAAAACGGTCCATGCAGTAAAGCTTTTTCTATTTAATATAAAAAATAAAACTTAGAGAAAGAGTTGCAGTCTTGGTAGTCTCAATCATATGGTCATCTTAAAGCAATTGCTAGGGATTTTGAGATTATCACAAACTCATATTGTTAGTTTTATATTTAGCTTTCTTTTATTTTTTTATTATTGAATATTTTTTAAAGTCTACCAAAGGATAAAACCTTTTGCATTAGGTAATTAACATAAATCTCATAGTTTTAATATAAAATTACAATTGTCCCTAATAAGTTTTTAATTACATTAATCTCTTAAGAATAAAAAAAATTGAATACAATAATTGAAGTCCTGATACATTAAAAACTAGCCCAGATGATTAATATGTAGCTCAAATACATTAAATACAAGCTCGGATACATTAAAAACTAATTCAAATACATTAAATACTGACTCGAATACATTAATATGCAGGTCATATACATTAAAGAAATAAGATATTTTAGAGATTTTTAAAAGTAATAGGGGATAATGAAAATAAGTAAAATAAAATATGTGTATTTCTATAATTTATCATATTCGGCGAAACTATTTAAATGTCATCATATATGATTTTTAAAATTTTAGTCATATTTTTATTTTTCTAACTTTATATTAATATTTTTATCATTAAAAAAAATTGTTATTCACATTTTTATTTCTTAAAGTCCGTGTGGATTCTACCTTTTTGAAATTTCACTTTACGTTATAGTTATTCAATTTATATATGACAATCAAAAATAAAATCTTGAAGTTTGACTTTAAACCCCTAACTTATCGAGACGATCCTATTGAACCACAAGATATATTAAAGTATATAGTTTTAAACTGCATTTCCATATGAATAACTATTTTACCACGATAACAATTTTACTTCAAATATACGCAATAAGTTTTTGAAAATATTTGAGATATTAATAGTCGTTTATTGTCAATAATAAAACGAGTACAACTTCCAGCCATACATAACGGTCCTAATAGACGCACGCAAAATACAATCGCTCCGCCACAAAATGCTGGTCGTCCCGCCGCAACCGCTGCCGTTATTCGCCGCCAATTCACTCTCCGACGGCTCCTTTCGCTGTCTATTCCGGCCGAGCAAGGTCAATTCCAGCTCCAGTCGCGTAGCGCTGCCGGTTGCGGCAGTTGCGCGTGAGGTGGATGATTTCACGAAGTACTCCGGCTACGTTTTCGAGCTGAATTCGTCGGAGGAAGATTCTCTTACGGAGTATAATATCGCGAAAATTGCTGCGTCTTATCAGAAGAAACCGTTGATTGTACTTCGTAGGCTTGTCCAAATCAGTTCTACTCTGGGCAAGTGGTTCGCCGTCAGGTACCTGGATACTGTTAATGAACGCGCCGATAAGATGTTCAAAGTTAGTATTTTTTCGATATATTTTTTGGAATAATGCATCATCGTTACGTGTACTTGAACTAATTTATTGTTGTTTTTGGTTGCTTGCAGATTAGAGCTGCAGAATTGAGGAAGATACTACTACAGCTTGGTCCAGTATGTCTTATTAATTGAACTTGCAATTTTTACTGAAATAACTCTCGATTTTAGTATAGTTCTTAATATTGATGTGGCAATAATTAGGTAGCTCACTGTTACTAGTAAGAAGCCCAGACTGTTAAGTAAAGAGACTGACTTACGAATTTATGAGTGTACTGGACTCCGAGAATCCCACGAAAATGCAAGAGAAAAGATGCATCTAAGTATTTTTCCATCTATTTCCTACTGAAGTACTTCCCATCACATACTATAATTGGAAATTAGTGTGTGTCTCACAGATAGACTTAGGGATTCAAGTGCAGTACTTGAAATATATGAAGACTCCTTACATTAAATTTTTTATTTTAGTGATTTTTTTAACAGTTAATTGGCAAAGGGACAACTGGTTCTGAAAGTTTACAAGATTTGAAACTATATTTTAAATGTTAATCACCTGCAAAAGAACGCTCTTCCACTTGCAGATTAGTCAATACAGATGACTGATAACAGGTTTGCTACATCCCAGGAACAACATTTTTATTTATTCCCATAGTTAGGCAATCACATTCACTCTACCAATAAGTATTTATGTGCCTCAAACCTTTCTTTTTTTCTCCTTTATTCTTTATCAGTTTTCTAAATTTTTTTCTTTTACTAGAACTAGAAGCATTTTACTGGGCATATGTTTATTTGCTCAAGTCTGAATTGTCACCTAAACTTCTTTTCAGCGTAATTCCTAGGGATAGTATGCTCAATATGGCAAGTTCTAAGTTTTGTCGTGGATAGTAGTGAAGTGACCTTATTTCTAACAAACTAGTCAAATTCAAACCGACACCAGGCATCAGACTTTGGCACTACATGCTAGTGATTCCAACAAATAATCATCTATGACATTATTCCTGTGGACCATGCCCAGTCAATGGGCTAGACCATGTCATCCTTTCCAATAGGAACCTACCTATGCTAACAACTAACCTATGCATATGAACTTAAGGTCCTTTGAACATATGCTACTTAAAGAATCTTTTAAACTAACCCAAGTAGCAATAGCTGAATTAAACTCCTACTTCTACACTGCACAATAAGCTTTCTGGGTAACCGACTCCATACAAAAGTAACTTATAAGAAAGGATCAAAGGCATCAAGAAGAACATGTAGCATGGTTCAACTGGACTTAGCAATATGAATAATCTCAGTAGCCATGCTGTGTCTTCGGTGGCACTGCCATATTATGTCATGTTTGGTTACCAGACATATTGGCCTTCCATACTGAGGCTTGCGTGATGTCAATCCCTACCTGCCTACAAGCTCTGCACAAAGTTCAAGCCTTCACATTGAAACATTTTATGGCTAAGGTCTGGAGCCTTGATCTCTGAAAGATGGATGTGCTTGAGACAATTCCAACTCTCTCTGTGTTATCTTATAATATTTTATATACTACTAGTTTAGCTACTTGCTTTATCCTTCTTCTTTTTTCGGGGTGGGTGGGGGGTGGGGGTGGGGGGGGAGGAGATGTTTTGGGTCATTCATAGTCAGGCTTACTCGAAGGGCGTGTAAAACATTTCTACCAAAAGAAAGGGTGGGAAAATTTTTGTATAGACAATTGCAAAGGAGTTTTATTTCTTTTTCCAATTGGGTCCCTCCTTTCTTGACTTGGGAGGAATGAGTCGTGTATGACTTGTAAGTTCTGAATTATCAGTCAGCTCAGTTTTATAAATGAGTTGATGTCCTACTTTTATGACTTGTAAGTTCTGAGGTATCAGTCAGCTCAGTTCTATCTAACGTAAAAATGTTAATTCTTCATCCTCAAGCAAAACTTGCACGGATGCCCTCCCATATCTTGCTTCTTATCCTTTTCATTTTGAATACAAGCACACATCGAATCACACTTTAGTACTATATGAGAGAGAGATGCCATGTTGAAATGTGCTAAAATGAAAATCAATCTGAAATAAGAATATTTCGACTTCGATAGACAATTTTCTTACATGAATTATATTGGATAGATTGGGCTTTTCTTAAAAGGAGAGATATCTGGTCTTATTGAAGGTTTGGATGTGAGAAGTCATGCTATATATTATATCTTGTACAATATTATCCCTTTGCCATTGTGATGAATTCTAAAATGTTTTTTGCAGGCATATGTTAAAATTGCACAGGCTATCTCATCTCGACCAGTAAGTAAAGCTTCTTTCAGCTATTCAATTTTGTGGTTTCACTTCCACACATCCAGTGAATTTCTGGGGAACTGAGGGAATTCTGTTTCCGTCGGATTTGTTGATCTTGTAGAGGTCTATGGTATTGAATTATGTAGCATACAATAGGTTGCTTCTGATCATCATGTTTTATATTTTTTTTCTTTGACTGACTTCTCTTTACTAAATTGGCATTAGCTCCCCTTTATTTTTCCTTTAGTGAATATTTGTCAACAAGTTTGAAAATGAGAAACAGTAAAGATGCTGGATCATAGATTTATTTTGTATCTAGTTCCTTTTTGACTGGATATGTGTATGTTGGTTTCTGAAATTAAAAACATCTTTTAGAACCTGTAAAGAGAGAGAAAAATAAAGAGCATTGTTTACAATTCGAAAGTTGAAGTGGTTCCAAAATTTTCATTTATTCACTCTCCAAGCTTTGCAATGATTACATCCTTAAAATCTCATGAACTAGAATTCTGAGTATGTATCCAAAATGCTCATTCCCATAAACTGATTCATTTTGTGCAACTAACTCATACTTCTTGTGAGATAGTGGGACAATAACTGCAAGTAGCCTATGCAAGAATTAATTGTTTGTAGTGCACACGCGTTGTAGCATCCCATATTTCACTAAATTTAGTGATGTTAATCAGATTTAAATTTCTTCTAGGATTTGATACCACCATCGTATTTGGATGAGCTATCTCTGTTGCAAGACCGGATAACACCTTTTTCCTCTGAAGTAGCTTTTGAAATGATAGAAAAGGAGCTTGGCATGCCAATAGATGTGATGTTCTCTGAGATCTCACCTGAGCCTGTTGCAGCAGCATCACTTGGACAGGTCTGTGAAGCAGCGGACTTATGTTTCTTAGTCTAAAGTTAGGTGGACTTGTGCTCACTCTTAGTATAGTATAACCAAAGGTGGAAGAAACTAAATGTGAGTTCCATTTTTAAGGTCTATCAAGCTAGGCTTCGTTCTACCAGGGAAGTTGTTGCCGTGAAGGTGCAGAGACCTGGAGTTCAAAGGGCAATCTCCTTGGACATATTGATTTTACGATATCTCGCAGGCTTAATAAAGAAGACAGGAAAACTTAATACCGACCTTCAGGTACTATGATGCAAGTAAATTCCTAGCTGAGAGAGGAAAAATGAGATGGTATATGGAACACTAATTGATTTAGGCTGATCTGAAATTTAGTGTGCACAAGCATCTATTTCCAACGTGACAAGACGTATTCTTTGCAATTACTAGTCCTGAGCACATTTTTTCTCGATATACAGGCAGTTGTTGATGAGTGGGCCTCAAGTCTTTTTCGGGTATGCTTTTATATCTTAATCTTCCTAGTAAAATCTCATATTTGTGGCTGTCCACATACTTCCTGTCCTACTAGTTGATAATTGACATCAAAGTTGTAAAAAAAACCGTCGGAAGAAGCCCTTTGGTGTGAATGAAATTGTTTCTGTTTTATACTAACTGGTCTAGTTTTATCTTTAGATTAAGGCATAGTTGATTGATTGTTGGTTGTTGTCAACTATTTAATTTGATGTCTTCTACTTTAGTTCCATCTGTGAGTTTTAACATTTAGTGTTAATAAGTCCTAGACTTAAAATTTGATCAACTGATCAATACTTTATTCTTTTTTAGGTCCATATTCTGTCATGCAAGAGGAATTAATTTTTCCTGTAGTATTCCATAATTAAGTTGTACAAATTATTGTGGTTTGGGAAAGACAGACAGAGCATAAGCTTTGGGACTTTTGAAAAAGAACAGTTTCGGTCTATACATAGTAGATCTATTACAGGAGACTATATTTCTTTTGAAAGATGAATGGAAAGTTATGGGGAGAAAATTAGGATTTCTGTATTGATATTCATTTAATCAAGAGGAAACATATGATAGTATCAAAGAATAGCATGTCAACATTCAACTACCTTTTCTACACGAACATTTCAGATACCTCTATGGTAAACCAGAAAATCTTTGACTAGTCTGGTAGTTTGACCCTTTATTTTTGTCGTGATCTTTCATTTTAACTGAACATCCCTCATATATCTTATAGATATATAAAAATCAAAATAGGCAATAACTACTTCTAATAATAAGGAGGAATATTCTTAGTGCTTTATATTGAATACAGGTGGTCAAATTGAATGCAGGAGATGGACTACAAACAAGAAGCACGGAATGGAGTCAAATTTCGGTAAAAATAATTTACCTGTCTGACTGTGTCCTCTATCCGATATCTGAAACCTGCATACCTTTAATCCAATCTCACTTAGAACATGATGAGTGAGTTTGCACCTTTAAGAATCTGATTGATCAGAGTTTAATCCCACTATTTTTGTGGTTAAACACAAGATAGTTGATTCACCTCCAAGGTCTTTTACAAAATTTTCCAGTGGGGTTTTGAACTTTATGAAACTCAATTAGTTTTTATCATGAGTTAAATATCCTAAATGTGTCAAATCTTTTTTTCTTTCTTATGAAGCTGGGGCTAATTTGTAGCATTCTGTACTAGATTACCTATTGCAGTTACTTCTGTTGATCTTATACGTTCTTGTCAAAGCTTTGTAGTCAATGATCCTTCTGCTGAAATACTAGTCTAATAATTTTCAATTTCAAGCCTTCTATTAAATTAATGTAGAATACCTAGAAACCTTTCTTGCAACAGTAAGATGTAATAGACATTTTGTTTATGCATCTTATTCATTATTATGGATTAGCATTTTGACCCTTACCCCCTTCTTCAAGTTGATGGGAAAAAGCCAAAAAGAAAAGAAAGTTTTTTTTGGTTGATGGGGTAATTAAGCAGCACGTAGGGATAGAAATATTTCTTCCTATGTTCTTTAATGAGCCAATAAACAATACCAAACTAGGAAACTTTTGTAGAATGGAGAGAGATAGAGAGGAACTTAAGAAACTCCATCGACAAAGCTTGCTTACTGATTTTCCTTTGTTTGGTTTTCTGATGCATCGAGACCAAGAGGAAACGCATTCCCTCTTCTTGCAAATGCAAGTGTACGCTACTTTGGGGGTGTAATAAGAAGATGTCAAAAGGGTCAACCAATGTGTTATAAAAATGAGAAAAAGGGAAATCCAGTAAAGTATTTGAAAGCATGACAAATATAATGAAATGAACATATAAAAGGAATATGATCTCAATCTGATGTAACCTGCACAATTATTTAGTATCAGGTCCATCATGAATGTCCACTTATTGGATATAGCAATATGGTAAGCTGCTCAACAACTATCAAGAGCCTGTGCCATAGAAAGTTCCCAGGCACAATGTTATTAGTTGGTTATCATTTTTCCAAAAATTACAAAAATTTCGTAATTTCCAGCTAAGCTGATCGTGCATGCTTCATCTAACATCATAAATATTAGACTGTATGCTACTCTTTAATTTGTGATTGCACATTCATGCATCTACTAAGATAATATGGAAAAATATTAGTATTATATTCGCATATGGTCTAAACTTTTCATAATTACATGGGCAGGCAATTGTATGGTTCGATACAGGATGTTGTGGTTCCTGAAATGAATTTGGCACTGACAACCCGGAAAGTGCTCATTATGCAGTGGCTAGAGGTAAAAACGCCATACCAGGAGCTGAAAGCTTCAGTCAAGTGATACCAACATTCTGTTAGCTTTTGGGTAGTTTGTGACAAGTAATGTTAGACGCTCTATTATCTTTCAGCTAGTGTTCTTCCACATAGATATCTAAGTCAACAAAGACAGGATAAGTTAAAATTCTGAATTAAAACAAAAATGATATCTGGAGATTTTCCTACTGAAGGTTAATGAATTTGAGAACATTTGGTCTCTTTCTTATCCTTGCTCCTCTGATTAAAACATGTCTTTTTGTGATTCCTGTTGGCTTTCTGACAGTCCTTGACATTCATTCCCTGTGTATATAGAAAAAGGTTACTTGATTGAGAGTTTCTCTAGATTAACATATTCGCTAATTGTTGCACATTACCTATGTTAGAATAGGAATAAGTATTTCTTACTTAGCATAGGAATTAGAATAGGAATAAGAATAGGAATTCTAGTTGGAAAAGGTTTCCAATGTAGTGTCTATAAATAGGGTCTTCATGTAACAATTTAGATGTGCAATTCAATAATATTTTCTTCATTATTTCTCACATGGTATCACAGCAGGGCCCGTCTCACCCGATGTTGGGGTCCCCCGAAATCAAAATTGCCCACGCACCAGATGCTAAGCACTGGGCGTGAGGTGGGGTGTAAAAGAATGACAAAAGTCCCACATCGGTGGTTAATGAGATGGGTGGACTCCTTATAAGGCTTGGGGTGTGAGTTAGGCCTAAGACCTAATTACAATTTCCGGTGACGTTTGGGACTGATTTTATCATTTTTTATTCTGTGGGTGTTGTGCGAAAACCAACACCACCACGAGGCTCGGAAACCTCCCGCGACCAAACCCCAGCCAGAACCACCGAAAAACAGCACCGCACGCGCCCTCACGCGCCGATCGAAGGTGGCAGATTCCGGCGAGATCTGGCTCACGCGCCGGCGCGTGAGTACTTTTTCGGCCATAGTCTTTGAGAATTTTTTCGACAGTTGGGGTCGTCCATCCATTCCGACTCAGCCCATACTGTTTCTGACCATTTTTATTTAGATTCGATCACCGGAATTAGGGTTCCGGTGATTTTTCGGGCAGTTTCCGGCAATTTTCCGACGACCAGATCTCAATAATCAAGATTTTTTTGTTGTTCCCGAGACAAATTTAGCATAATGTCTTTTGGATGTGATGTTTTGGGTTCTAAAAATATAGGGATTGGAAATTCTAGCCCTATAATCACTTCAGAACTTCTATTGGGAAGTTCAAACTATTTATCTTGGGCTTCGTCAGTTGAATTGTGGTGCAAGGGTCAAGGTGTGCACGATCACTTAACGAACAAGACTTATGTGGTAGATATAAAGGCAAAGACTAGTGAGGAAGATGCAAAAGTCAAAGCACATTGGGAGAAAGTAGATGCTCAATTATGTAGTCTCCTATGGCGTTCGATTGATTCCAAATTGATGCCCTTGTTTCGCCCATTCCAAACGTGTTATACAGTTTGGGAAAAGGCGCGTGCTTTATACACTAATGACATCTCTCGATTCTATGATGTGATATCTCGATTGACCAACTTAAAGAAACAAGAATCCGATATGTCTACTTACTTGGGACAGGTACAGGTAGTCATGGAGGAATTCGACACGTTGATGCCTGTAACTACGGATGTGGAAAAACAACAAGAACATAGACAAACATTGTTTCTAGTTCTTACTCTTGCTGGACTTCCTCCTGATAATGATTCTGTGCGTGATCAGATTTTAGCTAGCCCTACAGTTCCTACAATCGATGAATTATTCTCTCGCCTCCTTCGTCTTGCGGCACCTCCTAGTCACAAAGTCGTTTCATCAACCACTGTTGACTCCTCTATTCTCGCATCTCAAACCTTTGAAAAGCGTACATATCAGTCTACGGAGAATCGGCGAGGGGGAGGACGTTTTGGGAAACCTCGATCCAAGTGTAGTCATTGTCATAAGTCTGGACACACTCGTGACATATGTCATATTTTGCATGGTCCACCACCCAGTTATGATCCTCTTGTTCTAAAGGAATATAATGAGTTCTTTCGAAATCGCGCAAGTAAACAGTCATCTCCACCAGTAGCATATGGTGCTCAACCTAATCAACCATCCAATAATGCTCATATTGCTCAGATAGAATATGATGAGTTCCTTCAGTATCGTGCAAATAAGCAAAAGTCTCCACAAGTAGTTTCGGTTGCACAACCTGATGTGTCTGTCACGGGTAATTCTTTTGCTTGTGTGACGCAATCTAGTACTGTTGGAACATGGGTCGTGGACTCTGGGGCTTCTGATCATATTTCTGGTAATAAATCACTTTTATCCGATATTGTTTATTCGCAATCTCTTCCAGCTATTACTTTAGCCAATGGGATCCAGACAAAACCAAAAGGGGTTGGAAAAGCCAAACCCCTATCTTCTGTCACCCTAGACTCTGTTCTTTATGTTCCTGGTTCTCCTTTTAATCTAGCATCTGTTAGTCGTTTGACGAAATCCTTACATTATAGCATAACTTTTTTTGATGATTTTTTTCTCATACAGGACCGCAGTACGGGACAGATGATTGGAACATGACATGAATCACAAGGCCTTTACTATCTTACCTCTTCAAATTCCTTGACAGCATGCTCCGTTACAGATTCTCCAGATCTAATTCACAAACGTCTGGGACATCCGAGTCTATCCAAACTGCAAAAGATGGTGCCTAGTTTGTCTAGTTTATCTACATTAGATTGTGAGTCGTGTCAACTTGGGAAACACACTCATGCTATGACTTCTCGTAGTACTGAGGGTCGTTCAGAGTCTATTTTTTCATTAGTTCATTCAGATATTTGGGGTCCTAGTAGAGTCAGTTCCACCTTAGGATTTCGTTATTTTGTTAGTTTCATTGATGATTATTCAAGATGTACTTGGTTTTTTTTAATGAAAGATCGTTCTGAGTTATTTTCTATTTTCAAAAGTTTCTTTGCTGAAATACAAAATCAGTTTGGTGTTTCTATTCGTACTTTCCGTAGTGATAATGCCTTAGAATACTTATCATCCCAATTTCAGCAATTTATGTCTCACCACGGAATCATTCACCAAACATCTTGTCCATACACTCCTCAACAAAATGGTGTCGCAGAAAGAAAGAATAGGCATCTCATAAAGACTGCTCGCACTCTCCTCATTGAATCCCATGTTTCGCTGCGTTTTTGGGGCGATGCAGTCCTTTCAGCTTGTTATTTAATTAACAGAATGCCCTCTTCGTCTATTCAGAATCAAGTTCCACATTCCATACTGTTTCCTCAGTCACATCTATATCCTATTCCCCCTCGTGTCTTTGGGAGCACATGCTTTGTTCATAATTTAGCCCCAGGGAAAGATAAATTAGCTCCTCGTGCCCTCAAATGTGTCTTTCTTGGTTACTCTAGAGTTCAAATAGGGTATCGTTGTTATTCACATGATCTTCATCGATACATTATGTCCGCTGATGTTACATTTTTTGAGTCTCAGCCTTATTATACATCTTCTGATCATACTGATGTCTCTATGGTCTTACCCATACCTCAAGTTTTACCTGTGCCAACCTTTGAGGGATCTACAATTACGTCTACATCTCCAGTTGCAGTGCCACCACTACTAACTTATCATCGCCGTCCACGTCCAACCCTAGTCCCAGATGATTCATGTCATGCGCCAGACCCTGCTCCTACTGCGGACTTGCCTCTACCTAGCCCACCGCTTGCACTTCAAAAAGGTATACGATCTACTCGAAATACTAACCCGCATTATACCTTCTTAAGTTATCATCGTCTATCATCACCCCATTATGCCTTTGTGTCATCTTTGTGCTCTGTTTCCATTCCTAAGACTACAGGTGAAGCACTTTCTCATTCTGGATGGAGGCAGGTTATGGTTGATGAGATGTCTGCTTTACATAAGAGTGGTACTTGGGAGCTTGTCTCCCTTCCTGCAGGTAAATCTACTGTTGGTTGTCGTTGGGTTTATGCAGTCAAAATTGGTCCAGATGGTCAGGTTGATCGACTTAAGGCTCGCCTTGTCGCCAAAGGGTATACTCAGATATTTGGGCTAGATTAGTGACACTTTCGCTCCTGTGGCTAAAATAGCATCTGTTCGTCTTTTTCTATCTATGGCTGCCGTTCGTCATTGGCCTATTTATCAGTTGGACATAAAGAATGCTTTTCTGCATGGTGATCTTGAGGAAGAAGTCTATATTGAGCAACCACATGGTTTTGTTGCTCAGGGGGAGTCTAGTAGCCTTGTATGTCGATTGCGTAGGTCACTCTATGGTCTGAAACAGTCTCCTCGAGCTTGGTTTGGAAAGTTCAGCACAGTAATTCAGGAGTTTGGCATGACTCGTAGTGGAGCTGATCACTGTGTGTTTTATCGACATTCTGCACCAGGTCGATGTATCTATTTGGTTGTTTATGTTGATGATATTGTTATCACCGGTAATGATCAAGATGATATCACCGATTTAAAGCAACATCTTTTTAAGCACTTTCAGACTATAGACCTCGGCAGATTGAAGTATTTTCTAGGTATTGAGGTTGCTCAGTCAAGATCAGGCATTGTTATCTCTCAACGCAAGTATGCCTTAGACATTCTTAAGGAGACAGGAATGATGGGATGTTGACCTATTGACACTCCGATGGATCCGAATGTCAAACTTCTTCCGGGACAGGGGGAGCCACTTAGTAATCCTGAAAGGTATAGACGACTTGTTGGAAAGTTGAATTATCTCACAGTGACTAGACCAGACATCTCTTTTCCCGTGAGTGTTGTAAGTCAGTTTATGACTTCCCCTTGTGATAGTCATTGGGAAGCAGTTGTTCGTATTCTTCGATATATAAAGTCAGCTCCCGGCAAAGGACTACTCTTTGAGGATCAAGGTCATGAGCATATCATTGGATATACAGACGCTGATTGGGCAGGATCACCCTCTGACAGACGTTCGACATCCGGATATTGTGTTTTAGTTGGAGGTAATTTGGTGTCGTGGAAGAGTAAGAAACAAAATGTGGTTGCTCGATCTAGTGCAGAATCAGAATATCGAGCAATGGCGACAGCAACTTGTGAGTTAGTTTGGCTCAAACAGTTACTGGGAGAACTAAAATTTGGCAAAATTGATCAGATGGAACTTGTGTGTGATAATCAAGCGGCTTTTCATATCGCATCAAATCCAGTGTTTCATGAAAGGACTAAGCACATTGAGATTGACTGTCAGTTTGTCAGAGAAAAGATACTCTCAGGACATATTGTTACAAAATTTGTGAAGTCAAGTGATCAGCTTGCAGATATGTTCACCAAGTCTCTCACATGTCCTCGTATTAATTACATTTGTAACAAGCTAGGTGCATATGATTTGTATGCACCAGCTTGAGGGGGAGTGTTAGAATAGGAATAAGTATTTCTTACTTAGAATAGGAATTAGAATAGGAATAAGAATAGGAATTCTAGTTGGAAAAGGTTTCCAATGTAGTGTCTATAAATAGGGTCTTCATGTAACAATTTAGATGCGCAATTCAATAATATTTTCTTCATTATTTCTCACAACCTACTGTCTAGGAGGAGACAAGCAACTGGGAAAGATTAAATACTTACATCCACAGAGATTTAGATTACACTAATGTTGAGTTGATCAAACGTTTGAGAATCTTATCTTTTCCTTGAAGAATTTCGTCTTTGTCATTAATGGTTTCGTTATATTGAGACATTCAGATTTGAATACAGTAGATCCTAGAAGTAAACATGTCTCATTAGGCTCACTGATATATGTATTAACTCAACAATGTGGAGAGTGTCAAGAATTTTCTATTTAGTTCCAATGAGGTGGAATATTTTATAAACTGGTGTATGTTGTCTCCTAATATTATGAAGCTTAGACATCTCGCTCATGTTACTACACCTTTCTCTTGGCTAGGGACAAAAGCTGGCTGGGATCAAGGATCTTTATTTGGTTGAGGTTAAGTCGTGAAACTCATTTTCGTCAATGTTTGTGTGTTTTTCCACTTTGAACCATACTGTAAAGTGAAATTGATGTTCATAGGTAGGGGTTTATTGCTCATTCAATCAACTTCTAGAGTATGGATTCTATCATGCAGATCCACATCCCGGAAACCTTCTTCGTACATATGATGGGAAGCTAGCCTACTTAGGTACTTCATTGATTTTAGTTTCTAGTCTTATGCATGTAGGATATGGGCTATTTACTAAATATATCATGTTCATAATTTTTTTTACATGCTACTTCTCTGAATATATGCTTGTTACCTTATGGACTTGCTACTTTTCCAATATATGATGGTAACCTTTTGTTTTCCTATTTTTCCTTTTTTCTCTCGCACACCAACATTGGCTGCCTTTTTCTTAAGGAGATGGTTAAAACATCTACTTTGTTTATTACCATTAGCTATCCTCTAATGCTCTATACTGTTTAATAGCTCAAAATGAAAATGCTGCTGGGATCTCGTGGTAGCTATCTTCCTGGAAACGCAAAGTAGTTTATTGAATATCTTATGAAGTGTATACATGAAACTGGTTGTTAGTGATGCTAAATAACAAACTTCTCTGGGTTGCTTTTGGTTGTTTCTCATGTTCCTTGTAATTTATTTCTTAGTGCTATAATCTCATATCGATTACAAGTTCGGGTTTTAGTCTCCTTACATAGTCTTTGCTGATAATCCTCATCACTTGAGCTAGCTTTTGGGCTTAAGTTACACTAAAGGTTATTTTCTCCACATAGTATTAGAGCCAAACCTATTGGTGATGTTGGGTTATCCAAATTTTGAGCTACCCAAGTTATAATACTCCACGCTCCAGATGTCCGGTTTGAGGGAAAGGAGGGTTAGAATTTCACATTGATTAACTGTGTTGGCTGTAATATGGTCTTGATAAATACTCACCACTTGATCTAGCTTTGGGTTGAACTTAGACCCAAGGTCCATTTTCTTAGCAATTAGTCTCGTGGAAATTTGATTACTTTATCCCAGTTGAGTACCTTATAGCTACCTATCATCAATTCGTTGTACCTAAAATTTCTCTTAATCCCAGATTTCGGTATGATGGGTGAATTCAAACAAGAATATCGTGATGGTTTCATTGAAGCATGTCTCCATCTAGTGAATCGTGATTACAGTGCATTGGCCAAGGATTTTGTCACTCTAGGGTATTATTAATATCTTCACTACTCAATGAGAGGTCAATTCTTAATATTAGAATTTTTTAGTGTTGATACAATATATTATCATTGACAGGCTCATTCCGCCCACAAGTGACAAAGCTGCAGTTACAGAAGCTCTAACAGGTTTTATCCTTTATATTGACATTTATTAGCTAGATACAGTTAAATTCTAGACCTAGAAAGTGATCTAATTGTTGTATTCTTCTTTACTGATATGGATTTCCCCTTTAGGTGTTTTTCGGGATGCTGTAGCCAAAGGAGTCCGCAATGTGAGTTTTGGGGATCTTCTCGGAGATCTGGGATTCACCATGTAAGCGCTTTTCATGATTTCTTCTCTCGACAGAAGTTAAAATGTATTTTGTTTTCTGCATTACCTTCTATTATGTGATGTAATTTGGTCGTATTTCACTTATGCTTAACTCACATCTATCTTCTAAGTTGGTACAGAAGATGTATATTTTATGGAGTTTGCTATGATGAGGATAAGCCCAGAGGAGGGGGACTTCTCTAAATAAAATACAAGAAGGAAGCAACTTATTTGAGCGATGTGTCTTTTTAAGGCATTGATCCTAGTCTAATTCACCGAACATTATCTTATTGGTCAACCTTGATCTGGGCTGATCTGATAGATAACTGAGATACTAATACTGGTTCTTGTACCACCAAAATCTGAAGAGAGAATAGACTTTGCCTGAATGCATAATGAAAGAGGGGAACTAGATAATGATAAACAGAATTAGAAATCCATTTGATGCTATACTCCTTACATCTGTATCATAAAAGTTTCATTTATGTTAAGTGAGAGAAGAGTTTAGCTGGTGGGACCGCTGTTAAAAAGAGTTACTTGGTGAAATAATGCTTGGACCCACTTCCTAGAAGATCATTCAACTGGGGACTTTGCTTTCTTTTGCTTATGCCATGCATCATCCCTCCAACTGCATAATCAGATTTGTTTAATTTTTGTCCCAGTCTGATGCTTATCTAGAATCTTTCTGGTCTCATTATCTTCTTCATTTTGATGTATGGGTATGCAAAAAGTTTGAGGGCATAGAAATAGTCTTCTTGTTCAAACTATTGATCAACTTTCCACATCAGTTAGTACTAAAGGTTTTGGTCATTGCTGTGACGAGATGAAGGGGTCATGAAGGCCTTCAATCATCTCTGGAAACCAAAGTATTACCATGAGGAGTTGTGTGCATGTTGCACGGTAAAATCTGGGAAACCTTAGCATTCATATTGAAATCACTGATGATTACGTTTAGAGAATCTTTGTTGTCTAGATAATGCTTTAGCAGATATGTGGTTTTTCTTATGACGACACTAAATGCTGTGATTATGATTTGTATTTTCTAATAAGTTTTGCAAAACTCTTTGATTACAGGTACAAATTTAAGTTTCAAATACCTTCTTATTTCTCTCTTGTCATCCGAAGGTAATTTTGCATGAAAAGTTTCTCAACAAAAAGAATTATTAGTGATTTTTGTATTTGCTTGATCTCGTTTATTTTGTTGGTGGCTGATGTTTTTCACTGGTAATTTTGAGACATCTAGCCTTGCTGTGTTGGAGGGCATTGCTATTGGCATCAACCCAGAATACAAAGTTTTGGGCAGTACATACCCATGGATTGCTAGAAAAGTACTAACTGACAGCTCACCGAAACTGAAAGCTTCTTTAAGAGCACTTCTTTATAAGGTACACGCAAATGAGGTCTCTCATTCTCTTCCTTAGCACCCACTGGCGGCCTTCCCCTTGCTGAAGCAACTTGACAGACCTCTTACTAGTTCAGATTTCTGACTGCCATGCTGATTTTTGGTCCCACAGCCAAACCATTAACAATTATTTTCCAAGTGGGGGAAAAAGTTGCAAATTTTTAGTAGTCAGACTAGTCGTATTCATGAGTTCAAATGATTAAATTGGAAATGAATATTCAAGTATGCCACACTTGTTCTTCGTCCACATAAAAGGAACTATTTCTCCTTCGGCATGTTACAGGAACAATGGATTATTTTATATGTTCAAAATAATGTGAAACGAGCTAGGTTTCCATCGTGTATGGATGTAGCTATGCTGGCAATGACTTTCTTTGCTATCCTTTTCTTTGTCGTTGTCGTTTAATAACGTTGTACTTGATACACGCTTGATTCCAACTAACTCTGAATACTTTGAAGGGGCTTTCTTCTGAAAAGGAAATTGTAAGACTAATTTATTCATCGTTAGGTAGAGAAATATCAAACTTGAAGCTTGAGACAGTATACAGAGGTTTTACTGGTTGCCGATGCTATTCTACTTAAAAATTGATAATTTCAAGTCCAACTGTTTATGTACTCGTGATAAACTATAACTCCATACTCTTGATTATAGGATGGTCAGTTCAGGATTGATCGACTAGAGTCTCTCTTATCAGAGGTAAGCTTTTTGATATGTTTGTATACATCGCTTTTGTATTTTGTAAGCATACACCTGACAGTTACAGAGTGAAAGAAGCCACAGCTAAGTTCTTGTTTTTCTTGATACTTGAGTTGTATATGAGAAAATTGTTTCACCATATTAGCTTTTTGTTTCTGATATACAAGCATAGATCCTGAATCTCTCTTTATAACAGTCTCTCCGTGCGAAGACAGAAAGAACCCTGATAGAGAATCAAAATGGTGGGACTGATTCGAAGATCGTTATCAAGCAAATTCTTTCTTTTACACTGGATGATAAGGTATTCTATCTCAGAAAATATTGCACTTTCACACAGACCAGAGGCTGGAATACATCCAGGAAAAAGGGAAGGAAAGAAAGAAAAAAATACACACTAATTAATTCATTTGTTTATCTTCAGGGTGCCTTTGTCAGAGAAATTCTACTTGAGGAATTTTCTAAGGTATGAACTCGTTTTAATAATACAAGAATTCAAGCTTTTTTCTTAAGAATGCTCAGCACCTTCTTTTTACTAAATTCAAACAGGTGATGAATACTATATTGCTCAACTCTTTAGAAAGTTTCAGTTTCATTATATTTAAGTCAAATTTTTTTTGAAGTGATCGGATTATTATGAAGACGAACTGGTTTGAATTAGTAGCACTCGTATCTGGTTGGTGTTTCTAATTCAGATATTATTGACAATTGGGCGTTCTCATCTTTATTCTTCTCCTTAGACATAAATAGAAAACGGAAAGGTGAAGAGAGGTTTTGCTACCATGCTGGTGATTTGTGGATGGAAATGCATCTGATAATGCAAGACCCAATATCTTTTAGAAAGCTATAATATGCTTAACCAGTGAATATGACATGGAAACTAAAAATATCACGTGTAGTTCCAGAAATCACTGCTTTTGATGTTGAGAGTATGCCTTCAGCAGTTTGAAGTGGTATCTAAATGCTAATGCGAGTAATGTAAGAAACTAAAATTGGTGAATTTCCACTTCGCTTTTGATGTTTTGAGAAGTAGCTAACGTAATTCCTTTTCCGTGTTTGTTGAGCTTCTGCTGGTGTATCCAAACTTTCCAGAAGTAGGGTGTACTGTCATTCAAGTCATCTGGTAGTTGTTTTTGGAATTTACTCTTTATCCCAATTGACAGGGTATGGTTGCACTTGGTGTTGCAACTCTCGATTCAGTAACAAATGCAGTTGCAACTACATTACCGTTCTCTCCCTCCCAACCATCTTCAATGACTGATGAAGATATTACTAATCTTAGAAATTTGCAACGTCTATTACTGTTGATATCAGGACTCCGAGAAAACGAGAACCCCAGCATGGTAAGAGAATATTGCTAATAAAAATGAATGCATATAAAACCTTCATGATGTAAATTGCTCCTCCGTTATGTAAAAATATCTGTAGAAAGTGTTGATATGGATTTGCATGCACGTTAATATTTACCCTGTTTTCCACTTTTAATATTAGAGAGAGACTATCCACATTTTACTCCTATTACATACATGTATTCTCGAAGAAAAAACATTCAGATACATGAACAACTAAGATATTGGAGCTTAAAGACATTAGAGAAAGATTCTGTTAAATGATTAGAATCCAGTAACTTAGTTACATTAGCTTGTTATCACATATCTTACATGTCTATCGGAATGACATAATTTCTTTGCAAATATTTATGTGGCCCCTTAAATACCAATTGCTTGCCTTGCTTAGTATTATGACAACACTCTTTGCGTCTTACTTAGCTGCTGAAAATCATATTTATTTCTTGATGAGTGCTAGAATATATATGGACAGATTTCCTTGCCAGCTGAGAATTCCACTTCACAATATCACCAATACCCTTCGGGGCGGCCCAGTGGTTTGGGCTTGGGACTTCCATGTTGGAGGTCTCAAGTTCGAAACCCCTAGCCAGCGAAAGCAAGGGGTTTGCCTTCTGGGTTGAGCTTGTCGCACTGGACTTGCCTAGTGCGGGTTACCTCTCCTATGTGGTTTGCGAGCTATTGCATAGGAGCGGGGGTTTAACCCTGTGCGCACCCAAAGGGTAGCGGCTGCGGATTTCCCTCGTCATAAAAAAAAAAAAAAGTTATCACCAATTCTGGTCTCCAAGCTTCTAGGCTAGTTACTTATTCTGTGAATGGATAATCTCCCAGCTACTAAATTGTTATGTTATCTAATATCTATAAATCCTGTGCATCTGTAATACTTGGTTTAACTATGGATACCTGATTATTGATCATTAATTCATTGCCAAATTGATGTTTATTGTTATTGCACAGTTACTTGATATGTTAGTAAATTGTGGACTCCTAATTTATTCTTTGTAGAAGGTTAATGGAGTTAGAACATCCAACAAGCAGATGATATCTTTGAACGTAGCACCTGTAGCCCTTCAGCAATTTGAAGCTGTCCAAGAATATCTACCCCTCCTTTCAGTTCTACCTGAGGTAAAGCTCAAGAGATTTATTATCTCCCCAATTTATAACTGGTCGCATCTGTATGATAGCAATGACAACGTGAGAATTTTAATCCAGTCTTTCGGATGGTGTTTATTGTTAAAAAGATGTCATATGGGCTTAACTGCATAAATATGCCTGATGATCAGAAAATCGCGCACACAGTACACGCCCTTTTTTACCTCCCAGTTTGCACTAAAACATTATTTTCCCACCAGTTACTCGAAAGCTGTACAAGTCTATTTGAGTGTGTGATTGCTCTCAGAGAAAAGATGTGTACAGAGAATTTTGTAACGGCGATTATTCCATTTTTGATGGCTTATATTTTCAACTGTCTTCTCATTACTGCCTTAATCAGCAAATGGTAAATACGGGTCAAATGGCTTATAGATAGGCTTTGGAAACTAAACCAGCTTTGAGAGTCTGACTTTATATTTTGCAGCTTCCTCAAGAGATGCAACAACAGTTACTTCGCTTGCCTGCTGATTTTGCTGGAAAGCTGGCTTCCCGAGTCGCTGCTAGGACGTTAAAGAGGGTATTCTTGTGAAATATTTCAGCTTATCATGGAAAAAGCAAGATATTCTATATTGGTCCTCCTCAAAGAGCTTCTTGATTAGTGGGGGTTTGCACTTTGCAATTACCTAATCAAGCTTGCCAGTCCTAAATGAAGAGATCTTGGTTGATTTTATCTTAAAAGTCGGAGAAGATCAGTTCCTGAAACTATGCATTTGCAAGAAATACAGAAGTCTAGAAATATATATAAGTTGTCCGAAATATTAGTATATATGAAGGCAAAATGTTGTAATTCTCCTATTACATACACTGCTAAAAAAAAAAAAACTTGTACCATTAGCCTTTAGAGTTGAGTGTAAAAAATTTGCTACATATAATGTAAATCTTTCTAATAGAAATTCTTCTTTTTATTCAAATCTTGCAACATAAAGGTGTTGAACTAACTGATATGTGCCATTTGCCTGGCTAAAGAAGGGAAGAGACCGCCTTATATAGCGTTGGCCTGGCCGATTATTTTGCTTCATGATGCATAACCGAGGCCGATGGCGTTGGCCAGACTTCTATTACTAGATATTTGATGAAAACACCATATACAGAGTGTATATGTGGACAGAAATGGCATTTGTCTTTCTTTTTAGTTTATTCACAAGAACATACATACACATTATGATCCCATAAGTCGAGTGTGAGAAAGAGGTCGAACGTAAACAGACCTTACTCTATCTTTGCCAGATAGCTAGTTATTTACAATAGACCCTCAACTCGAAAGAACTTTTTTATTTCCAGGATATAAACGGACTAGATTCAACGTTAATTGCCATTGGCAAACGCGATCATATATTTTTGTAATGCTCAACAGGCCAATTTCGTCCATCACCAGGGAAATCTACATAAAGCATACAATGGAACATGAAACACAAATCTCTAACTGGACACTTTTGGATATTGCCGTACTAGTCTTTAATTTAAGAAAGTTTTCTATAAGAAATTGATCTTCCACAATTTTTTTGAATTAAAAACAGGTCAAAAATCAAACTTAAATTTGCGCAGTACAATTATGTCTTTGAGAAACTAGAAATTACATAAAAGAGTAACGTAGCTTGAAGATCGGCAACTTTTTAGTCCATGTTATGGTCATACAACTTACCAGTTCATTTGTCCTATTTAGACTTCACAAAATTTAAGTAAAAAAAATGTCTTTTTGTATCTTATTATTCTTAAATCAAAGATACATTACATATACCAAAATGTTACTCAATTTTATGATCTTAAACATGTCAGGTGAAAAGTTGAAACTAAAAAACGGCTAAAATAAAGAAAAAATGCATTCCTTTTTAAAGAGACTACAAAGAGAAGTAGTACAGACAAATTAAAATCGGGGGAATACTACATAATTATCTGCAATTTATTGTCTTTTAAGACTCATTTTCATATACCCCCAACCCCAGCGACTCAAATATTCCAACTACAACTAAACAATTCAGGCAATGCAATACGTAGTCCATCGACCCAATTGAATCGTAATATGTGCCTGCTAAATGTAAATCTCTAACAAGAGGGAGAAGCTCGGATGGCGAGGATCCTCACCTTCAAACCTAAAGTTGTAGGTTTCGAATCACTAAGGAGCAAAAAGGAAAAAAGATGGAAGAACTGAATGGGTAGTAAAAGGCTGCGAAACCAGGGAAATTTACCCAAACAAGTTCCTAAAGTGGGAAGGCATGTATTTACCACGAATATAAGCTTACATATAATATTCAGAACAAGTAAACATCAATCATAAACAAAAAAATCAGTTTCTTCCACGAGACAGTAGATCGATCGTTAGATATTCTAACCAAAATATATAAGCACCAAATAATACTAGAGTCTATTTTACGAGGAATCATGAGTTAAAACCGTGATAAAAGATAAACTGGAGATATATGTCAATTTTTATGATGCATCGCACCACTTACTACGCGTAGTTATCTTAATATTTTGACGTCTCTGTTTCAGGAGTTTCTATGGTCTAGGGCCAGGGCTGGAGGTAGCATAAGGGGAGGAGAATTGAGATAAATTATACATCAAGAATGATCGCCAATTATTTGTAAGATATATGCTCAGCTTTCCATTGATTCTGGCAAGAAGCCAGATGATAAATAGCAAAAGAAAACTTTACACATGTTTATGAGGATATTATCTATGTCCCCGCGATTTTAGCAGAAGTTCCTATTACCACCCACAAGAATGCACAAAGTACTCCAAGTAAAGAAATACAACATAATCCATATTTGGCTTTGCCAGAACTGCTTGAAGTTGCAGAGGTATTACCTGCAGCAACATTCATGTTTCCGACATTTAATTTCATTCTACTAAAGCTAGACATACGCTCAAAGGCCCTGTTAACTACAAGAGCACTTTCAGCAGCTGAAGCAGGAGTTGTGGGTATAGAATCCACGAAAGCCCACAAATTAGAGGAGAACCACGACTGCGTACCATCATCCTTTTTGGCTAGATTTTGATTAGCGCCCATAGGATAATTTGCCATATTATTATCATTTACCACACCTAAACAATGCCAAAACTTGCTAAGTTAGAAATAAAATCTAACACCAATATTAAAAGCAGACGAGCTCTTGAAGCTTGGCTCAAACTCCCCCATTTCCACTTGGGCAAAAGAGTTCTTGCCATACTGAAGATGACATGGTTATTCAATACCATCCATCTGTTCAAGAGCTCCAGCAAGTCAGATAACATAGAACAATGTGTTTATACAAATCTGAGAAGTATGATAATATTATGGCATTAGCCAAGCAAAACTACCAGCATTGCTATATGGAATTCTTTGAATACCTGAAGATGCTTGATCAACAACTGATTGATCTCCTTCAATGGGGTTGAAGACGCCGAATCTTTCATCATGCATCCAGAATTGATTGTTTATATGATTTTCATGATTCAAGCGCATCTGCTGGTTGTTCATCATGTCATTTTGGGAAGTGCTCACGTAGGTAGTTGAATCAGGGTATGTAATCCCGTTCACAAAGTTGTTCATGTATGGTTCAGCAATTTGCCCCACTGCTGGTGTCCCCAGATTATCAAGAAGTGAAGGTGCATCATGATACAGGTCGAACTCTGATAAGCCATCAAAGTCATCAAACTGCAGACTCTCCAGGTTTCCAGCAGGTTTGTCAACAACTTGACCATTTGGTATTTCATGATCAAAGTTTTGAACATTTGGTTCGGCAACAAGGAGGTCATCCATCTCCAAAAAATCTTCCAAGAAATCCTCTTCCACCACGTATGGGGGCTTTTCAGGATTCACCGGAGCAGATGAGACCTCTGGTGCCTCATGCAAATGTAATGGTGATGTGCCTGACTCTGTCAGGTCAAAGCTTGCCCTAGCATTATACTGCTGGCAGCTTGGCCCAGCAACGGCACAATGATTGTATAAATTGACATCCCTCGAAGACTGATTTAGCAAGATGCTTTCAGTATCTTCCTCTTGAACAAACTGCTCGAATGCAAAATTGTTATCTACAATAAAAGGACGCTTCAGCAATTCGTCAATTGCATCATCAGGAGCAGGAACTACAATAATGTTCTTTGCCGAATTCTCCTGATGTCTCGGGCTCTCCGGCTGTACAGAGACTTTGGCATTTAGGCACTCATCATCAACCCAGTCCTCTTCTCTAAAAGGTGCACCATATTGCTCACCATTCTTGGGGCCAGGCCCACTCTTCTTGAAGACCTTGTAAAGTGCATAGTAGTCCTGTACATTCTGGCATCTCTTCAGCTCTTCTTCATCCATGGTGTACTCATGCATCACCCAATCTGTCCGTTCACCTACTGGCGCTCGCCCTTTATAGAAGACCAGCGTCTTCTTGACTCCAACAGCACGAGAGTTGCATGTAATAATACGATCTTTTCCAGTAGCTTTCCAATACCCGTGCTTTGATGCCCTGTTTGAACGTGCTCCATTGGGATATTTTCGATCTCTGGGACTAAAGAAGAACCACTGCCTGTCCCCAGTTTTTAACTTAGACAAATCTGCAATTCAATTTCGCTAAAGAATTAGATAAATCTGCAATTCCAATTCGTAAAAGAAGCAGTCAGTTAAGAATAGATGAAATTCAAACAGGTCACAAGACTATCAACCCAAATTATGACTATCAATCAGGCACCAATTAACATCAGACACTAGAAGAGAATAACATATCATTTGACATCTCAAGTCAGGAAGCAGGTCAAGAGAGCAAAAGGCTATCAAACAAAAAGAAACAGGAGGAATTTAGAATGCAAAAGCAATACATGGAACATGATCATTTCTGTTGAAGAATCATAAATACACTTAAATACATGTTAAGTGCTGACAATGATAATTCCTCTCTGATCTTTCATAAATAACCTACCAAGAGCTTAAATATGTCTTAGAGATCTCCACACAAAATTCAACCACAATATACACAAAAACATGCAAGACTCAACTTAGAACTTAGATACCCCACCACCCACCCACCAAAACAAACAAAAAACACTCAGCTACAGTAGCAGAAAAGCCTTTGTAACTCAGAACTATGCCAAAAGCACATTTTGTGATGTTACTTATTCCCCAAATAAATATCTATCAAAGAAACACAAAATCACAATAACCTAACAAGAAACTAGGAAACTCAACTATACAACAAGTTTAATTCCACATCCTAGAGCCATGACACAAACATTTCTTCTAAGAATATACTAATATTTACGAAAGCACATATGATCCGTCGACTAGTACGCGTCTTTATCCACACAGAAAATCCAATAAAGCAAAATGATAACTTTCAAGCCAAATAACAAAGTCAACACACAAAAACTCCAGAAAAAACCAACACAGCAACCAGATAAATCACATAACTCAAAACACTACTAAAAAAGCACTTCACACACCAAAACCCTCCAAAAACCCAGCTACCCAGATGATCAAATCAAGTCAACGCCCCAAAAACCACATCAAAATCTCATTTTTTCAAAAAAAAAATAATCAAAAAACTCATAACAAAATCAAAGAATTCATACCAGGCAAATCCTCTGGCTCCCACTTGTACACATCAGTCTCAGCAATCGCATCAAGCAAAATCCGGCGCCTACAGATCTTCCTTTTCAAGTAGTACAGAACAAGCTCCTCATCTGTCGGATGAAACCTAAACCCAGGTGGAAAAGCACTATTTTCTCCAAAACACTCCGATACCTTCATCTCTTTACATGGAGATGATGATGATGGTGCTGATGAATCCATCAAAACCTTCATCTTTTCTTCAAATCCACAAAATAATCTCAACACCCACTTCACAAATCAATAGAATATCCCCTTAATCAATGAATCTAAAGCTGTAATTATAGAAAAAAATTGAAACCCTAGCACACAAAATTGACAAGGGGCAACTCTAAGAATTGGGGAGAATTTAGAGAATGACCCTAAGAGTCAAATAAGAAATTGCCAAGAGAAAAAAAAGGAAGAAATACCCCCGCGGTTTTGTGGGGTAGGGGGTGAGGAGGGGGTGGGGTAAAGGATCAGAATCTGGTGTGATTAAGCTCAGTGAGTTAAGAGTGGGGGTTCTTGAATTGGTATTATTGTTAAGGTTTAAGAAAAAAGGTTCAAATATTGTTATTGAACCTTTGTGAAATGGTTCAAATTTGGTTAAAATATATTTATAATTGAACTTGGAAAAAAAGAGTCATTACTTACTAAGCTTATGTTATTAGTAAATAAGAGACTAACAAATACTACTAAATAGCGTATTGATACATACGTGCACGGATATTTAATTGAGCTACTAAACAGGAGCATATATTTCTGAAAGCTTGCAACGTTTCAAAAGGTTCATAGGCGTGAGAAATTTCTCTTTTCAACCCTTTTAACAATAAGTAGAAGTGTTTCCTTATTTAAACACTTGAACTTTTCTTATTAATAAAGCACGAGAGAACACTTCACATTTTCTCATTTCAACTTCTCTTCATTTCTCATTAGTTTTCACTATATATCAATAATATTTTACCTCGAACGATAAAGTTAAATCATTTCACAAAATTTAATGAAATACTTTGAAGTTTTACCTTTTAAATTTTTGGAGAATGAAAAATATTCTTTAAAAGAGAAAAAGAAAAAAAATGTTTAGTCATGAGAAAATTCTACAAGAAATAGAAAGCAGGTGAGCAGACTGATTTGGAAAATTTGTGACATTTGTGGTGTGAATTCTTATGAACTTTAAAAACTAAAATAAAGTAAAAGGTTGTCTTTTGGGGCAAATTCATGTATCCAATAAGTGTCAATTTTTGCTTTTTGTTTCTTTTGGTTTGTCTTATGATGAGGTAAACATTATTTATTTATCAAAGTTGATAAATGCCCTTAATTTACTGTCATCCTATTTGACTCTGGCTAACTCCAATAATGTTGTTTATAGTTTTTCTCACTTAATTCAAGTTCGTGTTTAAAGTTTCTATAGAGTACCCTATTTTTTAATAAAAATAATTATTCTATCAATCCTGACTAACCTAAATCATGTAGTTTATAGTTTTTCCCATTAAATTTGGATTTATGTTCGAAAATTACTTATTAGAGTAAAATATTCCCTAATAAAAACGATTTTATATTTAAGGAACTCAAACTTAAAGATCTTTTGATTAAAAATAAAAAAATAGTTATCACTCCACTACTATCCTGATTGGTATGTATTCTATAGTCAATCTATCTCAAATTATTTCTGTGTTTTCTTTTATTATTTAAACATTTCTTGAAAGGATTACTCCATTAAAGGAAGTTTGATTATTTATTAAAAGTACTTTCATTTATATCATTAAAAAAATATTTAGTATTTACTCTTTTATATGTCACTTCTACGTGATTGAGGTACCTTTTCAATTACAATTCTATTTACTATTAAGGGAAAATGAGAATAAGATAATAAATTTAATCTTGAACTTCTAATACTAGAAGTTTAAAGATAATGAATTTTATCTTGAACTTCTAATACTAGAAGTCTAGAAGCATGACAGATAATTTAAAACAAAATTAGTTAAAATTATTTATATATATATACGGAAAGGATACATAAAATCTCTAGATTAATTTTAATTTTTAAAAGTATATTTAAATTTTGTGGGTTTTATGATTACACTTACCAAAAATTACAAATAATAATTTGAGTATTTAAGAGTGGACCTAATGATTAATAACGTGATTGAAAATTTTGATATTTTAAGTTAAAATTTAATGGAGGGAAAAAAATTTGGTGATTAATATTTAAACCTTTTAGGCTTTTACTATCACATGTTCATAGCGTTAGGTTCGAGAAAAAAATAATAGAAAATTTGATTGAAAATATTTGATGAATTGATCATAAATTTTGTTTTTAGCGATTAACCTTATATTTAATAAACCATAAGTTCAAGGCAAAAGTTATGAAATATAATGATACGACAGTTGATTATATCATACAAATAGTTTTTTATTACAAGAGACAAAATTAAAATCAACGCAAAGAGTATAAGTGGCCAGTGAAAATCATCCGCATAACTCTAAAAATTAAGTTTTGCAATGCACAAATTCAAAATTTTAATTTAGCTTTAATATAAATAATAAATTACATATAAAAAGTAGGGGAAAAAAACAAAAAAGAAATAATAGTCATAACTACCTACGAGGAAACTGGTTTTGTTATATTTATGTAATATAATTTTTTAAATTCGATTTCTCTTCATTTTCCTCAAGTTTCTAATTAAATGTATGACATTTATGTTACTTAAATATTAAAGGTCTAAATTAATTAGTTTTTTAGTCAAAGAAGTATACTAATTAACCATGATTAAAAAGATATTTAAGATGCCCAACTTTAGTAAGAAAATATTAATTTTCCAATTTTTTGAGAAAAAAATGGATTTACTTCAATTTAATAGCATTATGCTTTTGATATAAAAAGAGTTCTAAATTTTACAAACTTAGAGTCATGATAAAAAATATATACATTTAAAAAAAGAAAAATTATACCTATCTTTTGGAAAAGTTTGTCTAACTTTAATTTTCTTTCATATTTTATGACAACGTAATATTTAATATTTTTTTATTTAATACCTGAATGCTAAAAATTACATTTAATGATTTGCAATATTTTTCTTCGTAAAATAACTTATTTAAATATTTATTTTAAATTGACATAATTTTAGTCTATGAAGAAATATTTTTTTTGGTGAATAAAACATTACAAATAATGAAAATGATTTGAACTCTGGGGTGAAAAAATTGTGAGATGGTTTTTTCTATAGCAATAATTAGTTAGATTTAAATGGTAATATATACTTTTTTAATCATGATCAAGATATTTGATTAATTAAAATATGCATCAGTGATATTTAAATAATATAAATATCATAAATCTAAATCGATATTTGAGGAAAATAAAGAAAAGAGAAATGGAGAGGAGTCGGATTCTATTTTTTCTAAGAAAAGTAAATTGAATCTCTTGCCGACACCTATTGTTTAAAACCCCTGCAATTTCATGTTTATTTTATTTTATTTTTGGCAAATTTGAATGGGTCTAGTTCTTCCCATTTCCTATATTCAATTATTTTTATTTTATTAAGTTAAAACATATTCTCAGAGTTACAAATAAAATATACCAATGAATTGTCTAATTTTAAAGCCTTGCATTTTAATATGGCTACTATGCATTAAACTTCACAAGTAATCGACCAAGTCTATGAAATAAAATAATTATACTGCGTGGAATATTAGAGAGATAAAAAAAATTGAAATAAAATTATTTAATCATGAACAATAAGATATCTTTTTAATAAAATCAAAGGTAATGATCAACGTTTTATTCATTTGATAAGGCAAATTGAGTGCATAAGAGAAGGAAAATCAAATGAAAAATGACAACATTATTATAAAAACAAAAATGTCTCAAAAAGCTATGTCTTGGACCATAAAATATTCTTGAGCAATTTCAATACATATAAATAAGAATAATACAGTCTAATGCACAAAGTATTTCGTATTTATGAAAATTTGAGAAAAGAGTGTGTTGTACGTAAACGATTTATTCTAATATAAATATTAATAGATTGCTTTCATAATTTGAATTTGTAATCTATAGATCACACAAAGACAACTTTATTATTCTTCAGAACTCTCCCTTCATAAATAAGACTAACAACAAAAATTCAAACTAATGTAATATATGAAGATGTTTAGTCATCAGTGAAAAAAAATATCTCCTTATTATTGTGTATATATATTACATCTGGTCATTAATCTTTTTTATTTTTTAAATCTAGAAAAAAACACGATACGTGAAAACACCAAATCTATACCAAATTTCTCTTGAATCACTCAAATCTACTAATTAATCGAGAAAATGAGGAAGATTAAATGTTTTTTTTATAAGAATCTAATTGACAACACATCATTACTCCAATTATAATCACGATTAAGTCAAAGTTTATTAATTTAATGGAATACATTTGACACTTTCTTGTTAAAAAATTGTAGTAGATAATTTATGGATATGGTTTGTCTTTCGAAATATATGGATATCGTTACTTATTACCTACTATTAAGTGAAAGATTCAATATATGCATAAAAAATAAAATGGTGAAAGATTACTTATATCCAATATTTACATTAAATTATATACTATATTATTTTAATCAAATACAATAGATTAGAACGTGCAGTAATTAATTGCTCTTTCTGTCTCAAAATATTTTTCGTCCTTTTTAAAACTATGTCATTTTAGAAATTTTAAGATAAAATATTATTTTTTCAATTTACCTTTAATAATTTTGTTGTTCTTGAAGTATACAAATATCTCAACTACTTCACTCATAATACATAAAATATTAAATAATATATATATATATATATATATATATATATATCATGTATTCATTACTTTGAATAATTTTTTCCAAATAAAATAATAATACGTATATCAAGTCAATACATGCATGTTATGTGTTTAAATTTATAGTTCATTTTACTTCATTGAATCATGTAATAATGCATTTTACGTTAACTTGATATAAACACTCAGTACGAATAAGTTTTTTACCATTAACCTTAACCTTCTTATTCTTATCAATACATAAAAGTCAAGTCAAACATTAATATTTAAAGGAAGAAAAAAGAGAGACATCAAAATATATGAAGATAAGAGATTCCATCATATAGAAGAACAGCACTAGTGCATATAAGTTGGACCACTTAATTCTTACCAAATAAAGAAAAAACATGGAGCACTTTTTAATTTATTTATTCTAAATGTTTAAAATATTTATAAATCAAAATAAGTCAAAGTCATAAATTATAATTTTTTCTTTAATATATTTTGTAATCTCTGAAATACTCTTCCTTAAACATACTAACTCCTAATTATTCTTTTGATTATGTGTAAATAAATACTTCTAAATTTATAGGCAACTTTTAGGACATTTCAATTGAAAAAGTTTTTATTAATACATTTTTACCAAATACATAAATTATTTATTAGTTCTTAATACTCGCTCCGTTCATTTTTATTTGTCATGTTGCGCTTTTTTTCGAAAGTCAATTTGATTTTCAAAGTTAAATTAAATTACATTAATTTGAATTTTTAAACAAAAAAATATTTAAAAACTATACAAAAAGTACTATACATTACAAAAATTTTAATATCAATATAATGAAAAAATATATCCTAAAATATTTAAACAAACTAAAAACTTACTCAACACTTCATGCTAATTAGCTACCCCAAACCCAAATGAGCTCTAATTGTAATCATTTCATCTTTTAAGTAGGTTCTAATTAATCTCATAATAAGTTTATTTTCTGTATCTTATGGTACAAAGTCGAGCGACATAATACATAAGCACAACCCTTAATTTAGCGTCAGCTGACAATTATGATCTTTAACCTTGGATGTGCACAAGTAGACACTTAAACTTGTATAAAATTGAACAAATAGACACATTCGTCCTACATGGCACCATACATGGCAATTTTGTGTCCTACGTGTCGTTATACATGTATTATGTCGTGTAGGACACGTGTGTCCACTTGTTCAATTTTATACAAGTTGAAGTGTCTATATATGCACACTCAAAGTTGGAGGACATAGTTATCTGCTGAAACCCACTCAAAAAAATTGATGACGTGGCCGAATTATAATTGGCCACGTGTCAAAAATGGTTTTGCAAAATCACGTTGAAAAATAATGGCATGAATGAGCCTTTTCTTTAACGATAATGACATAAATGAGCCAAACTTTTAACTGATAGCATAAATAAGCCTTTTTTGAAAGTTCGATAGCATATTTGAGCCTTATGCTACAATATAATGGGAGAGAGGTACATTTGATCTAAAAATATAGAAGTCAAACATGAATCTAAAAAGTTAATTCGTCTTAAAAATATAACGGATATCTATTTGAATTTCATTTCTTAGAGATAAACGATAAGAACTTTTGCTAATACTTTACTGTGTATTTTTTCATCATACAAAAAATTGTAATTTATAGTAGTTTTAATATATATTAAATTTTTATATATAAATATTAAATTAATGTAATCTAGTTTCACTTTGAAAATTAGTCAAATTAAATGTGATAATAATATTTTATAAATTATTTTTTTAAGACGTATGGGTAAAAAATATATATCAATAATTATTTGAAAATTAGTTAAACTAAATGTGATAATAATATTTTATAAATTTTTAAGCGTATGGGTAAAATATATATATCAATAATTATTTTCTGAACGAGTGTGACGAAGTAAAATTTAACAGAGGGAGGAGTTGTTTTTCTGTGAACTCCGCTAATCACTTTCTTTTTCAAATTACTACATTCGGAGGGAGAAAAAAAAAGCCCTAAACTTTGGTGTGGACAGGTCGAAAATGGTGGATGGGTCGAATAACGTGGATGTAGAGAAGCTGATCTCCTTCAGTAAGGATCTTGTTCAGTTTTTGAAAGAAGATAAAGATGTCAGCTTCTTGAATCAGTGTAAAGAGCAATTTAATGCCCTTCAATCACACTGCCAATCTGAGTACCAGGCTCTTCAGAATTCCATTCAAGGTGGGGTTCTTGTATTTCGTTTTCAATTTTGTAAATTGAGGGTTTGTTGAATCTTTTAGTGGCTTAAAGTTTGAATCTTTCTCAGTTGGAGTTTTCCCCAATCCTCATAGGACTATGTGAGAAAGAATAAGTTAGCTTAAAGATTGAACCTTTGGAATTGTGTGTATAATGTTCTTACTGTTGAATTTTGATTTTTGTTTTGGAAATGGTAGGATGGTTACTGAGTGAACCTCTTTCTGTGTTACTTGAACATGCTTTGGCCATGAAAATTGTGAGTATTTGATAATTGGAATTGGGTTGGACATGAATAAAAAATTCTGAGCTGTTTCTGAATTTTTATGATTGATTTGGAGTGGAGAGTTTTTGGTGTTTTTCGAATTCTTGAAAATTCAAGTTGAATTCTAGGATTTTATGGCCAAACTGTTTTCTAGAGTTTCATGGCCAAATGTTCCCTTAGCTAACGGATATTGTCCCAAGAGACAACCCATTGGCCAAGGTTACAGTTTAAGCAGCAGATCTCAGTGGTGTCACACTGTCACTCATAGCTAGCTTAGTAGTGCCTGACTGGACCTTCCCTACTTCCTATGAACAATGTGAGAGAAAAAAACATCGGCTTAAAGATTGCAACTTTAAATCTGATATAGACAGAGTTTACATTTTTTTCCTCCTCATAGCACTTCTACTTTATAGATACTTCTTTACACTTGAAACCTTGCTTTTTAATGATATCTCTGTTTTTGGATGTTTCATTCAGTAACATTCCTTTAATGAAAGAGAAAAATGGGGGTTGAGTCACCTTCTTTCTAGTTTGATTAGTTTAAAGATTGAACCCAAGGGACATCACGTTGCCTTGAGGCTGTAAGTTGAACCACAGTGCATAGTTCAAACCTCAGGGTCACCACTACGCAATAGGATCTTCCTGTCTCCTTAAAAACTATGTAGTGAAAAAAAAAATCTGCGTAAGATTGCATTTTTTAATCAAAGTAGACAAACTTCACAATGTTCTTGCATCTGGATGATTCTTTTTCTTAGTACCAATTGTTAGTGGATAAGTCTCTTTACATGGACCTGAAACACCATTTTCTGTTTGCTAGCGTACTGGAGTGTCAGGTCAAAATTTCATCTTGCAAAATATCGTGATTTCTGGATGTTTCTTTTATTACTAACATTTCAGGGAGTGTGGAGTCTCTGTCTCTGTCTTTTATACCTTTACATGAGCACTACTGCTGGAATCTGGATGCTCTCATGCCAACCCTCATGAGATTTTTTAGAATGTATTATATATAGTGTAAAAATTGGTGCTATTACCAACTTATTCCTGATAGTTTTGGTGATATTTCTACTTTTGGTATAGTTTGTTTCCGAGTTGAAGTCCTTTTAGCCAATTATAATGCAAAAATAAGTAGAGGCCCAGTATGTGTGTCTAGTTTAATGATTAGCTCAACAGACCACTACTTTAGTTCCTTTCGAGGTCCCAACCCTGCTCCTATGATTTCTCTCTGGCGTCAGACATACATGTTGTTTTTCTTATTAAATAAGTTGGAAATTGGAATTATGTTGGTATTTAGTGTCTTTGTTCGAGCTTTAATTTATGATTGTACTGGGAGATGTTCGGATTTGTGAATTTGAAAGTATTAAATGACTAATTTCAAGTCATTGCATATACTCAGATTATCAAGGAAAGATAAATGCATGTAAGCAGAGAACAACAGAAGCACAATCTGAAGCTGCTGCAGATGCTGAAATAGATAAGCTGCAGAAAGAGTTAGAACAGGAGATCCAGAGAGAACAACTGCTTAGAGAAGAACTTAGATAAGTATATTAAACAACGTTAGATGCATGAATTTGTATTGCTCAGATAATTTAGTGTTATGCTTACTGATTGACACCTTTTTTAAACACAGTTATAACCGATGAGATCAATGATTTAGATCGTCAAAGAGACTCTATTGAGGAGCAAAGGAAATTGCTCAAGAAAATTGAGCAAGATCAGCTTCGAGCTGAGTAAGTAATCAGAACCTCTTGTACTTTAATATGTTTATGATTATGTCAGACATTTACTTCCAACATACTTCTACAATATTTCGTTGAAACAATCATGTCGTGGCATTTTTATGTTGACTCTCCTCATCCTCTAAGTTCAAACCGTGCCTGCTGGCCCTTGGGTTTTCTCGATCATCAAAAAAGAAAAAGATTGATATGTTGACTCGTTAAGCTTTTGCAACTTTATGTTGTCAAAGTATCTCAAGAGGTTGTGAGGGTCTGACATGTTTTCATCATATTCTGTGGATAATTTGCCTACTCAGTTCCATAATACAACATGGTACAAATATTTGAATGTATCTGCCATATGTCAATCACTGTTAAGATAGATCATTAACATCCCATCTGGTGCAGACCAAGTTCTACCACAGTACATCTTTGGATGTTGTCTAGTTGTAACTATTGCCCAACTAAGTATTTCTACAAATTGAATATACACATGATTTGACATTATCTGGACGCAACAAAATGTATCACTCCTTTCCACTTTATGGGATACACTTCTCTTTATAACCCGTTCCGGAAAGAATGACACACTTCTAAATTTGTAAACAATTAACTTTACACTTCCCATTTGACCCTTAATGAGAATCTTTTATGACCATCCAGATAGCAGATACTATGGCATATTTAAAACCACAAGTTTCAAAAGTTCTATAGACGTACAAATGTTATGACATATTTTAGACCACAAGTTTCGGAAGTCTTCATTTCTCTCTTAAACTCTATGACGATTGATGATTCAAACTATATCACCTTATTTTGCAACTGAAGGAGTAGTATTTTTTAAGGTTTACCTCTGCTGTAGCTTTACCTCATGAACATCATCTGAGAATTGAAATTTATTAGACATATTACTTTTTTCCGTTAGAAGCTTACACTCTGTATACACAGCCGCTTGCAGAATATCCTGTTGCAAGGATACCAGTGTTTTTATCCACAAAGTTCCTTTTCCTCTTTTTTTTTTTCCCTTTAAAATGCTTAGTATAAAAGTCGTACTCCCACTGTGCGATTGATGTTTGGTAATTTCTGTTAAAATAAGTACTAGTAATATTTAGTGATCTTTCCTTGTCTCTCTCTAGCTACTATTGTTTGTAATGATTGCTTCTTCTTTAAGGGCTGTTTCTTGTATATGTTTAATTTCGAGCAATTTTCTCAACTTATTTTGTAGGATGAAGCTATCACTGTATGCCTCTGTTACAAGTATCATCCCGGACTTGGATGATCAATCCAAAATATCAGGCCGTATCCTAATTACTTTGTTTGCTAAGCTAACATTTCTGATTCTTTTCTAAATTCACCTTGTGTCTATTTTTCGAGATTGTGCAGCAATTCAGTTCACCTTGACCTATCCTAGATATTGTGGAGAGAGATAAGAAGGTGGTTGAAAATTTCGAGTTTGATTCATCAAATCAAACTGCCTTTGACAATTGTAACAACATCTGGAAGATGATTAATTTGTAAGAAGCAGCATTGCTCAGGCTTAGTTATGACTTGCATTGTTAAGAGTACCTTATTGCCTTGGTTGATCAGATTTTTAATCTAATCATACTAGATCTCATTGCCATTTTGCATTATAGTGTGTTTCATTTGAAGTACAATCTTGCATTTTGTATATGATATTTGTTGTTCCAGAATCCAAATAATTTCTAATACTTTAACAAGTCTCAGTCTGTAAAGTTATAAATTGGAGAAAATCAACAAATTAAACAACTGCTAGGTAGCAAAATCCAATAGTCTAATTATAAGTTGCAACATTGACATGTACTGCTCAAGCTTTTCTCAATATTCCATCATCATTCCATTCCATTGAAAGAATTCCTCACATATTTCACCTCACTAAATACAGCAACAGTATGATAAGAGAGTCGAGCTAGCACGTTAAACATTATGAAGATTTATACCTCATATGGCCATTCAAGCAATTGTAAAAGTACAAAATGCTTTGTGGAGATCAATAGGAAGCTGTAAGATTTACATAAATGTTACAAGAAAGAAATATGCTACAAATTCTCATATGACTATATCTGGGGCATTGCTGAAATCTCAATTTCAATTCATACATAATAGTTGAACTGTTGTCTCTCTTATACAGCTCATTCAAGCAAAAGGTCACGAATGCTGTGTAAAAAACAGCGGAAACAGATGCAAATTCTCACAATCAGAGTTCAGGCCAAGGTTTGCCCATCAACCTCTCCCCCTGTAACAAAAAAACAACTAAACTTCAATCCGAGTAAGTTGAGATCTGTTTGAGTAAATTCTCACCGTCTGTGTCAATCCATCTTAGCCCATCTTATCTTGTAATGTTACGATCCATTATAGTGACTGATCTGTTGGTTTTCTACTTCGGACCTACAATGTGAGCAAGCTCACACAGGCGGAGTTTCCCCCTGCAACCAGCAGGCAATATAAAGGTGCATTTATGAACAAACAAAAATTTGACTTCAGGAGCAACAAAAATATTGTGTGCATTGCAACAGCTGGACTGCATATAAAAACAGACATTTGGTGACACTTTAATGAAGTCAAACTTCAACACAATGAAACACAGAAATAAAACAAAAACTAGTAAATGTGGTTTCCAGATGATGCATATCTGCAAGCCCAGAAACTAAAATGTGAAGTTAGAAAAAAAGAAATTGAATATAACATACTCAACCAGCTTCAGCCGTTCTACATCACAGCAATTGAAACATAAGACACTCGACCACCTACATAAGCAAACATAGAAACAGACATTAAAATTGATCCCCAAATCCCAAGTCAAAAGGATTGATTCATAAGTCGAAGGTCAACTTCAGAATATATCTTCTAGACAATAGATAAGCAAATCATGGTCAGACTCAAAAGCTGAATGGCCAAAAGATCAATCAATTCACAGCAAGCAATAAACTATAACCTTGGGTAGACTATCCATACAAGAAAATCCAAAACTTTAACATATTGAAACTAAATGCAAGAAGACCATATCATTTCATAACATTAAGGGAGCAAATAAAAAGATGCAGGTCCAACATGTACTCGTAACACGTAAGAATGGAGAGACAAACAAGATATACAAGTGCACATGCCCACAGGGACTCTAGTCAACAATTGAACAGACCATCAAAACAACAAACATCATATGAATCTTCACGATTCTTGTTTCTCCATTTAATCTCATCTCAGGCGAAAATTTACAAGAATGTCACACTTGGAAAAAAAGGAAGATGCATGTTTGAGGAATTGAACCCACGACCTTGGGTTTTCCAAGAAACCAGTGTGACCTGCTGGACTTGATGAGGAAAGGAAAACAAAGAATTGTTGGAAAATCATGTTTGTTGGAAGGGGGAAGAAAGCAAAGGGAGGTCAAACAATTATTTCTCTTTTGCCTTTTTTTTTTTTATAAAAATAATGTTATTTTTGAAATCTTTCCAAACAAATGAAAGTTTTCCAGGTTGAATTTAGACATCACTATGCTAAGCCGAACATTCGCCAGAGCTTTATAGTAGCTAATGAACTAAAACCTTCTCCAAGACCATGCGCACGAGATCACTTCTAAATTGGGTATACTACAAAAGGGAAACTAAGTTAGAAATAATGCCTGCCCAATGCAAACCTATCTCTTCCAGTACAAGGAGGGTGAAGGATGAGCAAGGGCAGCAGATGGAACAGTATCAGCAAACTGATATGGTGCAGGTATGGTGTTTGGCAACCGTGTAGAGCCTTCCATGCATGGTGGAGGCTGATTAGCATCACCAGATATGTTGTTTCGCAAACCCTTAGAGCTTTCCATGTATGGTGTTGGCCTATAAGCATCACCGGGTATGTTGTTTGGCAACCCCATAGAGCCTTCCAAATATGGTGGAGGCCTGTAAGCATCACCAGGCATGGTGTTTGGCAACCCCATAGAGCCCGATGCTTCAAAGTAGGATGGCGGCCTATAAGCATAGGTGCGTGCATCACCGGAGAGTCCATATAACTGACCAGTATGACTTCCTATTTGACTAGGTGTATGATCAACTAGAGTCCCTCCATGAACTCCAACACATGAACCTCCTTTCACTAAATTACCTGCTCCAGCTCCATCCATGGCCACAACACCTCCCACAGGTCCTGCCAGTGAGCCAACAGCATTTTGATCTATTGAGCCTGCAACAGTTCCATGCAATACCGACGGGGCCAGAGAATAACCATAAATTTGGTCGGCAGTTCCACTGCGTTCTAACAAGGTGCTGTTGCTGTCATTAACATGATTAACAGCTCTATGTTGTTGTGGAGGCCATGGATTTGGATTTGGATTTGGAAAATGCGAGGGTTTCATTTCTTTGTTGCTGAAACTACCAGACGACTCAGTCTCACCAATTTTTCTCTTTTGTGTCATCTTCTGATCACCTATATGCCTAGTCAATTCAGCAACTTCTTCCTCACCTATATGCATATTCAAATCAGCAATATCTTTCTCCAAGTTCATTATTCTCACATCGATTTGCCAACCAGGAAGGAGTTTCGAAGGATCAATCTTGTGACGTTCCAAACATTCCCCGACAGATTCCAGATCAGACAAGTGCTTCTTTTTACCTGCACGCATAGCAATACTTTGATGTTCAAGTCCCTTAGTATTGTTCAAATATAACACTTCAGAGTTATGTAAAAATGATGTCAAGATTTTACGAGGGTTATATCTATCCCCCATTCCAAAAGTATAGGCAATGTCAATGGCCCCAACTACTAAAGAGTTATTCAACATCCACTGTATTATTTGCGGAATCTTTTCCATGAGAACTCTTGATCTCCTAAGGGCACCAGAAATCCCCATGGCGCCACCTGCCTTGAACAAAAATCTGATATCCCGATCCATAAATCCTTGTGGAATCCCGAAACACCCGATGAGCAACAGCAAACCCTGGGCATCCCTTTCCTGAGCCTTCCCTATACCTCCTTCGGATATCAGCCTCGCCCGCCATGCTAAAGCTGCCTGCTCTGCCTCATTTTTCGTCCGTTTATCAATCACAACTACTCTACTTTCTCCCATCATCAACAAGAGGCATTCCATAGCCAATAAAGAAGCTCGTCCCCTTGAGCTATTAACATGCCTCTTGCTCCCTTTGTTGATACATTCCACTACAAGCCTTGCTGGATTGCGCGACAGTTTCAATGCCTTGGGAAGTTGTTTACGCAATCCATCTTTATCTGACATATGCCTCACGATGTACCTCTTCAGACCAACAACGTCCATCGTTTTGCACATGATTTCCAGCTCTGAACGAGAAGACGATTTCAATTCCTCCTCCTTGTCCTCCTCCTCCTCCTCCTCCTCCTCCACCGCCGCCGCCGCCTCCTCCTCCTCCTCTACCTCCTCCTTCTCCACCTCCTCCTCATCCTCATCTTCATCTTCAGAGGGGTCAGACTCGAAAGATTGTTCTGGCTCTGGCTCTTGTTGTGGCTTTGGCTCTGGGATTGGGAGTGTCACTGGTGGCGGAGTGAGCAGTAGTAGCATAGCAGAGCCAATTGAGGTCCGTGCAGAATCAATGTGTTGTTCTAGGTCAGTTAAGCATCGCTGGAACGCAAAGAGACCATCCGAGAGTTTGCTGAGATTGGCAATGATCAATTCCGGGGAATATTTTGGTTTCGATTCCGACTGTTGAGATTCTGATCGGACTAATTCGGTGTTCAGTGGTGAATCTGGCCGTGGCATAACACCGGCGGCAGCGGCGGAATCCGTTGGTTTTTTCATCTTATTCATCGGAGTAGAAATGGGGAAAACGAGGAAAATTGACCATAAAGAAGAAGAGAGAAAATAACAAAATCAGTCCTTTAATTATTGGGTTAGGCTTTAAATTATCATTTGTATTTATTTACATTGGAAAAACTTAAAAAACTTAAAAATATTCTAAACCTATCGAAAATTGCTCAAAAATATCATCTTTCACTCATCGATAAAACGATTTCCTTAAAAGTTATTTTTAAGATTACAAATACCCTATTTAACAGAATTATGATATGATATAAATAAAATTTTAAATTAAACACATGACTTTAAAATATTAATTCACAATCCACATGAATATTTAAACCAACTCAAAGGATCCAATCCATGAATGAATAAATCCAATCCTTTTTAATATAATTCTATTATTTTGAATCGAGTCTGTTTAGATTGACTTAAAAGTTGGTTAAATTAATTTTTTAAGTCAGTTTTTTATTTGTAGAAGTGTTTGATAAATATAAAAAAAATTAAAATGACTTAAAAAGTTAAAAAATATTTGACAAGGTAAAAAATAACTTAAAATAAGTCAGAAATCAAAAGTAATTTTCTTTCTCCTTTTTATTTTTAACTTAAAAGTCATTTTAAATTAACTTTTTATTTTTGACTTAAAAGCTATTTTTTTTTTTGAGCCAATCCAAACGGAATGTAATGGCATCCTCAATTTGTCCATATTTTTAAAGTTTGTCGAAGGATTCATTTTTTTTAGTTGAAAAATAGCTTCAAGCATGTGAATTTCTTCGGTCTGGGTTGAGTTTATTTATTCATGTGTCGGGCCTTTTGAGTTGTATAAAAAACTCATGTGGATCAATATTTTAAAGTCATGTGTTTAGTTTAAAAATACATTTATGTTATGTCATAATTCTGTTAAAGAAGGACATTTATAATCCTAAAAATAATTTTAAAGACATTTTTTATTCGAAATATTTTTTTTTATAATGACATATACATAAAATTTATTTTATTATGAATAGTTTAAAAAAAGATGTGTTCTCCTAAAATTGACATCACGCTTTATTTAGACACTTCAATTGAGCTTTGTTCATTTTAGACACTTTATGTATGTAGGGTTTCATTATACCATTTTGACATAATACCCTAAAGGGAAAAGGGTCTAATATACCCCTCAACTTTGTCATTTAGAGCTGATATACCCCTTGTTATGAAAGTGGCTCATATATACCCCTACTTATAAATAAATGGCTCACATATACCCTTTTCCTAACGGAAAATGAAAATAATAATAATAATTTTAATCTAATTTTTTATTATTTTTTTCTAAAAAGTATAATCCCATATGAGTAGATTTAATCCTTGTCAAACATACTTTTTTTTACTTTTTTTATTTTAATGACTAATTTAGAATTATTATTTTTGATGATCAAATTTATTAAAGTTTCACTAATATTCTTGTAAAACTTATTGTAGATGACCAATTTTTTTTCTTCGAATACAAAAATTAAATTACAATATAGACATAAAAAATAGTTTTAAATATTTTTTTTACACTAAGGAATGAAAGAAAAAAAATAAGAATAAGAAACTCAAATAATTATAATAAAAGAAGTCAAAAAATAATTTATGTATGAAAAAAATTGAAATATACCTTGAACTTTGATAAAAGAATCATATATACCCCTAAATAATTTTTTTTTAAAAAATTAAAATTAAAAAATATAAATTTAAAACTAATTTTTTCACTTCCGTTAAATGAAGGGTATATGTGAGCTCATTTTGTAAAGGCAGGGGTATATGTGAGCCGTTTGTATAACGGCAAGGGTATATATGAGCCACTTTCATAACGAGGGGTATATCAGCTCCAAATGACAAAGTTAAGGGGTATATCAAACCCTTTTCCCTAACCTAAATATACAAAATGTGTGTAATATATTCACTGATGATGTATCAAAGTGACGATTTAAATGAAGACACTTTTTAGTAGAAAAAAAAAAGTGATTACTGATTAATGACATATGACATATAAAACTCAATATAATATTTTTTTCTTAAAAATAAATTCATCACCAATTCAGTCATGCTCAATCGTCTTCTTCACTCCATCCAATTCACTCGTCATCTTCACCTCCAGCCACTCCAACCCTAACCGTTCCACCCCGACAGATCGTCCTCTCCACCCACCATAACTCAAATGCTTCTCCACCGGCCACCAGATCGTCCTCTTCAACCCACCCACCCCAACCCCAACCATTCCTCCACCCCAACCTCTTAACACTTTTTACACCCAACACTTTTTGAAAGAATTTAATTATTTTAAAAAAATTATTTTTTTATTTTTTTCTTTTCTTCTAAAAAATAAGTTATTAATTTAACAATAGAAGATTTTTAATATTATTTTTGCAATTCTCACATGTGCGGAGGATTCACATACATAAAAAAATATCGTGATTATTTCTTGGCACTGAAATTTAAGCTTTTAGAAAATCATGTGGACTAAATTCATTTTTTATTAGATATATCATTAAATCTATTTCTATCATAAAAAAAAGTTTAAATTTGGAAAATGGAGAATAATAATAATTTTTTTTTATAAAAAAGAAGAAGTCAAATAAGACTCTCACGCGTAGTTATAAGGCTTTCATACTTAGTATGTCATGTCAATAAAAGTGTCAAAATGACACGATAAGACTCTATGGAGTATTTAAAATGAACAAAACTCAATTAAAGTGCTTAAATGAAATTTGATATCAACTTTAAAAAATCAACAATGAATTTAACCTTTTAAAAATCTTATATATACTTTTGTTAGTTCCACATCGGTGGTTATTGAGATGAGTGGACTCCTTATAAGACTTGGACAATCCTCCTCTCTTAGAGCTAGCTTTGGGGTGTGAGTTAGACCTAAGACCTAATTTCACATGGTATCAGAGCAGTCTCCGTCTCACCCGATGTTGGGCCCCCATAATTAAAAATTGTCCACGCACCAGATGCTAAGCACTGGGCGTGAGGTGGGGTGTTAAAGAATGACAAAAATTCTACATCGGTGGTTATTGAGATGGGTGGACTCCTTATAAGGCTTGGACAATCTTCCTCCCTTGGAGCTAGCTTTGGGTGTGAGTTAGATATAAGACCTTAATTTCACAACTTCCATTAAAAATTATTTATGAAGAAAAACAATTCAAAATTTACAAATTCGACAATAATAAAGCAAGAAAAATGACATTATTTTTTCTAAATAGTACAAGAACAATGTGTACTTATTTTTTCTTCATGTCAAATAATAAACAATGTCTAAAAGTTTATATACTTTATTGGTAATATCATTTGAAAAACTGAAATTATCACATTTTCCCTCTCTCCCTATATTATTATTTCATTTACTCGAATTTAAATTTAAAACCTTTAAATAAAAATAAGAAATAAATAATGACTTTTTTTGCTTTCTCCACTTGTTTCATTTTCCTACTTTTAACAAACATTATTTTCAAGTTTCAGAGTGAAATGTTTGTATTTTTTTTTGTTTCTCTTGTAACCATGTGCATACATGTTCTCATATTATTGATATAGTTTACATGATAATTTATTTTAATTAGTGAACTTCATCTTTCAAGTATTAATTTCCAAATACAAATTGTCCATATATCTTAAGTAGTAACTTTTAAACTAAGTTAAAAATATCAAATTAAAGTTGTTTTTTCTCGTGGAGCAACTTTCTTTGATGACGATGTAAATTCTGATATAAATTGACTATCTAAAATATCAAGTTAAAACAAAAAACAAAGAAAGAAGGGAAAAATAAAAAAATGTTATCAAAATTTTATTCTAATAGTGATGTCAATAAAAAATAATTTGTAAATAAATATATATATATATATGCATTATTATTTTTTTTTATTATTATTATTTAATTAGGATTGGGGAAGAGAAAATAAAAAATAATTATAGATAAAAAATTGGACCATTATCAATAAATTGAAACTTTAGATAGACAATTAACGAAGCTATTATTGATATGGGCATAAACAAAATATTATTAATATTTCATAATATTCTCTCCGTTTAAAATATAATGACCTCCTCTTCTTTTTGGTCTGTTTTAAAAAAATAACTTTTTTTTATAATAATTTTTCGCGTGACATGTTTAAGGCCACAAAATTAAAAAATAATTTTATACATTTGATATAACTTTAATTTAAAATCAAATGATCAAAAGTCTTTTTTTATTTTATTAAACTCCGTGCCAAGGTAAAAGAGTATCATTTTGGAGTAGAACACTATGGCACATTCACTTCTACAATTCTATAACTTTTTTCTAATAAAACAAACAAACCAATCACCTCTTAAAAAAGTCAAATGTAACAATTTACCATTAGAATAATCTCAAGTGAAATTAACATTTTTTTAATTTTTTCAAAGAAAAAATAATAAAAAATGAAGAAGAAAAGAAAGAAACAAACAGAAGCAGAATAAGCCATTTTTGTTGTTTGCCCCTTTTCTTGTCATCCCTTTCCCTTTTCCAACGAATCTCTCAGAATCATAAATTCAAAAAAAATAAAATAAATAGTTAGCCGAATCTCACAACTGTCAGCACTATCATTGTATTAACCCCAGCTCAACTCTCATATTAATACATACAATTACATACATATCCCCCAGATCTGTTCACACATTTCCAATAATTGTTTCTCTAAGGTTTGCCAAAACCACCACCAGTAGTTTATATGCTTTGTTGGGGCTAAAGATTTGATCTTTTGTTCAAGAACTCATTTGGGTGTTCATTTTCTTGGATTTTTATTTCAGGGTGTATGTTATAATGTGTGCTTGTTGTATGTAGATCTTGAGCTGGGAGTTTCATAATTTAGAGTGTTGGATTGAGGGAAAAGGGAAAAGGGAAAGGGGGTATTTTTTTATTTTTTTTGAAAAGGGGGTTAAAAAATGGTGTTTTGGGATGGTTATGTGAGTGATGAAGTGATGGGGACATTTGCTCCAATAGTGGTATATTGGTTGTATGCAGGGTTTTATCAGCTATTGCCTCCCATGGATAAATATCGTCTTCATACAAGGAAAGAGGAAAATGCCAAGAATTTAGTTCCACTGGCTTCTGTTGTTAAAGGGGTTCTTCTTCAGCAGTTTTTTCAGGCAACTGTTGCCCACTTGCTCTTTTTGGTAAATTCCTCAGCTATTTTTGGTTCTGGTTCCATAAACTGTGTCTGTCTGTCTTGGTTGGAATTCTTTGGATTGATTAGTTAACTGTGCGACTGGGTGGATAAGGCCTGTAGGAATGGATAAGTAGAGTTGCTCCTTTGATGGCATGTAGGTCACACGTTTGAGGTATCGATACATACCTTTAGTAGAAATGCAAAGAGAAGGATGTGTACGACAATGCCTTCCTCCAAGGAACACTAGTTGGGAGCACTTAATGCATTGGCTAAACTGATTTATAACAAAGTGGTCAGATTATATTGCTGTCAGACTTCCAATTATGACCAACTTGTTGTTTGCAGTTACTTACTTAAGAGGGTAACTAACTATTGCATGAGTTCTCATGTGGTGTGCTCTAATTAGTGGACTGGTTATTTGATTTTGATTCAGTACTCTTCTATTTAATGTGCCAATCAGCCTTAGCTTATGCAGTGATTACTTTTTTCGACAGCACTGACCAGTGACAGATGTGCTCCCCCCCTCTCTCTTCATATATTATTGCCATATATAACATTCAAATGCTAATCACACTGCGGTGTTTGGCATTGTCCTTCAACGAATATCGTTCCTCATGAAGTTGATAGAAAAGGGGTCAGAGAGGCAGAAAGGAAGTACAGAACAATACATCTATAGCTTAGTAACCATTATGTCATATACGATTATACTCATGAGAGAATGAAGCACTTAAGATGATGAAAGTATTTTCTGGACAAGTTAATGAATGCAGGAATGGTGCCTTTCAACCTATTTCTTTAGAAGCATTCATAAGTTCTATAAAGACGACCCAATAGTGGCCATCCTCAAGTGTGCTCCCCCCTCCAATACACATAATAGTAGAAGTCTTTGATCGTTCAATGGATTGACTACATTTCCATATTTGATTTTGTCCTTTTAAGAACATTTTCTTCATGAAATTGATAGAAGTGGACAGAGAGAGAATAAGAAGTCTAGAGAAAAAATATCTGAAGCATGGCAAAACTGATCATTATATTATATTTTCCTGGGTAAATGTAGTATCTTTTTAACAAGTAGATGGACAAAGGGTTGGACAATTTTAATTTTTTGTGTGTTGGAAGAAGCATGAGGTTAGATAAAAAAAATGTTAAATTAGATTGTACGCGTTTTGTAGATGCCGTTGAATCAATTTGTGTATTTGACCTTACCTATAAGCACGAGGAAGTGAAATGAAGTTCTAAGTAGCTTTTTCTAGTCTTACTGAAAAGCATGCTTCATATGTGCCCCATTTACACTTCAAGTGCGCCAATTTATGGACACATCAGAAATGGAAGAGCTTCAACGAGACACCACATGGTGACTTCTCATCTCGCATCACATATTGGAATCTTAAAGGAAGCTATCTGAAAGATCAGTTGCTCCCATAATGGTCAAAGTAGGAAATATGCTATTTGGATAATTAGCATTCTGTTGTATCTTCCAAATTAGGGTGTTGTAATTAGTGGCCGGATATTGAAATGCCAGATTTACTTGTACAAACTGGACCTTGTATGTTGCTTCTTTTTTTTATACATTGGTATGTTTGTTGAACTATAAACTTCTAGAATGAACTTACAGAATTTGTAATTTCAAAAGGCTTTGGGGACACTTCCTATCATGTAGATAGTACAAGTCTTGCTATATTTTAGTCACCATTGAGCTGATCAACCTAAAAATAAACATGGTACCAATACTGTTTCCGGGACGACTATTATATAACATGCTTATCCAATGGGTAGCTACTCACCCGGGTTTCCTCGATGTAACCATTGGATAACACCAATATAATTTAGCCATGTGGACGAACTCTTCCATAACCTCTCCCTCTGTTAGGCCACAACTTTCATATTGGTCTTATAGCATTTGCAGACCTATAGTATTGAAGAGGACACATATGTTTTGGGAGTTTGTTTGCTCCAAAAAAGTGATATCATATTTATGGTGAAATTGCTGCTTGCTCTTGTAATTGTGTTGAATAATGAATAAAGAACCGGTGACCACTTCTTCCTACAGACATGTTTCAGTATAAGCGCTAGTCTATACTAGCAGATTTTATTCATAGGTCATATATATGCTAAGCAACAGATACATAAATGTGTCAAAGGAAGAATGAACTTTAGAGTCTCCCTGATGGGTTCATCAACTAACTAAAATTCTTTTTGCACCCGAGTCTCTGGCTTAGCGGTCAATGAAGTGGTAAAAATCATGAGAGACCAGGGTTCAAAATCCTAACTAAGGCAAAAAAACTCTAGATCGTTTCTTTTCATTTGTCTAAGCCTTGTTGGACACAATTACTCGGTGCCTTTGTTGGTGAGAGGTGGTTGGTACCTGGTGAAATAGTCAAGTGGTGCAAGCTGGCTAGAGCACCACAATTATCATCTAGAAAAAAAATCTAGTAAAATTTCTTTTCTCCCCCTTCAATTTAATGGGTCTGTCTTTAATATGTATTTCTTCCTCTTTGTTTCTTCAGCTTTAGAATTCCCCATGCTAACAGTTTACTTGTGTATTTCTTGAATTTGGATAATATACCTTGACATAACATTTCGGAAGAGGTTGAACAATATGTGTGGTCATCACTCATCTTTTTATTTATACATGGGTTGGGAATTTGTCCCTTTTTGGTCCAGAAACCTACAAATCCTCCTGCCTTCTCTTCATCCGAATTAATTGTTTTAATATGGTTATCGAGTTTTTTTGCACTGGGGTTCCATTAGCTTCCAGGGTCACATGATAAAGGTGATCTTTTGCCTTTTAGTGAAGTGTTGCAGCTACCTAATGTCTTCTCCCACGACCTATCAGTAAAAATGAAGTATTGACCTAAACTTTTATGCTTGAGACACATGGAATGATCTGTGTCCTCCAATGTAGGGTTTTGGGCTGTTAATGAAACATGAAATTTTTCTGGTACAGTTGTATTTGCTTTGACCTACAGATAGTTACAAAGATGCCATCTATATGACTTGATGTCTCTATGAGCAATTATTATGGATATATCAAGAGGGATTTGTGTTGCAAATGGTTAATGATCTAACAAGAACTAATAAACGGACTAGGTCTTGAAATTCATACTTACATATTGGTGTTTAGAGATTTCTGCAAATGCTTATTTTGCTCATCGACTGTCGGGGAAAAAAGTTTTTGTCACATAATCTGATATTGTGAGTTTGCTGAAGTTATGCTCTTTTCTCTTCTTTTTACCTTTTGCATTCTTTTTTGTTTATGTATTGGGTAGTAAGAATTGAAATTCAAATTACACCTGGTGACTTTTAAGACTAGGAGGTTACCTCCCAAGCTATTGAGGCTATTGGACTGTTTGCGATTATCGCATCTTTTACCATGTTTAGATTGACCTCAGGTCATGGATTACCTCAATCATCTTATCCTCATCTTTCATCGTTGATCTTCAGGACACAATATTTAATGTAGATACAGCCCAAACAACCACAAGTCGTACCCTTGCTTCAAATCCATCAGCTAACACATCTTTTGGCCCAGTTATTATTCCTACCACTTATCTACCACCAAACGTGTTGTGAATTTCTGAGTCAAATGACCAGTTTGTAAAACTTAATTGATATAACATCGGAACATCAAGACCAACATCTTGTCTTTAATATACTTGTTTGCCTAAATCGATCACCTGGAGGCAAAAGTGCCTGTCTGGTTTCTCCAACAATATGGCTCACTCCTTAGTGTAGAAATTTGTATAGATGTTTTAGAACCACTGCAGTTGGCTCAATCAGAACAGCGAGCAAGCAACAAATGCTGGAAAGTAAAGTCGTTTGCTGTTAAGGATAATTTCAGGTAGGAAATCACTAGGCCGAACTGTTCTGTTATCACTATTCATCTTGTCAAGTTTCCCTAGTGCAACTGGCATTGATCAACAGGGGCTATTCAGAAAGGAGTAAGTAGAGTAGAGATTGTGGCTTTGTTTAGTTTGATAGGCTACAGAGTGGGAAATTAATAGATGGGGGGAAGGTAGGGGTGGTAGGAGCAACAGGAAATTGGGAGAAAACGTACATAGGAAAAATGGCAGGGCAAAGGGGGAGTAAGGGGACCTCAGGTGTGAGTTGAGGTCAGAATGTAAAATTACAAACTGGTCAATCAGGGCGGTAGCTGAGGATGATTTTTAACAGAGTACTTTACTTTTTTTTTTTTTGAAACTGGTCAATGTGTATTCCTCAACATTGAGGATATGCTGGAGACCATCAAAAAGTGTTAAGAGTTAAAAAAATAAATAGAAACAAAGATACTTAAACAGATCTTAGTAGATCTACAAAATGATCTGTATCCTCTAACCTACTTCTTTACAACAAAAGTAGAATGATATTATACAGTTCCATTGAACTTTCTGAATGGAATTGGATCTATCTTCGCAGCACCTCCCATTTCTCTCTCTCCAAACTGTCCACCAGATGCATTGTGGTATGATCCTCCACCACTTCTTTTGACTTTTGCTGCTTCCTCTTTTCATCCAGCAGCTAAGCAAATTTGAAGTATGCTCCGGCATGGTCCAACTTGTCTTTGTTATGTTGAGAAATAGAGACCAAAGCGGTGCTGTAAGAAGCACCTGGAAACTATGATGGCCCCTATTTTCTTCAAAACTTCTTTGTGTGAGGCATGTTCTTTTAACCACCAACCAAGTAAAGCATTTTACCTTAACTAACACAAAGTGCACTCGGTACCATTACTTTAATAATTCCGGTTGATTTTATTAGAAGTAATGGTTCCTACTTCTTAGTGCACTTTGTGTTAGTTAAGACTGGTTTTTCCGTGCTTGAAATTTTGTGCTTACTGAGGCATATGTTTATAAGCATGCTGACCATAAGTGGAAAATGAAAATCAGCTGGTAGAGTTAATGAGTTCATAAACATAGAGTCGCTCTCTTTGTCGTGTATTGTGGATACTTATCTAAACCCTCAAAACATTGCCCTTTAGTTCAGCCCCAAGGACTGCCCCCACCTTGATGGCTGATGGGACCATAACATTTTCTGCATTGAATGTGCTTCTTTTTTATTCCAGAGTAGCATTGTTGGAAGAATTAGTTCTATACGCTGGCTTACATGTGTATGCTTCTCTAATTTTTTGGTTGAAATCATGCCATATATCATCTTTGGCCCGTTATGATCATAGATTGACTTGGTTGGAGTGAAAGTAGGAACAGAGGGCCAGCCAATGCTTATTTTATTTTTGGGATTACTATGACCAGGATTTTTTTTTCTTTTTGATGACAAGGGAAACCCGCAGCCGCTACCCTTTGGGTGCGTACATGGTAAAAAACCCGGTCCTATGCATTAGCTCGCAAATCACATAGGAGAGGTAATCCACACTAGGCAAGCCTGGTGCGATGAACTCAACCCCGAAGGCAAACCTCTTGCTTTCGCTGGCAAGAGGTTTCGAACTTGAGACCTCCAACATGGAAGTCCCAAGCTCAAACCACTGGGCCACCCCGAAGGGTATGGAATGACGGGAATTTTTTTATTTTATGAAAAGGGAAACCCGCAGAGGAATCAAACAACCTAAGAGCACTTTCAGTTGCATACCTGCATATATTTGCTAACCTTGTGTTTTTCTTTTAAAAACACTAGGGTGGGAGTGTGGTTGTTACCATATTTTTCGGCACCCATAAGATTTTTTGCGATTAAACCATGCCCAAGAAAAAAATAAGGAAAAAAGTTCTTGTGATTCAAATCACATCTTTGTTGTCACAACTTCTTATCAGTAGAGCTCTACTTACTCTCTGATATTGTACGAAACTTCTAGTTGATTGTTACAGCTGTAAGCCTGTAATTGGTCTGCAATTTTCATAATCTTATCCCTCTAGTGGTCAAAAAATTATTGCGGAGTTAGATTTCTTTCGTTGTTGAAAATGATCTTCCCTTCTTAAGAAACAAGGCTGTTTAGTGCTCTCTTTTGGAGGGTGTATAATGTTGTTTAATGCTTGTAATTACATATTTTACACTGAGGCTAGCCCCATTCTGCATAACTTAGAACTTAGAAGGGTGAATCTACTTGCTAGCATGAAATAATGTTGCATGGGTTCTTAGTGCTGATTGAAAGAAAATCATGAGGTTGTGTAATAAGGTCATCTGAAGTTCAATTTCACTTCGAGTAAAGATTTTGGCGCTTAAAAGCTATTCAATTGAAGAGGACGTATCAGTTTCCTGTACCAGCAGAAGAGTAACTATTGATTGTTAGAATTTGGGAGTATAGATTCTTCTAGGTTCTGCAAAACCAGATATGATATTTAGGAGTCTATTGTTTTAAAAAGGTCGGGAATGAAGATTGTTAATGCTGTTTCTTTATGATATTGATTAGCTTTTGCAAATTCTACATAACTGACACTAGTTTCTGGTTTCCTATTGCAGTTAACTTGTAAGGTAACTACATCAGAAACTGTAGTTCAGCCCTCAATTCCTGTTCAGATTGTGCAGATCATTATTGCGATGCTGGTCATGGACACATGGCAGTACTTTGTGCATCGCTACATGCATCAGAACAAGTTTTTATACCGCCATATTCACTCCCAACATCATCGGTTGGTCGTGCCTTACGCGATTGGTGCCCTTTATAACCACCCACTTGAAGGTCTCCTCCTGGATACTTTTGGTGGTGCTCTTTCGTTTCTTGTTGCTGGAATGACTGCACGTACTGCTGTAATCTTTTTCTGTTTTGCTGTGGTCAAAACAGTTGATGATCATTGTGGACTTTGGCTGCCTGGTAATATCTTCCATTTGTTTTTCCAAAATAACACTGCTTACCATGACATTCACCATCAGCTTCAAGGCACAAAGTTCAATTATTCTCAGCCATTCTTTTCCATTTGGGACAAACTTCTCGGAACATACAGGCCATACAGACTTGTAAAAAGACCTGAGGGTGGTTTCGAGGCACAACTGATGAAAGATTAGTTGGTTTTGATCATTAGTCTCTGTATGAAATCAACATGTCTTTTGTAGGGATAGCTACCAAGTTGAGGTTGTTCACTCTAGCAGTTGCCTTGGAAGGTCCACATTCATCAAGACTTGAAAGTGTGCTGCAGAATTAGAAATGTTCATTCTTTTCTTTTCAGTTGACCCTGTTTATTCGTAATTTTTGTCTAACCTCTTGACGATTTGTAAGCCTATTGTTTCTGAGTTCTTACTTTGTGCAGTATACATTTTCAACTATTGCAACTTGCTCAGACTTTAGCAGGTTGATTTTGTATTGCCTTTCAAGAGTTGTGAGTCGCGAGAAATCAAGATCATGTAATTACAATTGTTCAAACTATGTAATGTAAAATTTCATGGTCATTGAAGTTATTTCAATCACCCTTGTGCTATTTTATTTGAAGCCTTTGTGATACACTTTATAAAGAGTTGTGAAGTTTTATCCTTAGTTCTTCTTTGATTAACTCTCATTTCTTCAACTACTTGAGGAGCCTGCCTTAGCACCAATCAAAGATTCAAAATATTGCTACTTGACACAACATAACAATTGCTTAAGAAAATGATTCAACTAGTGCATACATGTAGAGCCAAAAGTACATTGAATCAACAGCAAAACAAATGTCAAAGTTAATTTTCTCTATAGCTACTCTTTTCATGACATTATACATAACAGATTCCTCATCACAACTTTCTGCAAGAGGAAGAAGGTCCTCGCTTCGGACCTCTGAAAATGAGTCATACCTCTTCTGAAAGCGAGCTCTGGTATAATGGTAGAGTTTCTCCTTTGGATACCTGTAGGTCGCGACTTCTACAGTCTCTAAGCTGAAATGCCAAGTATGCTGCATACAATATACGTCCAATCTCCCTCATTTCTCAAACTCGGGGAGCACCTCATATAAGGTGAGTCTTTGTAGGCATAGTTTCATATGGTTCTGTGCCATGTCGAACTAATATGCTTTACACACATATTTAGATCAACCTCACCAGTATTCTTTACAAGAACAAGCCCCATCTTTGAATCTGTGAAAACGAGTCCTGTCCCTCACAATAATCTCCCGCTCGTATATCTTTGATATGAGCTTAATGACAACATGACAATCCCCACATATTCTAAGATTCTTATTCACACTTATACAAGTTCTATCAGGTGTACTAATCAAACCAAAAGCTACTGCCAGTTTCTCACTATGATAACACAGTGCATTCTCCTTCTCCTCCGGTCCAATATCATGAAACACATAATTAGTTTCTGCCACATACCCGTATTCCCTAATCCTTAACGAAACCTCATCAAGCTTCCAGTAAATCTCATTCCACTTTGGATGGTTCTTATCACCATTTATAAATTTGTATATCGTTCCACCAACTTCAATGTAGCTAAACCCTGGTAACTTCTTTACATCGTGACCTTTCATGGCTTCCCTTACTCTTCTCACATCATGCCACCTCCCTTGTGCTGCATAAAGATTGGATAGCAACACGAAATCCCCACAATGATTTGATCCCATTTCAACGAGCTTCTTGGATGCTATCTCTGCCATTTCCACATTATCATAAGTCTTGGAAGCCCCTAAGAGAGTTTGCCATAAAACTACATCAGGAAATGTAGGCATTGACTGTACAATTTTATAAGCTTCCTCCAACCGCCCAGCTCTTCCCAACAAGTCCACCATACTACCATAGTGCTTTACATTCTTACTCACTCCACATCTGTCCATGTCATCAAACAATTTCATTCCCTCCTCCACCATTCCTGCATGGTTACAAGCACAGATTGCAGCTAAGTAACTCACACTATCTGGGTCGATCCCAGCTTGGCCCATCCTCTCGAAAAGCTCAAGTGCTTGCTCTCCATCTCCATACATCGCAAGTGCCATAATCATGGTATTCCACGTGACACGAGTCCTCAAGCATTTCATTTCATTGAAAACTTCATAAGCTCTTCCAACAACACCACATTTCGCATACATATCAATAACCGCATTACAAACAATCACTTTGCAATCAAGATTCTTACTTCTAATATACTCGTGAACAAGTTCCCCTTCTTTATTCGCCCCCAACTGCGAACAAGCAGAGAGAGCACCAAGCACAGTAACCTCATTTGGTTCCATATTCTCCTCTCTCATTTTCTTAAAAAGCAACAAAGCTTCCGTGGGTCGATTCCCTTGAGCTAACCCAGCAATTAACGCATTCCAACTCGCAATATCTCTAACAACCATTTCATCAAACACCTTGTATGCATAATCCAAATCACCACATTTCGAGTACGCATCCAGCAAAGTAGTCCGCAACAACACATCTGCAGCAAACCCAAATCGAATCACATGGGTATGAAGTTGTGGAGTTTCGGAACGGGCCAATGCACGAGCACAGGCTTTGAGAGTGAAAGAGCAGGTGAGAGCATCAGGCTTACAAAGGGAACGAGACATTGAGACATAAAAAATGAGAGCATCAATGGGCTTGTGGCTTTGAGCAAGGCCGCGAATAATGGCGTTCCATTCATTCTTGAATGGGGAAGAGATGTGGCGGAAGATATGGGTGGCGTAAGGGAGGTTTCCGGCGGAAGAGACGGCGCAGAAATCCAAGAATTTGGCGCGGCAAGTGTAGAATTGAAAATTGCCGGTGATAATAAGATGGGCTTGGAGTTGTTTGAGTTTGGAGAAACAAGTGCATTTTGACAATAACGAATCAACGTACGCCATACCACACTTATGTTGCTTTGGGCACTTTTAAATGGGAACACTTGGGTCGGCTTCAGTGTAATCGGTAAAGTTACAAAGAGATCATGAATTTGAGTAGTGGAAACAATTATTTTGCGGAAATATAAGATGATACTATGTACTTAATTGTCCACTATACTATTTTAAAATGGATAACTTTCACATATAGCCATTTAAAATAGCTTAATTATTCTTCATAATTATAGTCTGATAATTACAATTCGTAGCTACATGTTATAAGGAGGAGAGAGAGGTGGAAAGAGTGGAAGAAAGGTGAATTGTATGTGTGTATATATATATATATCAGTTAGATAAATGTATATTATACATATGTATTTGTATATATGGCAAGCGAGAGTGAGAGATAGAAGAGAGGCGAGCGAGATTGGAAGAGAGAGGAGAGATGCGGGCGAGAGAGGGCAAAGAGTGGGAGAGAGGTGCATTGTATATGTATATAATTGTATATTATGCATATGCATTTGCCTATAGGGCAAGCGAGATTGGAATAGGGAGGAGAGAGGCAAGCGAGATTGGGGAGTGCTAATTAATATATAATGTTAGTCGCGAGTGGTAATGATAACAAATTATAACTATGACGAGTAATTAAATAGTATAAATTTGTTTTGTTGCGTAATTTTCCCTTTTAAAGTATCCACTAATACTTGTCCACTCTATGAATTTTTTTTTTTAGGGACCTCAAGAATATTTTTATCATTTTTATTATTTCATGCCGAGATAACTTATCTCAATATTATTATTTTATCCTCTTATAAGAATAACTTATCACGATATTAATTATTCATTTTAATATAACTTGTCTAGCATATCAATCGGTCTTTAAAAACGAGCCCAAACATGCTAACTTTGGTGGTGAAGTGGATGATAAAGTGGTACTATATTCGATAGAAAAATTATTGAATGTGCCAATAAAGTTTAATATATATGGAAATAGATTATTATATATATAAGATGCAAGTATAATTCTTATTGTGAACTTCGTAGGTCTAATTTTCTCGAATTTGTTTCTTTGCCTTCCTTCTATAATTTGATCTTCTCTTTTGCTGGTGCTATTTAACTATCAGATTAATACTCAATTTGTAGAGGATATTTTAAAGAAAATCGTGTAAAATTTGACAAAACCAAATATAGATATAGATGACTAATCACGGTAAATGATTGTGTTTAATAGCTAATAATGATAATAACTAATAATAATTGATAATCGTAATTGATGATCGTAATAAATTAAAAATGATGATAAATGAAAGATGAAAATTAGTGATAACTAATGTCAATAATTGGTGTCATTGTAGATAAATAGTGATACTCCCTTCGTCTCATTTTATAAGTAATCCCTTTTTATAAATAGTTTGATCATATTTGTCATTTTTAAAATTTATGCATGAATTATCATATTTTGCCTATTATACCCTTGATAGAATGATTTATTAATTTTGAAAATTTATTCATCATTTATTATAAAGTTAACTTAAGAAAACATTAAATAAGGATCGAAGGGTAAAATTACATCTTTTCTTAATGTAAGTGTAAAATAAAAATATAACATATAAAATGAATTATTAAGAGTAATAATTATAAAGATGAGTAATGATTACATGACGTTGATTATAGTATTTATCAACAACGCTAGTTGTGATTGAGAATAATAATTGAGGTGATAGAGCGAATGACAACGACGATACTTGGCGCTAGTGAAGAAAGGATAATCTCATTAACAAACTATATCTTCAAAAATCTTATACTCCCTCCATTTAAAAAATAATAATTTAATTTAACTTAAAATAAAATTAAGATTTTTTAATTTTATGATTTTAAATTAGAGTTATGTCAAATGTATCAAAATGCCCTTTAATCTTATGGTCTTAAACACGCCACGTAAAAAAATTAAAGTTAAAGTGTTACAAAAAAAGTGGATCATTCTTTTTGAAACAGACTAAAAAAGAAATATGATCATCTTTTTTTACAAAGAATTGTCTAATTTGACTTGACACGGAGTTTAAGAAAATAAAGAAGACTTTTAATCATGAGATTCTAAATTAAAGTTATGTTAAATGTACAATATTGTTCTTTAATCTTGTGATTTTAAATATGCCACGTGGAAAGTTATTATCAAGAAAAGAGAAAATTCATTATTTTTAAACAGACTAAAAATAAAAATGATTACTCTTTTTTAAACGGAAGGAGTAACAAATTTAATAAATGAGATCTGAATTATTAAGAATATTATCTTCAAAACAAATGAGACTTTTTTTATTTTAAAAAAAACAGAGAAATACCTGAAATATAGATTTCACAAAATGAAGGACCCAGAAGGATCTAGACATTTCCAGTAGGCCCCACCTTTACACCTCCATATATATAAAGCAACTGCCATTTGTATTACTTTCTTAACGCAATTGTATCTCTCAATTTTCCTCTTTGTGTAACTATAGAATAATGAGGTATGTTCTTCAATCTTCTGTTGGTAGCATAATCTCTGGGTTTTTTTTTTCTTTACAGTGTGTGTATGTTTTATCTATTGCGTTATGAGTAGTAAACTTGTAGTTGCACTGTTTGTGATGTTTTTGGTTTAACTGTCGAAATGTTTGAATTGAACCCTAGGATTTTAGAGTTTTGAACCTCGCATTAACAGAAAATTATATATGGTTAATTCTTTTTTTTACGTATATAATGTGGATGTTGAATCCTTTTGGATTCTTCATCAGTGGTGGATTAAGAATAAGATTTGAACTTGGTACCTTGAGGTGAATTTTATATAAAAATGTGAACTCCCTTTGGTACCCTCTAGATCTGTCCATGCTCTTCATATTTTAGCACATTCTAGAACCCATTAGTGTGTTCGTCCTTTGAATTGGGGCGGAGCCAGGTAGGGCCAAGGCGGTTTGTGTTTGATTTTTTAATAGTATTTAATGTGCTTGACCCTTGAACTAGGGACAGAGCCAGGTAGGACCAAGAGGGTTCATCTGAACCAAAACAAACCCATCATTGATGGAAAATTATATGGGTTGTACATGGTTAAGCTTTTCTTCATATGTTGATAATGATAATTTGTTTGCTCATCTCCTTAAAATTTCTTGTTTTGAAATACATATTGTGACTTCTCGGACTGGCTATGTTGCTCTGACTCTTCAAAAATGCCAACGGGACAAATTCTCCAAAAGTAGTGCACTTTTGGAGAATACGACATGAGTGTAATGTATTTTTGGAGACCGACACAAGTGTAGCATTGGAAGTGTAGAGTTGGTGCAACTTAGGTTTCGGGAGTATCTATCCATGTCCTGCTAATTATCTCTTCCTGGTTTTGCCTTGATAGTGGTTGTGATTTTATGATCTAGTTGATATTCATTTGTTTTCTGCTTCTCTATCTCAGCCGACATCCTACTATCAAGTGGGCTCAGAGGTCCGATAAGTTGTTTATTACGGTGGAGTTACCGGATGCCAAGAATGTGAAGCTGAAACTGGAACCAGAAGGAAAATTCTTATTCTCTGCAACTGCAGGAGCTGATAATGTACCATATGAAGTGGATCTCGATCTGTTCGATAAAATTAATGTTGATGTAGGTGAATTTCCATCAGTTTGCTTCATCTGCAAATTTTTGTGTGAGATAGAATCCTTGTTAATTTACTGTAAAATGATCATTCAGGAGAGCAAAAGTAGTACTACCTCTAGAAGTATCGTGTATCTAGTGAAGAAGGCGGAAGAGAAGTGGTGGAGCAGACTTATAAAGCAGGAAGGATTACGTCCGGTGTTTCTGAAAGTTGATTGGGACAAATGGGTTGATGAAGATGAAGAAGACGGTAAACGTAAGTATAATGTCACTAGGAATATCTTTACTGTTGATATTAACCACCTGGTATATTTGCTAACTATGATACTAATGTTTCAGCTGAGCCGAATATGGATTTCGGTGACATGGACTTTTCGGTAAGTGACTCTTGAGATAGTAGTAGGCAATGGTGTTAATTCGAGTCTATATTGATGCTGAAGTTTTAACATTATTATTCTCTCAGAAACTCAACATGGGAGAAGGTCCTAGCGATTTTGATGTTGATGTGCCTGAAGGTAAGTCTGATTTGGCTCTACAGCAACTGAGCAATCACTGATATTCTCAGCTTCAAACAGTGTGCGTTCACAGCTTGGATTGGAAATTTGTTATTTGCGTCCTCGTCTAATATAAGTTGACATTGTTTCTGCAGGAGGAGACGATTATGACAGTGACACTGAAGAAATTGAGGAAGAAGAAAACTCTGAACCTAAGGCAGCAGTGCCTTCAAGCACTGAACCCGAAATGAAAGCATGATGTGTTTGTAACATTAAAAACTCTTTAACTGCTTGTGTTTGAGTATGGTACTTCTATCTATGATTAGAGGTGTAGTGCAGGAAATGTTTGATGATCAGTTCATGATATGTTTGAAGGATCTGAAAGTGCTGGTGTCCTCATTGAACTTCGTTATCATGTACTGCACATTACATATGATTTCTCAAACATATATAAAAACTAGATGTAATACTGGCTAGTGCTGTGCAATGTTTAGTTCGCACAATACATGTGGAAATCTATGTATCATTATAAAGACCAAACATTGATCTTGTATAATCGTATATCCTATAGAAGTCTGCATTTTCACATTTTTTTAGCAGTACAACAACACTAGCATACAAGTCCTTCAACTAATCAACGATTGTCCACTTCTTTTCGGATGAAGTTTTTCCCTTCTTTTGCTCCCTTGTCCTTAAATCTTTCCAGTAAATCATAGATACTTGCCTTAGGTCCTTTTCCCCAGAAATATAGGGTAATATAGTCACAAGTCACGCGTCTGAACCTAGTCGGAGACTAAGCAGAGAAAGGTAGATAGGCGTACTATCCACATAGTTTTGAAGCTAGTGCTATAGAAAAACCGGGGGTGGTTTCATGTATATATTGCCCAGCTGATGAACAGGAAACATAACGTTAACTTTGCCTTAGATAAAGAGTCTTCTTGAGAGAAATCCTCCAACAACACATTGAACAATATAAGTGCACATGCAATAATGCCAGTGTTTTCAATTTTAGGGTCTCATTAAGAATCTCTATTCTGGAAACAGGCAATGATCTCACACAAGATACTGTAGCATTTTGTAGGTGAGGACAATGAGATTGTCTGTCTATCAAAAGAGCAACATTGGTTCAGAAGTACAGAGTTGAGACTACTTTTTACCAAAATTTTCTTCATGTACTTCCCAGGCCGAATCAAAATTGATGGATAAGCCGGAAAAAGATCCCAACATAAAATTAAGCTTTTTCAAGATAATTCGCAATGACTTGGTCGCAACAAGGGGAAAATGTGGGAGGCTCTATCTTTTCAGTGTTCTGTCTCCAAATTGGATTAGATGGGGAAAAGTAAGAAAAGGAAAGAGAACAAACATAGGAGTACAAATATCATTAGCCAAAGGCTTCTAATAATCACATCATGGAACATGGGTAGACATAGTCCCATCAGAAAGTATATTATATTCATCCCACTAGTGAGATCAAACATCTCCAAAATAATGGTTGGTCTACAGGAGATCCCAACTTTCAACCATTTCCATTCTAATCCATGAGAATAAGAAATATTACGTGCAGTTTACTAAAACCTAGAAAGACTAAGTAAAGTCCCAAGTGCAACAAGATCCTTCTTCCATCACCAATAAATGAAGATGTATTCTCACCGAGTGCTCTTCGATGTTTTATTTATATTTATGATCCGAAAGATGGTCAAGGATCTAAAAACCAAAAACAGCGACTGAAAACCTTCTTTTTCTGAAACTATGTGGAGACGGGAGACCTTCTTTAAAAAGGAAAAAGAAAAAAAAAAACGGAAAGCTTCTTTGAAAATAAAGAACTAGAAAACTAATTATTAGCTAAAAACATACAAATATCTTAAGATGGCAATGAGAATGTACAGATAGAGCCAGTTCTGGCCAAACATACCTAGCGGTCCAATATCTCCTTAGCAACTTTTTTCAGCTCCATGACAGGTAGCTACAGGCTTGGAGTACACACTGGAGCCATGAATAATTTTCAATTTCCACGCATGTCTGAGTATCAATTCCGACTCAAAGAGCTACTCAAGACTGACATGGAGCAGAAAATCACATCTGGAGTGCCAATCAGAACACAGTTTCCTGATCCTATAAATTTTATCTGCAGGGCAGCAGGGGTAAGTTAGGCATGTAAATAAAGGAAAGAGGATATGGAAATAAATTGCATGGTCATCCCTTCAGTCAGAGGGATTCCAAACCTTCCCATATTTACAAGTATGGATCTTTTCATACTTACAATTTCCAACTTCAATCTTCTTGACAAATCAAACACTGAGTGGATGCAAAAGTGACAAATTCAAAAATCTGACACACAAGCTAAAGAGCACTGACCTATTAGATACAATACCCGATGGAACAACTGAAGAGAAAGTCGTCCTTTCCTGGAACTTTTTGTCTTTGAGTAAAATATATAATTTACAATGAAACAACGACCCCTACTCCAGAGCTACAGCACATCTCAGGTAGATAAAAATGGAGAGAAGCCTGTCAAAATTTGGCAAAGGATGGCTCAATATTGTCTTGACTCTTTCCCAGCGTGCAAGAAGAATATTTCTTGACACCTAAAAGAATTAATCCAGGCCAACCCACTTCCTAAAGTGCCTCACATGCTCAATCCTCTGAGTTTGTACGTCATTTTTAGCATCAGATACTTTTATTCTTAGGTAAAGACCCTTGTGATATTTTAAGAACTCACGTCTATACATCCACTTGTCCAAATACATGCCATTTTCTTTCATTAAACCAATAACCTCCATAACCCTATGAAAATAACCGCCTCGAAGAAAATTCAACAGCAAGAACTCGTATAAATCCCTGGTATTCAAGTTCTTACGACTTTCCATGTTCCTTTTAATATCTCCCCACAAGATTGTAATTTCGCGATACATCCCTAAAGAAGAATACCCGTTAAGCAGATTCATGAAAGTTGACACTGTAGGATGGATCTTCATTGCCTGCATTTTTCGGTAAGCCCTAACGGCATCTTCAACCATGTGAGCCTTCATAAAAAAGTAGACAGAAAAATTTAAATCATGCATCATAAAAGAAGCTTCATTTTCTTCAGCTCTCATTTCTTCAACAATATGGTAAGCCAGCTCCCCTTTCGCCAAAGAGCCTAATTCTTTCAGCTTATTCTTGCTTTCATTTTCCAGTTCACACATAGATACAGGGGCTAACAATGGGTCAGATGCATTTATGACACCTGATTTTCTTAATTGCTTTAGTAGTGCCTCTGCCTCCCTTAGCTTATTATTGTTGCAATATGCAGTCAACAGAGACATGTATGAACTAGCGTCTAGCGGATTTCCTTCAGAATCCAAATCATCCAAAATATCATGAGCAATTTCAAGCCAACCCATGCAAATGCAAGCAGTAACCACATCAGAGCACATTCTGCTAGATTCAACTGAGCCCTTCTTCTGGATACTACAGAGAAGCTTTGACAGATCATTAATTCTCCCACCCCTCTTGTACTGTATAATAAGCTTGGCCAATGCTCTGTTGCCAAGGACAAGTTTCCCATTCTTATACATAACAAGCACCTGATTACGTCCCACATTGAAAACAGAATCCCTTGATAATGAATGAGGAAAAATTCGTAACTTCAATCCCGTTCTCAGATTATCAGAGCCAATAGCAACAAGGCACGGTTTAGGTGGTTCTGTTTCATTTCCCTGCACGTGATGCGACGCTTGAAATCCGTAAATATCTTGTACAAGATCAGAAGCAGCATCAATATCATTAAACTTGAAATGTAAACACAAGAGACTTTCATAGAATTGCTGATAGCAGGGAACCAATGGAACTGAAACCTGATCTATATGCTTCTTAAATTTCTTTAACTCATCCCGCATACCATTCATCTCATGGATCAAGGAAATAATTGAAATAGTATGAGCATCAGCTGTCACTCCAACTTGGGCCATTAACTCAATAATCTGATGGCCTTTACTGGATGATCCAAATCTTGCACAAGCATCAAGAACAAGATTAAAAAGAAGTGTATTATGTTTATTTAACTCAGTGCAAGTGGATTTCTTTGTGGTTAATTGTTGAGAGCTACCATATATCTCAATCAGAATGTTTGATGACACAATCATTCCAGTATCAGTCTTCACCATGTGAAATATTATCATCCCTAGCATGTCAATAGGTGGGAGATTTCCTTTCTCCAACATCAGTCTGAGAATTGATGATGCTTGAACGGGCATTTGAGCTCTAGCCAACGATAGGCAGAGCTTGGTCATTAACTCTGTGCGTAGCATCTCCCTTTTCTCTTTCAGAATAGATCCTACCATATTGCATGCCTTTTTCAGCCATCTAGAATCAGATGAGTATGACAACTTAGTGAGAAGCTTATCTACAAGAAAGGGGTCAGGGAAACCATAAAGACGTTTGAAATCCTTGTAGGTTTCCCAAGCCTCTTCCAAGTTGTGATTCCTCAATGCACTTTCAAGCTTTCCCAGCAAAACAACGTCAGATGACACTCCCCAAGATAATGTCTCTGACTCTCTACTGGAACTGAACTGTCGAGAAAATGTCACACCCCCTGGTTTATAGTTTTCATATGAAATTGAGGACTCTGTTCCCAAATATTGGGGCACATATGTGCTATTATAGGTCAATCTGATGGCATTTGAAGCGACAGCAACAATGGAAGAGTAGCTTTTTCGGAAGACAGAGCAAACTGTGATAGCTTTTCGTAAGGAGTGTGCCATAAAGATAACAATATCCAGAAAACCACGAGTAATAAGTTTATGACATCGTATCCTGGAAATAATAGAACATTATACTAGAATCTGCACAAACAAACCCAGAAGTACCAAAGAATGAGGAAGTAAAATAGTGTAATAGCCTCAAAACTAAATTCGCCACAAAAATACATGACAAATCAGAAACCATTGCAATTACATGATCCAATCCAAAGATACACAGACAAATTGTTCTCAAAGTAGCATTGCGTGCAGCTGATGTAAAAATTTTAACAAGCTGATTCTGTCGACCTTACAAATTTTGAAGCATGTCTGACGAAAAAAGAAACATTACTACATACTAAGGCACTGACAACTTTATTTGTAAGTACTGCAACCTTTTCTTTATGTAACTTAAGATCTTGGCAGACAAAGATTGTTTACTAAACTACTAGTCAACCAAAAAAGATCAAGTTCCCTTACATAGTAGTTTTTAACTCAAATGGCTGCATTGATGGAGACATGGACTAACTTGGATATTACAAATAGGAAAAAGACATAGATTCCACCCTAAACTTGTCCCGAAAAGTCAACATCACGCTCAAACTATGGCGACCTATTACACACTTAGTCGTACTAAAGTGAAATTAATACCTGCACAAAAAAGTTAGGATCCTGAATTATACGAACTTTGTTGAATTTTTGAAATATTTAATATTAACTGATTTGAGATGGTTGAAAATTGAAGCTATTGAAGTGGGAGAGTCCAAGGCTAAAAATGCTTTTTTTTTTCCCCGACGAGTTTACAAGTGCTGACAATTCTATAAGAGGAGTTTTTCATAAAATTGACTAATATGAGAAGCGAATAATCATGAAAAAACTCAAAGTTAACAATTACGGAATGCATTGCAGCACAGTTCACAATTAGTATTCAGCATTAGAAATTATTGGATTAGTGTAATACAGAAAAGAGAGTACAACGAAGAAACTTACAAGTCAAGTTCGAGCGGCGGTTGGCCGGAGGTTCAGTGGTTGTTCGGAAATTGATCTCCGGTTGTGTTTTATCTATTTTGCCGGACGGGCCAGAAGCACAAATTGCCATTTCCGGCCCAAAGTTTAGCCGTTTCCACTTTCTTCTAATCTTCAAACCAAATGTTTTTGGGCCTTACAAAATGGGCTGCATTATTACTCTTCAAACTTTACGTGTCCAATTAAAAAAAAATTGTATCTATTTTATCCTTATTAATATTAAACAAGTACTATTTATCAATTAATATATTTTTTAAAGCATTGAATTTCTTAAGAGATGTTCCAAGTTGCTACTGTTGGAGTGAGTTAATTATTATCCTTATAGCCCAACTGTTTATTTTAAAATAATATTTTTTGTCAAACTTATTAGTAGAACTTTTTGATAATTTTAACCTAAAATATTAGGAAGAAAAAAACGTTATTTTTTGATAATTTTCTTCTTTTGGTTTTTAAGAAACTTAATAGTATTTTTTTTCTACATTAAGAAAAGATTTTTTTTAAAAAAATTATTTTCCAACTTAATAATCCGTTATGAATATTTTGCGACTAAAACTGATAAGAAATGTATGAGAACTGATCTTTGTGTCGGCACACCAACTGATTGATGAATCTCCTAAGAGAAATAATTTTGATTAGAATGATATGCTCACTTTAAGTGTGTTTTTCAAGTGATGAATGTGGAGCCTAATATTTTCATTTAACGCGATAATAGTAGAGTTGCTTTAAAATAATTAGATAATCACTTGTCGCTTAATAATTTCCTACCAAATTTCTTTCTTTTCTCTTGCTCGCGTCTCTCCCCTCTTTTTACTCAGTAGTCGGTACTAATTGCACTAAAGGCAATTGTTGAATGTATCAAAGCATATTTGATATCAAATACACTATCCGAGTTTGCTCCAAATATATTGTATTCGACATAGAACACACTAGATATTTGTTATCAAATACATGAAATTGATATTTGATACACAAATGCATGAAATTTTGAAATATAGACAAAGAAAGAGAGATAATCAAGAGAGATGACATATTCCAAATACATGTGACTCACACATTGGATACAATGTATTTAAATATATTGCACCTAATTTGACTCGACGTATCTAAGATAAGCCATCAGATACATGCCATCCGAAACAGTTAACTGGCGAAAAAATGTAAATTCGTTGTCTCAGCGAGTAATTAGCACCAATAATGATATGATTTATGCACAAACCCAGTTGCAGATATAAAGTGAAGTGCAATAGAAAAGTACTCCTTGTTAATATCAGGATAAATCATATTACGATGTACAAATTAATGTTACAACAAGATAAAATTAGAAAAAAAACACTCATTCATTTCATCTCCCCTAATTCACTTTCTATCTTGGCATTCCATTCCAGCTCATGCATCCAACTTTTTACGCCGCTCTTCATATGATGCTGGAAAATAAGCAAAAGACATAAGGTCCCCTCCTAAAAGTAGATACCTAAAATTTGCGGAGTTCCTATTACTCCACGAAACCATTTGCAATCACAATAAATACACCTTTTGACCCATTTTCAAAGCATGTATGTATAATCTCACATTTGATAGTTGGGGTATAAAACTCGCGTAGAACTGATAGTTGAGGTGCTTTTGACCATTTAACTCTTTTTCAAGAACATGTTAGTATTGATGTTTATAGCACAGTCGAAAGTCCCAAATTCAAGCAAGTTTTATCAAATGAATGAAAAGAGCTAAAAGATCCAGTAGAACTCACGCTCAGTTGGACGAGACAATAGAGGAATGTGGGAAGCTCGTTTCTTCTTAGTATGGTCACTTGATATATTGTTGTCTGAAATTGAAAATTCAATCTGGATTATTTTACTTACTAAAGAAAAAACAAGTTCTATAGCTTAGAAATATGCTGCAGGTGGAAAATGTCTACAAAAATTTCAAGTACAAGTACTGAATGACCTACCAATTTCAATACATGATGAGTTTAGCAAAGCTTCATGAAAAATTGCGGATTGAAGTTTATAACTTCGGCATTCCCGCTCCAAATGTTCATTCAAAGCCTGCTTTGTATCTGGGAAAATTGTCCACGAAAGTGTTTATACATTACCCAATTAGTGCAATAAAAGTTGTCTAACAAAAAGAACACATATACTCCCTCCGTTTCAAAAAGATTGGCCTAGTTTGACTTGGAACGGAGTTTAAGAAAAGAGAGAAGACTTTTTAATCTTGTGGTTCTAATTTAAAGTTATGTCAAATGTACCAAAATACCCTTTAATCTTGTGGTCTTAAACATGCCACGTGGAAAGTTAAAGTTAAAGTGTTGCCAAAAAGGGAAAGGGGTCATTCTTTTTGAAACAGACTAAAAAGGAAATAGGGTCATTCTTTTTGAAACGGAGGGAGTAGTATAAATGACAACCAGGAACAAATATCAAATATTGACGTCTATTTTCCCCCAAAAACAGTCACAAGGAGAGGAGATGAGGGACTTGAGTACAAAGAAATCATAATCACAAAAGCATTCTTTTTTAACATTATATATAATCACAAAAAGCAATCTTTTGAAGAGAGGCCACTATGTTGTGACACCCACTAAAAGAAAAGAAAAGGATGTATATATTGGGCGAACTATAGCTCCTTATGGAACAAATCCAGAAAAGAACGAATCATTGATGAATACCACTCAAAGAAATTGTTTATTATTTGGTACTACTACTTCAACATCATAGACTCGTAATCAAGTTCCCTTATTAAACAAAGGAAAACAAAAAGAAAACTCACAATCAAGTTGACAATATCATCAGTCTACAGTTAATACAAAACAACAAATGCAATAGTGCCAAAGCTCCTCAATGAGATTAGAGTGCTGCTAATAGCAATTCATTGAGTTAATACCGGGTTATGTTAGGGGAAAATGTGTAAAGTTGATAACCCATACAGATATGCTGACAAGATCCAGGAAAAGAGAATGAACCATAAGAAACAATAAAATTAAAACATGATTACCCTTACCTAACATCACGTAAAATAAAAACAGAGGAAGTTTTCACAGATCCTAAAAAAAATGGAACTGATATATCATATAAGACTAAAGAATTCTGGATATAAATACCATTCAAGTACCTGATGAACAAATAAATTTGAGACCTTCGAATTCACAGGATTGAAGAACTAGAGGTATTTCTGGAGCCATTGGGAACTGAGGTTTCCGTGGTGTTCTTTCTATATCCAGTAGCAAATCAATTACCTACGATTTCATAATCGAAATATGCCTTATGGTAAGATACATGAATTAGAATAAATCACCATAAGATCCATTCAACACAAAGGCTTTACATAGACAACGCTGAAAGCTATGTCCAATTAGGAAGTTGAGGAAAACTATAGAAACACGAGCAGTTCTTAGAAATGGGTTGTGTGCATTTGTACATATATCATAGAATCACGATTAAGCAAATTATCGACTTGTTTATTCATTTATTTTAAGATCGAGTCATCAAAGAGATTTTTTACAGAGCAGAAAGCCCAACCTGCCCAAACCTTAATGGCATCAATTGACTGAGAATAAACTGAAAAGGTCTATCAGATCAAAGAAGCATACAAGAACTACCCCGATTCTACTCACATGGTGGTGAGGACACAAAAAGCATTATATAACAAGGTTGAGTAGACTTGGTTGACCAGTGATCTGGTATTATATATAATTATGACAAACTACACAAGCTGCTTCAGTTTTCATCACAAGTTCGACAAAACTTCAGTTGTTGTTCTAAAAGAAGCAAAAGAAAAAATCTTAAGTTCACCAGAAAATGGATCACATCAAATGAAATGTTTCAGCAACAGGTTTCAGAGAAAATATTGTTAGGACATGAATTTCGTACATTAGGGGACTCAAGACCCTGGCCAATCAGAAATAGTACGGCAACCATGCACCGGACTTGATGCCAAAGGAAAGCACTGCCTTTGATTTTCATTATCATGAGTTGATCAGCATTGTCTCTACAATTAAAAAATACATGAAGGCGTGAAAAGCATTTCAATATGTATATCAGTATATGGATAGTATTAGAAAAGCAAATAGCCGGTTTCAGTAAGAAATTTTAGATGATGAGCAAAAGAGTACATCATTTAGAAGCTGCTCTAAATTGCTGATAAAAAATAAGATAGAGTTCTTGTCCTAATTAGTACTGACCATATCAACAAACTTAAAACTACACAAACATGAATATAACTAGACAAATGATACAAAATTAAGGAAAAATACCCAATAACTCAAAGGCACATGCAAAAAGAAGACAAAAGGACACAGATCTCAGCTAGTTTTAAGACCCCTAGATATTCATAAAATGTTACCAACATTATCCAGAAGAAGGAAAATGAAAAATAAAATAATCACCAACCAACTATCCAATTGCATATTTACAAGTATTTGCAAATACTTCTGCATAATGTATGTCAGGTGACAACGCCATCAGGGGAAAGCAGTATCTAGGATTTCTCAAACTTCACATCGCACACCATCTTAAAATATAGCTTAATACTCCTTAATATCAACTTTCATGGGAACAGATATAGTATTTCCTAACATCACTTATCTACCTAATGTAGCAACTTTCTTTGACTTCTTGAAACAAGAGTACCACAGATTCAAAGAAAACAATTACGTAATTACGACCAAATCAGGAGGGAAATAAGTCAAAGCGTCATAAAAATTCAAGACGATCACACTGGTCAATTTATAATCCTCTCTCTACAAGTAGAGAATAAGTATAAAAAGGGACACAAAGTAGAAAAAGCAGAGTGTCAAGCTAATAGAAGAAAACCTTTCATTGAAGGGGAGAATTTCAAACGATATTATGTGTCGCAGGTAATTGTGAACATTGTCTGCATCCATTTTGCAAAAATTTCTGAAATCATGTTCCCCTAAGAATTTCTCAGCAGCAGTTTGCATGGCCTGTTGAGCATTCAAGAGTGTTTAGCTGAAAATTGGAGTAAATCAGCATAACCAGGTCAACTGATTTCAGAAGGAAAAGTACACACTGTTAAATTCAAGTTTCCCTGCCAAAAGAAGTACTTGTACACCCTGCTCAAACAACTGAACCTGCAATCATTGAAAGGCAAATAGGCTGTAAAACTATAATGAAGAACTGAAAAAAATATGGTATAGCTTCTCAACTTTGAGGAGATAAGGATGCCAAAGTTGACTTCAAGGGGATCCACGACATACTCTTTTCAGGTTTAGTCATGAGCGCACCTAATATACCTCGAGACTACATCAATTTGATAAATTCTGCCTATGATAAGTTACCGAATAGAGTTTAGCACTCATTTTCACGAGAAGCTGAGATCCCTAATAAGATCTTGTATGAAGGTTTAAGAGTTCCCCCCTATTTTAAATTTGAGCTGTTTCTACAACAACAAACCCAGTGTGATCCCACAGGTGGGGTTAGAGGAGGGTAAAGTGTACGCAAACCTTACCCCTACCTTGTGGATTGTATTCAAAACCTCATATACTACTTGAATGTTTCTTTTTTTTTGGGTAATGGTGATGCCCGGACAATCTTGTGACATCATCTCAACTATTGGATCTTGGTCTCCAAGGTTTGCACTCACTTCAGAAACCACTAGGCCACACCTTGTTAAATGCAAAATATTTCTGTCTTAGGTATTATCAAAAGGATGATACTGTGAAGTCCAGTACACATACCGTAAGAAAGCATGACATTTTAGAAAAGAGTTGGGTATTTTTAAATGCTTTTCACAAACAAACACTAACTATAAACGATTACTGGGAGCATAAGTTATGCAAAGTAGTACAAACCTTGCACTGAAACCAACTGGAATAGGAGACCAACCCATAATGCGAATGTCATTTGGCAGAATTCGGTTTAGTACTCTTACATAGTCTATTTCTCCTAGGTGAAGAAAATGTAAAACTGTGTCAAAAGGTTAGTAATAACTGAAAAATGAAAGCAACAAATTGAAATTAGGGAAGCTATAACTAAAAGAATTAGGATGATTTGAAGCTTCAATCTCTTTTTGCACATCTTTACTAGTCAATGTGAATCAGAAATATCAGTGTCTTGGTTTTGGTGAAATATACAAGGTCATTTATCGAAGTGCAATCCAAGTACTCCAACATAATCAATCTCTAACGATGGCCACCTAACAGCCACAAAACTACACTACCAGAACATGCATAGAAAGAAGATAAGAGGCAATGTCGGGAAAACGGAAGGCAATACATGGCAGATGACAATCAGAAAGGCTAAACATAGTAGTACATTGAAAGGAGATATCAGCAGACCACATGATTCTTCAATAGAATTTTCCCCAGGATACTTATTGTCCCCTCTTGATTCCCTATGGTTTGACCTTAAGAACAGAGCAATCACCTGCAACAAGTAATTCATATGTTTTAAAAGACATATAAAAGAGAGTGTTATCAAAGATGAGAAACGCAAAAAAGGGATAAGTTAGATTGAGGCTTTAAGCCAAAGCACAAATAAAGTTCTGGGTTTAATAAAGGAAGGCGCAAACGAAGAAAAAGAAATGAAAATGAAATTAAAGAATAATAATTATAATCATAAATAACAAATTATATGGATAAAAGAATCAAGTTTCATATTTTCTCTCTTGGGATATGTGTCAAATTATCAAAACAAAGAAAACCATTGTCAAAATATAGGTTACCTTTTAGTGAACAAACATACAAGAAATTAATTGCTCTTCCACTTACTTGGCCAACAGAGGAAACTCCCTTATCGGTTCTACCACATCTTGAGTATTGCAATTCCTTCTTGTCTCCAAATATGAGTCTTGTCCTCTCTAGAGCTTTGAAAAGTTCACCCTGCATGAAGAAACCATCAGCATGTGCAAACAAAATACTCTATTGAGATACTAAAATGCGAACAATAGAGCCACCCAAGCACTACCACTGGAGAGAAGAGGCACCAAAAGTCCAAAACAACTTGTGCAAAGATTAAATAGTTCAAACTGTGCAATACATGCAAGGAAACAAGATTCTCCCAGAAAAACACCAGATTAACTCTTTCAGTAGCTTAAGTCTTTCAGTCCTTTAAATCTCTCAATTTAAAGGACGGGAAACATGGACTATGATTTTAAAAAAGGAGTAAGACCAAACATGTAGAACATATTGTTGCATGTACTTGGTTAGTCTATGTCCTTCACATTAAATGCTGGCCCAATTCTTAAAGGATAATCATCTCAGAGGAGAACATAAGACCTCAACAGTGGGATCCATTTGAGCCTCCGAAGCAAAACCATAAAACCTGTAATGCAGCATGAGAACACTGTTACCGCATGAACAAGGACTTGCTAATATTTGCATAAAGTAAAAAAATGCAGACTCCAACTAAAATAGGATGGTAGAAACACAATGTACATGCACCTTCAGCTTAGTGAATACTTAAATCACACTTAATCTGCAGAAGGTAAAAAAAGGTGACAGATCCACCGCCAACCATTAGCATTCCAGAATGAAATAAGGAGCTCCATCCTAAACTTCAGAGAACCACTAGACAATCTATGTGGAGTTATTAACAGGGCCATTTGGAGTTAGGATCAGGATGCAGCTTAAGTTGGTTGTACATAACCCCTTTTCCAGGTGACATTAGATGTCTTCATCTCTGCTTCTAGATGAAGTGTTGTAGAAGAAATTACTATAACAAAAGTGAAGTAACGCCAGATAAAAATATCAAAAATGTATTCCATGAATTAATCCACCTCTTTTAATATTCTATCTGATGAATTAGAACCATGCATTCTTATTCTTTGTTTTCCCAATCTCAAATTGGAATTTTTTTCTAAGTATGATTGGAACTCCTTCATGAAATTATTATAAATGCCTTCTGATAAGTGGCTCACTTTTGGCTGAAGTCAAATGTCAAATAACAAAATATGATCAGACAAGATGATGTTTGGTTAATGGATAAGATATCTTTTGTAATATTCTTATTGTTGGGAACTAAGGACAAAGCCTGTGAATAAATCCAAATAACAAAAAGTATCAACTCTGTTGCTTAAATTTAAAGTATTCAGCAGTTAAACCCAACTTAAAGATTAGATTCTACCTAAAGAGGGCTGTGTTTTAAGTATTGCCTTGTTTGAGGCTCTATTAAAACTGAAATAAACTCTCCTGTACGAGAAATCTTGTCGAGGTTGCAAGATAAGCTTTACAGGAAATCAAGTATCCTTTCCCCTTTTTCTTCCAGGTGCATTTAGCCTTTCTTCTATTGTTTCCAATGTCAACACCTCCTTTATAGCCTAATCTTATGCTATATATTACATTCACATCTATGGTCTGATGAAAACAGCAATACCCTAAAGAGTTTATGAACCTAACATTTAGTAATCCACTGAAATTGTGTGATCTCTTTGTTACCTCTTATTTTCTTCTTTAGTAATCCACTGAAATTTGTGTGATCTCTTTGTTACCGCTTATTCTCTTCTTTTGGTCCCTCTTGAGACCTTACATTCTTTGTGCTTAAGACTAACGAGATGGTTTTACAGGGCTAAAAGAAATTTAAGGACAAGTAAGAAGCCCAATTTTATCTTGTCCAAATAATTTTTTTATCAGCAAGCTGACAATTATCTTGTCCAAAATACTTTAAACCACTTTTAGCCTTTTTTCTTATACTTTTTTGCTCTACTTTCAGTTCACACTTAAGTAACTTAACTGCTACTGATGAAGAGCCAATCCTACACAAATAGAATATGAAAGTCTTTTGCATGTTCTCAACTAACAACTTCCTTCCTCTCTTTTCAGTGGCCACATTGACAATACAATCCTACTAAACTACTAGCAAGATGTGTACCTCAAACCAAAATACATGACTTTCAAAGCAACATATCTTTTCGAGTGATGCATCATTGCGCCATAACCTACAAACAAAACAGGAACGTTCAAGCAATCTCCATTTCGAATTACAGTATGAAAAAATGAAAGATGAACATTTCAGCAGATTTCCAATTCAAATTACAATATCAACTTGTAAAGATAGCTGACAAATTACATTACACCTTAAAATAAAGCGATAGGTCATTCAGTACATAAAAAAACCCATAACTAAACCAAGGGTGTTTCTTATATCTAGAGGAAGGTGGCAGGTGTGCACAAGCTGACCCGGACAAAATGCTTATAAAATGGAACTCAGTGAATCAACTCTCTTCACTAATTTTAACACTTAAAATAATTTAGACACCCTTTCGGCTTTCACACTGCATATAAAACTACAGCAATACATTCCAATCACCAAAAAGAAAAAAAGGTATACAAACCTAAATCTCTGAGCTTATTTTTCTTCTTTCCATGACCTTCCAAAACTCCGTTCTTCAGAACACTGCCATTACTTTTCTCCTTTGTCTACATAGCAATAAAAGCACATTAAAATTCACATAGAAAATTATAAATACATCTGAATACTATACCTTATAAAAAAATCTGGAAATTATGTTGAAGTAGCAATAACCTCTTGGCAACTGCAATTAGAAAGCTGAGAAGATAATTTAGCATTTTCAGATTCCAAAACCTGTTTTTCCAGTGGAAGATTTCAGCACAATAAACAGCGATAATGGAATATTAATTATTGTTTGAAGTTGATTTTAAAAAAAATTATCAAAAGTTACCTTCATCCTGCTTCGAAGAGTCTCCAGTTCCGACTGAAGGGTTGCTACGAGGTCCATCTCCGGCGCCGGATTTTTCGTGGAGCTCCACACTTCAGATTCGGAGTTCCGACTATTTATATGGAGTTTGAGTAAACGCTTAGCTTGATTTTTCATATACAACTTTATAAATTAGCTAATCAAAATTTTATTTATATTTTTTCTTTCTAAATAGTTTTGATTTTTGACTTATAATTTAAAAATATTTTTCTTTTTTTTAATAATTTAGCTTATTAAAGTGCTTATAAATATATTTTTTAATATACTAACATTTCAATAGTATTTAATATATTAAGTTAAAAATATGCTAAATAAGTCAATTCAAACATGCTTTAATGATACAATGGCATAGTACCTTTAATTTGAAATTAACTGATATTTATGTCAATTAGGAGTGTGGAGATCAAATAAAAGAAATTAAAGTATACTAAGATTATGATTAATTTTTCTAATATTGTTCATAGTTAATAATAGAGCTAATTTATGTAATCTTTCTTATATTATTGATTTTATATACGATTTTGTTGGTTTTGAATTTTTAAAATATCTTCAATTGGAACAAGGAATTGTAACATAATTGTATAAGTTGGTTAAGCATTTGGAAAAGAATCAATTGCTTTTATAATTGAATATCCATTAAAAGTACATTATCATCTAATAGTGCTTGTACGAATTTTCTTAACAATTTTATTTAATTAATTAATAATATTTAGAAACAAGTCTTGAGTCATTAATATAAAATTAATTACTCTATTAAGTGTGCACAAATAACTAGAAAAAAATTAGTACAAAGCTAACACTATAAGGGGATTGGTTGAAATTAAGGTGAATAAGCTGAGAGAAGTTAGGAAGTAAACAATTTCCTAAAAATAACACAATATTTGGAGTTCAAAATTTTGACAAATATTGAATTGGATTCTTAAGTTGTCCACGTAAAATCATAAACTCAAAGAGTCTTTTCTTAATTCAAATTTAATATTTTTTATTTGAATTCTCACTTTAACAAGTTATCACTATTTAAGTTTACAAAACTTATTATCCATTTTGCATCTAGGCAACAACCTGCACAAATTTGTCTTTCGGGTTGTGCTACAATATTGAACCATGCACAATGCATATACCATGTGGATTTGAGTAATGTGTTATAAAACTTTTCATTTTAATGTAAGATTCGCCTAAGATGTCATGTGTATCTCATCTTTAGAAGCTTGTCAGCCTAAAAGTATGTCAGTTTTTCTAAACTCACTCTCATTAGCCTATACATAGACAAAATCATTGAGTTCTCTTAGCTATACATTAAACTACAAACTTAAGTATTCGAATTTGTTAGAATATGGTTTAAACTTTTCAAATACGAAAATTTGTTAAAATGTCAAATCCCATAAATTTATGGAGTTCGAACCTTCATAGGTTCAAACACTAGAAACAATTCATGGGTTTACAAAGAGGAACCGAAAGAATCGTCAAATAAGATGAATAGTGTAAATTTTTCGTGTTTAATCTAGAGGTACTTATCATAAAGTACTTAAATGTTAATACTTTTGAAAATGTCATATTAAGAGTGGTTATTTACCATTCTATCAGCTTTACTTGCCCCTCAATATTAGGTAGACGTTAAATATTAAATGATTAAACCGAAAATGAAAAAAAAAACTTTAATATAATGTTTTTTTTTCTGTTATAATGACAGTTAGTAAACCATAAATTCCCGTTTCAAAAGGCGCAACCTTAGTAATCTCTGTCTATTTCCGCTCCATTAAGTGTTTATCAGATCTCCTTAATTTGTTGTCTAACTGTTCCCATAATGACTATTTCTAAGCTAAACACACAATTATTCTAATCAAAAAGTTGAAATAGTAGATTAATTCATACTTCAATAATTTGAGCTAATTTTGTCTATTGCATATCTATTTTGTTGCAGTTTCAGGTACATTTACTATTTTCTAATAATTTTGATCTTATATATAACATCCTGAAGTGAAAATAGTCAATTTATCGTACTCCAACTTGTAAGTTGTAACACTATGTTCGAATTATCGATCAATTTGTATCGATCTCAACGTTGATCGATTGATCTCCTTTTTATAGGATCTTTGAAGCACTAATTATAATCAACGGATCGAATCAAGAGGAACATTGCATAACTTTCTGCTGATTGGAGTTGATTTAGCAGAAAGCCAGATATTCCTGGCTCGTTTATCAGACAATCACTTATTCACAAACTACGTGTGTGGAATATAAGTTTCGTGATATGATATTTTCTATATCCAACTTACAGGATTAGTATATTTCGTTGTTGTTTTTGAAGATGGATTTAACAGCAGGAAAGTTATCAAATGAACATAAAGAACAATTTCGATCAGCTTCAGAAAGTGCAGATCCATTAACAGTATCTGCATTACAGATATCACCAAAATCACCACGATCTCCAAAATCACCGAAATCTCCTAAGTCTCCAAGGTCTCCAAGGTCTCCCGGTGATCGTCACAGCAAACATGGCTCAGATAGGGGAAGTCCACTTAAACATAAGAAAAACTCACATTCTCCGAGAGATGGTCGTCCAAAGAAAGGTTAGTTGATAATTTCAGAATTGCGTATTACATGCTTGATAATTTTCTGTGAAAGGATTATTCAGATCATTCGCGTTTATACTATGGTAGACAAATGTTAAGTTTTGAAAGGTGTGAATAGAAAATGAACATGTTAAAACTATGGTAGTCAAATGTTAGGTTTTGAAAGGTGTGAATGAAAGGGACTTTTCTGAATAGTTACGATTTTTCCCAAAAGATTGTCACTTCTGCTAAGTATTGTGACTTTTTCAAAGGACTTGTAACATTTTTGATAAGGCATGATAAGGACATGTACACACTACTCTTCCTCTTAATTTTTAAAAAGAACAAAATATCTAAACTACTCCTTTTGCACAACTAAATCTAGTATTCTAGTGTACTTTGCTTCCGTTGAGTGGTTCACGGGCAATCTTGTTTTTGGTACCGATACACTGGTGAGTAAAAATATTCTATCATGTGAGGATATATTCCTTTAACCTTGGGTACTTCACCGTACTTGAAAGGAATAATTTCCTTAAGGACAAAATGGGCATGCATTGAGCTCGATTTTCTTGTTATCAATATTGCTTATGTTTTTGTTGCAGATTATGTGTTCTTTACCAGTTTTAATTTCTGATTTTGGACATGTTTCGAACTTTGTTGGTTATTATTTCCGCAAAGTTATTGTTCTAAGTATTTTAGTAATACAGATTATTCGATAACAGACAAACAAGTAACATGGACTAAGTTATACTTCTCGTAATGGACTTCTATTTAAAACCTTGTAATCCAGTAAATATTAGATTCTGAACGCATAATTTCCAAAGTACAATGAGTTTAGTCGTAGGAACATAAAGATTGAACACGTCCGCAGTTTTTCTTATTATATAACTCTCTTGCTCCTTCTTTGTCATGTCACTGAAACTGAACATCTGTAGATTTTCACTAATGGTATTTTGATCTATTTTCAACCGACTCTTCGGATAATATTTATGATTATACAGGTGGTTGTGGAGGAAAAGGCACTTGGGGCGGATTAATGGATACCGATGATGTCCATGCTATTGACCCAAATGATCCAAACTACACTAGTAGTGAGGTATTTTAGCTATCTTTTTTCAATTTTTTCCATGAAGGAAAATGAGCCTTGACGTAACTGATAAAGTTGTTGTCATCTGACTAGGAGGTCACGGATTTGAACAGTAGAAACAGCCTCCTGCAGAAATGCAGGGTAAGGTTGCGTACAGTAGACCCTTGTGGTTCAAGCTTAGTGACACATCAAATTGAGTTAGCCCTTCTTTTTTCCAGGATACGGAGAGAACAAGTACGAAAGACATGGTTGCAGCATTTGAGGAATACAAAAAGAAGGCTATAATATTAGTCGAAGAGTATTTTCAGAATGATGATATAACATCCACAGCAAATGAATTAAGAGAACTTGGGATGTCTTGTTATGATTTCTACTTCATTAAAAAATTAGTATCGATGGCTATGGACAGACATGACAAAGAAAAAGAAATGGCGGCTGTTTTATTATCTGCTCTTTATGCTGAAGTTATTAAACCACAGCAAGTCTACAAAGGTTTTAGCAAACTCTTGGAATCTGCTGATGATTTCATTGTAGACATACCAGATGCAATTGACATTCTCGCGTTGTTCATTGCAAGAGCAGTAGTAGATGATATACTTCCTCCTGCATTTTTAGCAAAAGCAAATTCTACTCTACCTAAAGATTCAAAGGGAATTGAGGTTATAAAAAGAGCTGAAAAGAGTTACCTTTCAGCTCCTTTACATGCTGAAATCATCGAGCGTAGATGGGGTGGAAGTAAGAATAAGACAGTTGAAGATGTGAAGGACAAGATCAACAACTTGCTTATTGAGTATGTTGTAAGTGGAGAGAAGAATGAGGCGTGTAGATGCATTAACGATTTGAATATGCGTTTTTTCCATCATGAAATTGTTAAGAGGGCTATTATCATGGCAATGGAAAAGCAACAAGCCGAAAGTCGACTTTTGGACTTACTAAAGAAGACTACAGAAGAAGGCTTGATAAATTCAAGTCAATTATCAAAAGGGTTCAATAGGATTATTGACAATATCGACGACTTGTCACTTGATATACCAAATGCAAGGATGATTTTTCAGTCAATAATTTCTAAGGGAGCATCTGAGGGTTGGTTATGTATTTCATCATTGAAGTCGTTTTCGACACAACTAGAAAAACAAGAAATTGATGAAAAACTAGTGAAGGAGTTCAAACTGAAAGCTCAATCCATGATCCAGGAGTACTTTTTGTCAGGTGATATTGAAGAAGTAAGTAGGATTCTAGAGTCGGAGAACAGTTCGTGCTTGGCAGAACTAAACGCCATATTCGTTAAGAAGTTAATCACTTTAGCAATGGACAGGAAAAACAGAGAAAAAGAAATGGCTTCTGTTCTGTTATCATCTGTTTGTTTTCCAGCGGATGATGTGGTAAATGGCTTTGTAATGCTAATAGAAGCAGCAGACGATACAGCTTTAGACATTCCAATTGTCGTTGAGGACTTAGCGATGTTTTTGGCTAGAGCCGAAGTAGATGAAGTTTTAACTCCACAACACATGGAAGAGATTGGTAGTCAATTTTTCGAACCGAATTCAATAGGTAACAAAGTTGTACTAATGGCAAAATCTTTGCTAAAAGGTAGATTATCTGGTGAAAGAATACTAAGGTGTTGGGGTGGTGGTGGAAGTAGTACAAACGGATGGGCGATTGAAGATGTTAAGGATAAAATACGAAAATTATTAGAGGAATTTGAATCTGGAGGAGATGCAAAAGAAGCATATAGATGCATAAAGGAGTTAGGTATGCCATTTTTTCATCATGAAGTTGTGAAGAAGTCATTGGTGATTATAATTGAGAAGAAAAGTGAGAGGTTATGGGGTTTTCTCAAAGAATGTTTTAGTATGGGACTTATAACTATGTATCAAATGACAAAAGGTTTTGCTAGAGTTGCAGAATCACTTGATGATTTGGCTTTAGATGTACCAGATGCTGAAAAACAATTTAAAGTTTATGTTGAAAGAGCTGAGGCTGAAGGATGGTTAGATTCCACTTTTAGTTTCAACAGACTTGGACATAATTCCATGGAAAATGGATTTTGTTGAATCATATTTCTAAGGTACACTCTACTATTCTTTTACTTACTTGAGCACAACATTAGTGTGCATGTAATTTTCATCTATGTTGCTCGCACTCTACAAAAATATTGCAGCGTCCGTGTAAGATCTCCGAAAAAAATTTGCACTGTATTTGGAGGATCTAACACGCCCACATCCACATTTTTTAAGAGTACGAGGATTTGACATACACTCATCATTACACCAAAAATAATCTTTAGCAACAATTAAATAACAACAATAGCTTAATTACCACTAAATATGTCTTTATAGACGCAATTACTAGTGACACTCTTAGTGAATTCCCCTAAAGCCTATAGCGGCAGTGAATTCAATGAACTATTGTCAGTAAATATTTTAGTACTTTTTGTTAGTGTGCAAATTTATTACAGTTAAAAATTGTTTTTGTTGTAGGGCGTCTATATATTAAACTTCAAGTGGTTCATATATTTCACTAACTCAAATTTTAGGTTTGTGTTCTCTCTTTTTTTTTCCAGGACCATATAGTGTGTAGCAACATCATCCAAATTGTTGTAGCAAAATGGATTTCTTTACATGGACAATAGAGGGATTATAAAGGAGGAGGCCACCATGATTAAAATTGAGGAACTGCAGAGATGAAAGCCCACAAAAAGTGCTCAGCAGAAGAGATCAACTTGCATCATCTTTATATAATTATATTATATATACATGTCCATGTCCATTTTTGTTCTACTCAGACTCCACTTATGAGATTACATTGGATATGTTGTTGTTGTCGTCGCTTTTTGTGTTGAGACTAATAAATTGTTTGTAGTGTGATTGAATTGTTACGTGTACTATTGAATCTTATAGTATAACATTTTAACCTTTTTGTTACCATTATATTGAGCCAAATATACTGTCTTTTTTACCTTCTTCTATCCAAATAAGATAAGATTAACTATATGAATTAGCAAAAGTTGTTTTTTGGTGAAGAGGTGATGCGCAGATGCTCAAGTGAGGAGGTGTGAGAGGGTGGATATAACGAGTACAAGGAGAGGTATGTAGAGGTAGGACGAAAAAAGTATTGGAAAAATATGATTAGACAGGACAAGACGCAATTACAAATTATCGAGGACATGACATTAGATAGGAGGGTATGGAGGTCATATATTAGAGTAAATTGTTAGTAGGTATGGTCATGGAGTATTATCTTGATTTTTGAAGGATTTATCCTCTTTCTTGTGTTTAGGTTATCACATTATTTCCTATTTTTCTTATACTCAAGCAGAGGATTTTTCGCAAAAAATCTACTATAAGTCTCTGCATGCCCTCTCTTTTTTCTTTTTTCTTTTTTAATTCAAACGTACGAATATAAACAAACTTAAATAGATAATAATAAGTTTATTTTTTATTAGCCATATATTATTTTTTTTGCGTACTTGACCCTTGAGGTACCACACGTGGATATAATTATAAAGAATTATACAATTCTTATCACACACATTTTTCACGTATATCCAATCTTTCATATAAATGCTCATTTTTATTTTTGAAGAAATTAAAAATAAGGGAAAATGCTTCTTGCCGCTAGTACATTTATTTTATATAGATGCTTGATTTTATTTTTGAAAAACGGAAAAGGCTCAACAATATCCCTAAACTATTCGAAATAGCTCATATATACCCTTAAACTTTATTTCGACTCAAAACTACCCTTCCCGTCATACTATTGGGTCAAAAGTACCCTTCTTATTAACGAAAGTTGTTAAATGCCATATGGATGCCACATTACATGCCAATAGGATTCTACTGCCACGTAAACTAAATAAAAAGGGTCAAAAACACCCTTAAACTATTCTAAATAACTCATATTTACCCTTAAACTATATTTCGGCTTAAAACTACCCTTTCCGTCAAACTATTGGGTCAAAAATATCCTTCTTATTAACAGAAGATGTTAAATGCCACGTGGATGCCACATTGCATAACAATAAGGTTCCAATGCCAAATAGACTAAATCCTAATTACTCCCCCCCCCCCCCCCCTCTCCCCCCCTCATTTCATTATTTCCAGAAACGATATATTCACCCGTTCTCCCTCATTTCGCGGCTAGGGTTTCATATTTTTCTTCGTGGTTGGGTTTCAAAGTGGATATTAATGCTTGTAAGTGAGTAAATATTTTTTCTTATTTTATAATGTTTATGATTTCAAAGCATAATAGTTAGGATTTCACAATTTTCCCCTATCAACTAAGGCTTCGTAGCTTTCTTCCGGGCTGAGTTTCAAAGTGGATATTCATGCTTGTAGGTTAGTAAATATTTTTTCTTATTTTATTATGTTTACGATTTCTAAGTATGAGCTAGAATTTCACAACTTTCCCATCATTTCGCAGCCAAGGTTTCTTAACTTTCTTCGGAGCTAAGTTTCAAAGTTGATTTTCGTGGTTGTAAACATAATAAAATAAGAAAAAAGTTTTACTAACCTACAACCAAGAATATCCACTTTGAAACCCAGCGACAAAGAAAACTGTGAAACCCTAGCCGCGAAATGAGGGAGAAGGGGTGAAATCGTTTTTGGAAAATAATGAAATGAGGGGAACATGAGTAATTAAGATTTAGGGATTTAGTCAACGTGGCAGTGGAACCCTATTGACGCGCAATGTGGCATCCATGTGACATTTAACAACTTCCGCTAATAAGAAGGTCATTTTTGACCCAATAGTTTGACGGGAAGGGTAGTTTTGAGCTGAAATATAGTTTAAGGGTAAATATGAGCTATTTCAGATCGTTTAAGGGTACTTTTGACCCTTTTCCTTTTAGTATATGTGGCAGTGGAAGTCTATTGGTGTGCCATGTGGCATCCACATGGCATTTAACAACTTTCGTTAATTAGAAGGACACTTTTGACCCGATAGTTTGACAGGAAGGGTAGTTTTGAGCCAAAATATAGTTTAAGGGTATATATATGAGCTATTTCAGATAGTTTAAGGGTATTTTGACCCTTTTCCGTTTGAAAAATAACAATGAATAACATCCATGAGCTTAAAACATCATAGTTTAAAACTATATATTATATTTTAAATTTAGACAAGACGATAATTTATGTTGAAATAAGAGTCGAAGGAGATGTGATTGGGTCTGAACCTTTAGGAAAAATATGTTTCTTTATGTCGAACTCGTAAAATTTCTTCATAATGTTTGAAAATCATAGTTGTAGGAGATCAAATTGTATCTGAACCTTTAGGAACACGTCTGTCAATCTCAAACCCGCACAACTTCTCTATGTTTGATGGATGATTTTTTAACACTAGAGTTGGGGGAGATTTAGTTGGATCTGAACCTTTAGGAACACGTCGCTTGATATCAAACTCGCACAATTTATTTTATTTGATGGATGATGATTTTTGAAAACTTGAGTTAAAAGAGATTTAATTGGATCTGAACCTTTAGAAACACGTCTTTTGATGTCAAACTCATATCCTTATTTTAAATTTGATGGATATTGTTTGAAAATTGAAATTGAGGGAGATATATCAATATCGATATATACCCTATACCACACCAACACAATAATACCAAAATTACGATATTAAAAACTTTAATATGACATAATAATTCGATATATACCATACCATGTCCACCCCTACTCTCATCTTAATTTTTTTCTAACCAAAACTCAAATCCGAACCTCTTTGATTAAGTGCATGTGCAACAATATGTTGGTTCAAAAAAGCTTTTAAATTGACGCCTCACCCACCCCCGCACCCCCCGCGGCCCTTCTCTCCCTTGTTTTTCCTCTCTGTCATCGCCGGCCACTCAACGACGATCTCAATCATGGGAGAGATCGAAGAAGCATCCACCGGCGCCGACGAGATGTCTCCACTGTTATCGGACCCGATTCCGTCAACCCGGACTAAGTCTGTTAAGACCAAGGTCCCGGAGATCAAGGTCCATCTGTATAAGCAAGGGAAGGGTCCGATCGACGAATTCACGTCGTCCTTAGGTGGATGGGAGCAAGACCAGCTAGAGGTTCGTGATATTCTAGACAAATACGGGTTCAAATCGGTCTATGCATTCAAACCGGAGACTGGCCGAGGTGTTCCTATCAGATTCAATCCCCGTAACGGCCGATCGATTCTAACCTATAGAGATGGATCCGAGATCCATATTGATGGAGAACCTAAGGTACAATCATCTCACACAATTCACAATTAAGTATATGGCCTGTTATAATTTGTGCTCCTTATCTGTTGTCCCATAATTTGTTTCTTTTGGACGTTATTGCACTATTGTTTGTGTTATTAGACGTGATGAAATTCAGCTATATATTTTTAGCAGTGGGCACCTGGTTCTTGCTGCCTCCCACCAATATAGGTATTGGGTAACTCTATCCATCAAGTCTTCCATAGCTGAAATTCAGCTATATATTTTGACCTCCTGGTTCTCGTTCCACGACTACTAGTTGCACCCTTGATGCTACAGTTCAGATACATTTCTTATTCACGTAGTAATAGTTCGTTAGTGTGATAGTTATATAGGAATATAGGATTATAATCCATAATTTGTAATGCAATAAATATTTAATAAGCGATGGTTATAGAATCAATAATATGTACCGAGGGTTCTATGATTTCTGAATTTTGATATTGAATGAATTGTTGTGTAGGGATTGCCTAGATTAAGTGTTTTGTTAGTACATATATAACTATCCCCTACTTTATCATAAATAAAATGATAGATAGATTTTCACATAACTCATGCAGGTATTATCAATACGGGAGTTTAATATTTAAAACCATAACATTGCAATAGTTATACAGAGTTCTATACCAAAATTTGAATTTTTTGTTAATGTCCCAGTGATTATATTAGTATTGCAGCAGTTTATGTTGCAAAACAAATGTAAATTAGTCATGTAGAATTTTATGTTGGTATCGCTTTCCGCTTATGCAGCCCCTACCAAACCATGTGTCTCTTTAACTCTCTGTGAACTAGGATAGAATTTGGCCAACTTTGAAGATCTATGAATTAGGAAAACTTATCTCTTTTGAGACATATGGTAATATTGCATGAACGACACGGAGAAGATGAAATTTGGAAAAACATGATGTACTTTTGGGCAAAACATTTGGGATTGACACTAAACTCTAAAAGATTGTACCATCAGTTTCTTGGCGATTTAAGTTTGGAGACAAATACAGTGCTCGGAAATGATAGATCTTGAGTCTCTCGGAGGAAGTGGATTTGGCAGCAGGTGTAGGATTTACCTGTATTTTGCACTTCATTTTTTCCAACTGGTAAATTTTGGATAAGAGTTATTAGTTGAGGATTGAAACTTAAATTAACGGTGTGAACAGAAGGCTCAATTGTTGTTCATTGATTAGTCGTTTGAATGGATAAGCTTATATTTTCAAGGTCTCATCTAGTTCTTTCTATCTTTTAAAGAGCTCTTCCTCAGGCAATTTCCATTTTTTTTTCTAGTGAGCATTTTGTGATCAGAGCTTTCACAATACTTAATTTTAACATCAGAACTGACACTGAGTATCTCTGGAAAGGAAGCAGAAACTGCCTAGTTGAGGAAAGTTAATGTGCTGAGTTTTGCAGTTTGGCATTTCAATGTCGAAAATTGGAATACCAAAATAGTTATGCTCTTTGTGTCAATTGATCGTTCTGTAAACGTCAGTAGTAACATGATCTGCAGTTACCCAGTTATATCTTGAATATTTTGCAAGAGGTTTTCTTGAAATGCAGTGTGAACTTTGAACCTTGTTGAATACTTCCCTGAAACTGTTGAAAAGATATCAAATTATGTTACTGCTGGTTCTCCTGAGCGCTTTCATTTGAAAACAAAAATTGGCAAACAGGGAGAGCTTATCGTAAGATAAATAAATTCTTCTATGAATCCTATCAGAGAAAAAATCTTTAAATTAGTATCCATGTTGAGATAAATAAGGTCCATATTGGGATGCCCTAACAATGAAGAGCATGAAAGGAAATGCTCATGGTAAATGAGATTAAATTGTCCTTTCTATATAAGCAAGTTGTATTTCTCAGTCCAAGAAAGCTGAACTAGATGTGAAAATGTCATAAAATGACTTTACCAAGGCATTCTTGTCACTAAAATGACCATATTTCACATGGTTCTTCACAAAATAGGTTGTTATATGCATAGATGTGATTCTAATAGTTTATCGTCTTTGTTTATAGGACTCGTTGATCCAACCTGTTACCAGGATATTGGTTGGTGTTGCAGTGATCACCATATTGATAGTAATGGTGATGAAAGAGTCTCCAGAATGGGCCAAAAAGTTGAACATCACTGGTGGTAATATCCCACCATGGGTCCTGGCTGCTGCGGTTATTCTGTTCACGCGCATAAGGAAGAGGACTAAGGATTTCTTTGGAAAACGCCCGTGATGAACTGCTTCTTAACCACAGGCAACTAAATTTTCTCGAAATTTTTGCATGCTTTCTTTGTGCTTTATACTATAGTTTTTGGATTCACATGTTACATATAAGCTAATCTAATCTTATAATCCAGTCGTGTGCATGCCTTTCTTCCTCCTTTTTTCTTGTTGAAGAATTTTTCGTCATCACCGTGAATTGTCTGGCAATGAGTGGATTCTAGATTGCTTTCTTGATGATGTTATACTATGAAAAGCGCATTCTCACCATGAGTGAGATGTACGAAAACAACACCTTGTCTCAAGCATGGAAAAGTTTGAAGAGTTGCATCTGTTTAGAAAAGATAAAAGTTGTAACGTTAGGAAATTTTTTTCTTCTTAAGGGTACGTTCTTTGGAGACAAACCAAACAAAAATGCTTTTCCCATCTCTCTATTGAGATACAATAAATACCTAAGGTGATATTTGTTTTAAGGCAGAAAGAGTATAAAATTCTTGAAGAGCAAAATATGTAACTCAAGTAGAGAATATAAATCGTTTTTGTTTTGAGCTGAGAGTCTACTAGAAACAATAGTTTATCTCATCTTGAGGTAAAAGTAAAGTTTGTGCGCACTATATTCTATCTAGGCTATTACTTCTTCCGTTCCAAAACATTTTAATTGTTTCTTGGTTTGAGAACAAGGCCGTTACTGATATATTCTATTTTTATCCCATTTTTTCCTTCTGGTAAGTTACACTAGCCATAAGAAGGTATCAGACTTGTAATTAGTGCTTGAAGAAAGGCAAATATCATTGACAAAACAAAACCAAGACCGTTCAAAACACCCAACTTCATTAAAAGTGTAAGAATTCTAATAATTACATAATTAAGCAGTAATGCTCCTTAGACAATCAAAGTCAGCAGGCAAATATTGATAATCAAAATCAAAGACAGGAGCTGATAATGGCTCAACCAAGTTGCTCGTCCCCTCGTGCATATCCATATTCTGCAACTCTAATTCCCATGCATCCACTTGTAATCCCTCACTAAAACTTGTCGATGAGCTTTGTTCTTCTTCACCAACAATATTCAATTTTCCTTTAGAGCGAATTTTCTTCTTCTTAATAGCACACAGAACAGTATCTCTGCAATCCTTATCAAATTTGTTAAGTATATGCGGAGAGAGGTCGTACTCCTTCATCAACCAGTGACCATGTTCCTGTTTATACCCTTTCTTCTTATAACACATGCTCTTCTTGTATCCAATCACTGCTCCAACCCCATTCTTCCCAACAGGTTTGCTCTTGTCTTCCTGTTTCCAACTGCCGCCCTTATTTCCCACATTACGACAATACCTCGATGCGCTTTTCTTCTTGAGATTTGTGATGAAGAAGCGATACTGACTAGAGTCGTCTTCATTACAACAGGATACTCCTTGATTGTAAATATCCCATGGTTCTTGTTCACCGTAAGTATCAACATGAGTAGTGATGAATCCAGAATCATCCATCAATTCTCCAGCAATGAATCTCAATAAGAAAGTAACAGCTTCTTCATCAGTAGGACTGAATCGGAAACCCTCTTGCAAATTCTCCATTATACACTTTTTTTTTTCTCCTCAAAACTATAAGAATGAATGAATGAAAAGAAAGAAAACAGGGTAGCCATTTATACAGAGGCTTTCAGAAAGACGCTGCATACAAAAATTTTAGGAAACTTTTTTTACATTTTATAGAAACTTTTATTTTTGTCATTTACACGGTTTCTAATTTTAACCAAAAATATGTAAGGAAACTTTTTTTAGGGAAGAGTTGTGACTATGTTAATTATTAGATTATTTTTTTCCAATCGTTGAGCAATTAGTTATTTAATAAGGAAATAATAAATATAAGTCTACTTTCAACTCTAATTTTTCTTTATAAGGTAAGTAACTATAATTTAACACCTTGTTTTGATCTTGGGAGTTAGGAAAATCCACAAGTACTGCCCTCAACTATACGCGATATTCTAACTACACACCTTAAGTATACATTAGACTTATTATCCCTCTGAATTATTTTAAATTGTAATAATCGCATCCTTTCGTGCTGAGGTGGCATAGAGAGTGTGTTCACTCTCTTAGGGATACGAAAAATTTATTAAAATCTAATTAATATGGACACGTGTTCATTTTTTATAATTACGTAGAGAGTTATTAATTTTAAAACTTATATTTCTCTTTTTCTTTATGAAATAGAGTCAAATTTTATCATTCACAACATGAGTTTAATTTAAGCAACATAATTTAAGTTTTGAAGGAAAAAAAGGAGAAGACTGCAAAATCATAAGCCCCGTTCAGTTAGCCCAGTGAATAACGTGTCAAACTGGCCAATGTCGCTCCCGAGCAGGAGTCGTAGGCTCCACACGAACCTGCATCTCTGCAGAAATGGCCCGGGGACTTTCCTGGGTCCTGGCCCACCCAACGGAGTGAACCTTGACCCATTCACATCGTCTTGCAGTCAAGTTGCATTACAATAGCAGACAATACGATTAAAACTAAGATTAAAGAACCTCCACAAACGGTGTGGAACAAACAAACGGCAATAGCTATCAAAGATTCAGTCTTCTATATCAAAATACTATAATTTCATATCTAAAACATAACCAATGGAAGTGAATTTAGTAAGAACTAACTACTAAAGTAACACGATATATTTAGTTCGTTGACTTGGGGCAATAAGACAAATAAACTTGATTTTCATTTAGCTTATAGCTAGAAAGATGAGAACTACATACAAGTAGGGGCACAGATACTTCAATTCCTACTGTTGTTGGCATTCCACAAGTAAACTACCTAGTAGTAGGAGCCTACAGACAATTTTGAAAAACAAAACATAGTACTAATCCACTTCTATATAGTTGGATATTTAGAGATAAACAAGATATTAGGAACATTGGCTTAATGGAAACAAAGTGCCCTGCTCAAATTGATCTACTCCCTTTCATGATCATCATGAAGTGAAATCCTGTCCATGATATTGGCCACCACCTCTTTGGACTCCTTGAGCAGCTTGACACTCTTTTTGAGCCTATTGCGTTTCTCAGCAACCAAAGGTGACTCGTCAAGCATTCTCTCAATACCACCACCATGTGGTGCCATCAGATCCTGTATGATCTCGTTTTCCATCTCCTTATTAATCATGTTTCGAATGCTGAACATTATGTGTAAGGCCATAGAATCCACCAGCCTCATCAGCACAATTTTCCAGTAGGCCATCATTCTCATCTTCAAATCGAAAGCCTGTTGCACCACATCTAGATGCTTCCTCAAATGACCAACGTCGATTACTCCTACCCCTTCAAGGCTTATCACGGAGTACTTCCCATGATCATTCATAATCTCCATGAACGTGTGTTGTTGAGCCATGAACTTACTATAAGTAGTTAAATAGTCAGGATTACAAGTGTAATCAGTCAGCTTTTCCATCCCGATGATTTCCCTTACCCAATCAACTGATTCATTCTTTTTCTTGGCAATCAAGTTTTGGGCTGCTCTTCTAGTAGAAGACTGAAGCTGTGGATAGTTCTCACAATGATGCATTAAAACTATGATTACAACTCGCTCTAAGTAATTCCACAGTTTCCCCACAAAATCCTCTGGAGAGGCAGCAATTTCCTTCACTTTTCTCTGCAAAACATTGAGGAAAACAGCTCGAGGAAGGAAGTTTGGCAATCCAATCCCTTTTGTTTCCTGTAAAACCATGATCTCTTCCTTCAAGAATTCATCCACTTTCTCAAAATTCTTGGTATGCAGCTCATTAGAGTATTGATTAAGCATTTCAACAATTCTAGCTGCAGAGTGCATTTCTTTGTCATCAGGATACTCATCAAACTCCCCACTTAAAAGAATTTTCTTCAATGAATCCTTTGATGAACTCAGAATACGCATAAATGCCGTCAGAGCTTCAGCCACAGAAGTCAGATGTGGAGGAAGCCTGTTGAGTTCAGCAAGATTGGCAGCAAGTCTATCATTGATCTTCCTCACAATTTCAGGCAAGCATTTTGAAATGATGCTTGCTTGAATACGTACCAGCTTTTGTGACAAAACAGGAACACTAACCATTGATTTATCAATCTTCGACAGAAGTGGATGAGTTGAAAAAAGCCTTTCCTCATCACTCCTAGCTTCTTCATAAGACTCATTCCCAATTCTATTCCTCACACAAACATAGCCAAGCCCTATATTCACTTCATCCGCGGTAACCTTTTCAAGCAGCCCTTCAGGGGCTTTATCAGCTTTTGTCACAACAGCCAGAGTCCTTTCCCCTGTCTTGTCCACTTTCTGAGACATTCTAATAGACTCACAAGTAGGGAAATCAACCGTAGCTGATAAAACATTCAAGATTATGCTTTCCTCAGGAACTATATATTTCATAATAATATTGGGCGAACTATAGCTCCTTATGGAACAAATCCAGAAAAGAACGAATCATTGATGAATACCACTCAAAGAAATTGTTTATTATTTGGTACTACTACTTCAACATCATAGACTCGTAATCAAGTTCCCTTATTAAACAAAGGAAAACAAAAAGAAAACTCACAATCAAGTTGACAATATCATCAGTCTACAGTTAATACAAAACAACAAATGCAATAGTGCCAAAGCTCCTCAATGAGATTAGAGTGCTGCTAATAGCAATTCATTGAGTTAATACCGGGTTATGTTAGGGGAAAATGTGTAAAGTTGATAACCCATACAGATATGCTGACAAGATCCAGGAAAAGAGAATGAACCATAAGAAACAATAAAATTAAAACATGATTACCCTTACCTAACATCACGTAAAATAAAAACAGAGGAAGTTTTCACAGATCCTAAAAAAAATGGAACTGATATATCATATAAGACTAAAGAATTCTGGATATAAATACCATTCAAGTACCTGATGAACAAATAAATTTGAGACCTTCGAATTCACAGGATTGAAGAACTAGAGGTATTTCTGGAGCCATTGGGAACTGAGGTTTCCGTGGTGTTCTTTCTATATCCAGTAGCAAATCAATTACCTACGATTTCATAATCGAAATATGCCTTATGGTAAGATACATGAATTAGAATAAATCACCATAAGATCCATTCAACACAAAGGCTTTACATAGACAACGCTGAAAGCTATGTCCAATTAGGAAGTTGAGGAAAACTATAGAAACACGAGCAGTTCTTAGAAATGGGTTGTGTGCATTTGTACATATATCATAGAATCACGATTAAGCAAATTATCGACTTGTTTATTCATTTATTTTAAGATCGAGTCATCAAAGAGATTTTTTACAGAGCAGAAAGCCCAACCTGCCCAAACCTTAATGGCATCAATTGACTGAGAATAAACTGAAAAGGTCTATCAGATCAAAGAAGCATACAAGAACTACCCCGATTCTACTCACATGGTGGTGAGGACACAAAAAGCATTATATAACAAGGTTGAGTAGACTTGGTTGACCAGTGATCTGGTATTATATATAATTATGACAAACTACACAAGCTGCTTCAGTTTTCATCACAAGTTCGACAAAACTTCAGTTGTTGTTCTAAAAGAAGCAAAAGAAAAAATCTTAAGTTCACCAGAAAATGGATCACATCAAATGAAATGTTTCAGCAACAGGTTTCAGAGAAAATATTGTTAGGACATGAATTTCGTACATTAGGGGACTCAAGACCCTGGCCAATCAGAAATAGTACGGCAACCATGCACCAGACTTGATGCCAAAGGAAAGCACTGCCTTTGATTTTCATTATCATGAGTTGATCAGCATTGTCTCTACAATTAAAAAATACATGAAGGCGTGAAAAGCATTTCAATATGTATATCAGTATATGGATAGTATTAGAAAAGCAAATAGCCGGTTTCAGTAAGAAATTTTAGATGATGAGCAAAAGAGTACATCATTTAGAAGCTGCTCTAAATTGCTGATAAAAAATAAGATAGAGTTCTTGTCCTAATTAGTACTGACCATATCAACAAACTTAAAACTACACAAACATGAATATAACTAGACAAATGATACAAAATTAAGGAAAAATACCCAATAACTCAAAGGCACATGCAAAAAGAAGACAAAAGGACACAGATCTCAGCTAGTTTTAAGACCCCTAGATATTCATAAAATGTTACCAACATTATCCAGAAGAAGGAAAATGAAAAATAAAATAATCACCAACCAACTATCCAATTGCATATTTACAAGTATTTGCAAATACTTCTGCATAATGTATGTCAGGTGACAACGCCATCAGGGGAAAGCAGTATCTAGGATTTCTCAAACTTCACATCGCACACCATCTTAAAATATAGCTTAATACTCCTTAATATCAACTTTCATGGGAACAGATATAGTATTTCCTAACATCACTTATCTACCTAATGTAGCAACTTTCTTTGACTTCTTGAAACAAGAGTACCACAGATTCAAAGAAAACAATTACGTAATTACGACCAAATCAGGAGGGAAATAAGTCAAAGCGTCATAAAAATTCAAGACGATCACACTGGTCAATTTATAATCCTCTCTCTACAAGTAGAGAATAAGTATAAAAAGGGACACAAAGTAGAAAAAGCAGAGTGTCAAGCTAATAGAAGAAAACCTTTCATTGAAGGGGAGAATTTCAAACGATATTATGTGCCGCAGGTAATTGTGAACATTGTCTGCATCCATTTTGCAAAAATTTCTGAAATCATGTTCCCCTAAGAATTTCTCAGCAGCAGTTTGCATGGCCTGTTGAGCATTCAAGAGTGTTTAGCTGAAAATTGGAGTAAATCAGCATAACCAGGTCAACTGATTTCAGAAGGAAAAGTACACACTGTTAAATTCAAGTTTCCCTGCCAAAAGAAGTACTTGTACACCCTGCTCAAACAACTGAACCTGCAATCATTGAAAGGCAAATAGGCTGTAAAACTATAATGAAGAACTGAAAAAAATATGGTATAGCTTCTCAACTTTGAGGAGATAAGGATGCCAAAGTTGACTTCAAGGGGATCCACGACATACTCTTTTCAGGTTTAGTCATGAGCGCACCTAATATACCTCGAGACTACATCAATTTGATAAATTCTGCCTATGATAAGTTACCGAATAGAGTTTAGCACTCATTTTCACGAGAAGCTGAGATCCCTAATAAGATCTTGTATGAAGGTTTAAGAGTTCCCCCCTATTTTAAATTTGAGCTGTTTCTACAACAACAAACCCAGTGTGATCCCACAGGTGGGGTTAGAGGAGGGTAAAGTGTACGCAAACCTTACCCCTACCTTGTGGATTGTATTCAAAACCTCATATACTACTTGAATGTTTCTTTTTTTTTGGGTAATGGTGATGCCCGGACAATCTTGTGACATCATCTCAACTATTGGATCTTGGTCTCCAAGGTTTGCACTCACTTCAGAAACCACTAGGCCACACCTTGTTAAATGCAAAATATTTCTGTCTTAGGTATTATCAAAAGGATGATACTGTGAAGTCCAGTACACATACCGTAAGAAAGCATGACATTTTAGAAAAGAGTTGGGTATTTTTAAATGCTTTTCACAAACAAACACTAACTATAAACGATTACTGGGAGCATAAGTTATACAAAGTAGTACAAACCTTGCACTGAAACCAACTGGAATAGGAGACCAACCCATAATGCGAATGTCATTTGGCAGAATTCGGTTTAGTACTCTTACATAGTCTATTTCTCCTAGGTGAAGAAAATGTAAAACTGTGTCAAAAGGTTAGTAATAACTGAAAAATGAAAGCAACAAATTGAAATTAGGGAAGCTATAACTAAAAGAATTAGGATGATTTGAAGCTTCAATCTCTTTTTGCACATCTTTACTAGTCAATGTGAATCAGAAATATCAGTGTCTTGGTTTTGGTGAAATATACAAGGTCATTTATCGAAGTGCAATCCAAGTACTCCAACATAATCAATCTCTAACGATGGCCACCTAACAGCCACAAAACTACACTACCAGAACATGCATAGAAAGAAGATAAGAGGCAATGTCGGGAAAACGGAAGGCAATACATGGCAGATGACAATCAGAAAGGCTAAACATAGTAGTACATTGAAAGGAGATATCAGCAGACCACATGATTCTTCAATAGAATTTTCCCCAGGATACTTATTGTCCCCTCTTGATTCCCTATGGTTTGACCTTAAGAACAGAGCAATCACCTGCAACAAGTAATTCATATGTTTTAAAAGACATATAAAAGAGAGTGTTATCAAAGATGAGAAACGCAAAAAAGGGATAAGTTAGATTGAGGCTTTAAGCCAAAGCACAAATAAAGTTCTGGGTTTAATAAAGGAAGGCGCAAACGAAGAAAAAGAAATGAAAATGAAATTAAAGAATAATAATTATAATCATAAATAACAAATTATATGGATAAAAGAATCAAGTTTCATATTTTCTCTCTTGGGATATGTGTCAAATTATCAAAACAAAGAAAACCATTGTCAAAATATAGGTTACCTTTTAGTGAACAAACATACAAGAAATTAATTGCTCTTCCACTTACTTGGCCAACAGAGGAAACTCCCTTATCGGTTCTACCACATCTTGAGTATTGCAATTCCTTCTTGTCTCCAAATATGAGTCTTGTCCTCTCTAGAGCTTTGAAAAGTTCACCCTGCATGAAGAAACCATCAGCATGTGCAAACAAAATACTCTATTGAGATACTAAAATGCGAACAATAGAGCCACCCAAGCACTACCACTGGAGAGAAGAGGCACCAAAAGTCCAAAACAACTTGTGCAAAGATTAAATAGTTCAAACTGTGCAATACATGCAAGGAAACAAGATTCTCCCAGAAAAACACCAGATTAACTCTTTCAGTAGCTTAAGTCTTTCAGTCCTTTAAATCTCTCAATTTAAAGGACGGGAAACATGGACTATGATTTTAAAAAAGGAGTAAGACCAAACATGTAGAACATATTGTTGCATGTACTTGGTTAGTCTATGTCCTTCACATTAAATGCTGGCCCAATTCTTAAAGGATAATCATCTCAGAGGAGAACATAAGACCTCAACAGTGGGATCCATTTGAGCCTCCGAAGCAAAACCATAAAACCTGTAATGCAGCATGAGAACACTGTTACCGCATGAACAAGGACTTGCTAATATTTGCATAAAGTAAAAAAATGCAAACTCCAACTAAAATAGGATGGTAGAAACACAATGTACATGCACCTTCAGCTTAGTGAATACTTAAATCACACTTAATCTGCAGAAGGTAAAAAAAGGTGACAGATCCACCGCCAACCATTAGCATTCCAGAATGAAATAAGGAGCTCCATCCTAAACTTCAGAGAACCACTAGACAATCTATGTGGAGTTATTAACAGGGCCATTTGGAGTTAGGATCAGGATGCAGCTTAAGTTGGTTGTACATAACCCCTTTTCCAGGTGACATTAGATGTCTTCATCTCTGCTTCTAGATGAAGTGTTGTAGAAGAAATTACTATAACAAAAGTGAAGTAACGCCAGATAAAAATATCAAAAATGTATTCCATGAATTAATCCACCTCTTTTAATATTCTATCTGATGAATTAGAACCATGCATTCTTATTCTTTGTTTTCCCAATCTCAAATTGGAATTTTTTTCTAAGTATGATTGGAACTCCTTCATGAAATTATTATAAATGCCTTCTGATAAGTGGCTCACTTTTGGCTGAAGTCAAATGTCAAATAACAAAATATGATCAGACAAGATGATGTTTGGTTAATGGATAAGATATCTTTTGTAATATTCTTATTGTTGGGAACTAAGGACAAAGCCTGTGAATAAATCCAAATAACAAAAAGTATCAACTCTGTTGCTTAAATTTAAAGTATTCAGCAGTTAAACCCAACTTAAAGATTAGATTCTACCTAAAGAGGGCTGTGTTTTAAGTATTGCCTTGTTTGAGGCTCTATTAAAACTGAAATAAACTCTCCTGTACGAGAAATCTTGTCGAGGTTGCAAGATAAGCTTTACAGGAAATCAAGTATCCTTTCCCCTTTTTCTTCCAGGTGCATTTAGCCTTTCTTCTATTGTTTCCAATGTCAACACCTCCTTTATAGCCTAATCTTATGCTATATATTACATTCACATCTATGGTCTGATGAAAACAGCAATACCCTAAAGAGTTTATGAACCTAACATTTAGTAATCCACTGAAATTGTGTGATCTCTTTGTTACCTCTTATTTTCTTCTTTAGTAATCCACTGAAATTTGTGTGATCTCTTTGTTACCGCTTATTCTCTTCTTTTGGTCCCTCTTGAGACCTTACATTCTTTGTGCTTAAGACTAACGAGATGGTTTTACAGGGCTAAAAGAAATTTAAGGACAAGTAAGAAGCCCAATTTTATCTTGTCCAAATAATTTTTTTATCAGCAAGCTGACAATTATCTTGTCCAAAATACTTTAAACCACTTTTAGCCTTTTTTCTTATACTTTTTTGCTCTACTTTCAGTTCACACTTAAGTAACTTAACTGCTACTGATGAAGAGCCAATCCTACACAAATAGAATATGAAAGTCTTTTGCATGTTCTCAACTAACAACTTCCTTCCTCTCTTTTCAGTGGCCACATTGACAATACAATCCTACTAAACTACTAGCAAGATGTGTACCTCAAACCAAAATACATGACTTTCAAAGCAACATATCTTTTCGAGTGATGCATCATTGCGCCATAACCTACAAACAAAACAGGAACGTTCAAGCAATCTCCATTTCGAATTACAGTATGAAAAAATGAAAGATGAACATTTCAGCAGATTTCCAATTCAAATTACAATATCAACTTGTAAAGATAGCTGACAAATTACATTACACCTTAAAATAAAGCGATAGGTCATTCAGTACATAAAAAAACCCATAACTAAACCAAGGGTGTTTCTTATATCTAGAGGAAGGTGGCAGGTGTGCACAAGCTGACCCGGACAAAATGCTTATAAAATGGAACTCAGTGAATCAACTCTCTTCACTAATTTTAACACTTAAAATAATTTAGACACCCTTTCGGCTTTCACACTGCATATAAAACTACAGCAATACATTCCAATCACCAAAAAGAAAAAAAGGTATACAAACCTAAATCTCTGAGCTTATTTTTCTTCTTTCCATGACCTTCCAAAACTCCGTTCTTCAGAACACTGCCATTACTTTTCTCCTTTGTCTACATAGCAATAAAAGCACATTAAAATTCACATAGAAAATTATAAATACATCTGAATACTATACCTTATAAAAAAATCTGGAAATTATGTTGAAGTAGCAATAACCTCTTGGCAACTGCAATTAGAAAGCTGAGAAGATAATTTAGCATTTTCAGATTCCAAAACCTGTTTTTCCAGTGGAAGATTTCAGCACAATAAACAGCGATAATGGAATATTAATTATTGTTTGAAGTTGATTTTAAAAAAAATTATCAAAAGTTACCTTCATCCTGCTTCGAAGAGTCTCCAGTTCCGACTGAAGGGTTGCTACGAGGTCCATCTCCGGCGCCGGATTTTTCGTGGAGCTCCACACTTCAGATTCGGAGTTCCGACTATTTATATGGAGTTTGAGTAAACGCTTAGCTTGATTTTTCATATACAACTTTATAAATTAGCTAATCAAAATTTTATTTATATTTTTTCTTTCTAAATAGTTTTGATTTTTGACTTATAATTTAAAAATATTTTTCTTTTTTTTAATAATTTAGCTTATTAAAGTGCTTATAAATATATTTTTTAATATACTAACATTTCAATAGTATTTAATATATTAAGTTAAAAATATGCTAAATAAGTCAATTCAAACATGCTTTAATGATACAATGGCATAGTACCTTTAATTTGAAATTAACTGATATTTATGTCAATTAGGAGTGTGGAGATCAAATAAAAGAAATTAAAGTATACTAAGATTATGATTAATTTTTCTAATATTGTTCATAGTTAATAATAGAGCTAATTTATGTAATCTTTCTTATATTATTGATTTTATATACGATTTTGTTGGTTTTGAATTTTTAAAATATCTTCAATTGGAACAAGGAATTGTAACATAATTGTATAAGTTGGTTAAGCATTTGGAAAAGAATCAATTGCTTTTATAATTGAATATCCATTAAAAGTACATTATCATCTAATAGTGCTTGTACGAATTTTCTTAACAATTTTATTTAATTAATTAATAATATTTAGAAACAAGTCTTGAGTCATTAATATAAAATTAATTACTCTATTAAGTGTGCACAAATAACTAGAAAAAAATTAGTACAAAGCTAACACTATAAGGGGATTGGTTGAAATTAAGGTGAATAAGCTGAGAGAAGTTAGGAAGTAAACAATTTCCTAAAAATAACACAATATTTGGAGTTCAAAATTTTGACAAATATTGAATTGGATTCTTAAGTTGTCCACGTAAAATCATAAACTCAAAGAGTCTTTTCTTAATTCAAATTTAATATTTTTTATTTGAATTCTCACTTTAACAAGTTATCACTATTTAAGTTTACAAAACTTATTATCCATTTTGCATCTAGGCAACAACCTGCACAAATTTGTCTTTCGGGTTGTGCTACAATATTGAACCATGCACAATGCATATACCATGTGGATTTGAGTAATGTGTTATAAAACTTTTCATTTTAATGTAAGATTCGCCTAAGATGTCATGTGTACCTCATCTTTAGAAGCTTGTCAGCCTAAAAGTATGTCAGTTTTTCTAAACTCACTCTCATTAGCCTATACATAGACAAAATCATTGAGTTCTCTTAGCTATACATTAAACTACAAACTTAAGTATTCGAATTTGTTAGAATATGGTTTAAACTTTTCAAATACGAAAATTTGTTAAAATGTCAAATCCCATAAATTTATGGAGTTCGAACCTTCATAGGTTCAAACACTAGAAACAATTCATGGGTTTACAAAGAGGAACCGAAAGAATCGTCAAATAAGATGAATAGTGTAAATTTTTCGTGTTTAATCTAGAGGTACTTATCATAAAGTACTTAAATGTTAATACTTTTGAAAATGTCATATTAAGAGTGGTTATTTACCATTCTATCAGCTTTACTTGCCCCTCAATATTAGGTAGACGTTAAATATTAAATGATTAAACCGAAAATGAAAAAAAAAACTTTAATATAATGTTTTTTTTTCTGTTATAATGACAGTTAGTAAACCATAAATTCCCGTTTCAAAAGGCGCAACCTTAGTAATCTCTGTCTATTTCCGCTCCATTAAGTGTTTATCAGATCTCCTTAATTTGTTGTCTAACTGTTCCCATAATGACTATTTCTAAGCTAAACACACAATTATTCTAATCAAAAAGTTGAAATAGTAGATTAATTCATACTTCAATAATTTGAGCTAATTTTGTCTATTGCATATCTATTTTGTTGCAGTTTCAGGTACATTTACTATTTTCTAATAATTTTGATCTTATATATAACATCCTGAAGTGAAAATAGTCAATTTATCGTACTCCAACTTGTAAGTTGTAACACTATGTTCGAATTATCGATCAATTTGTATCGATCTCAACGTTGATCGATTGATCTCCTTTTTATAGGATCTTTGAAGCACTAATTATAATCAACGGATCGAATCAAGAGGAACATTGCATAACTTTCTGCTGATTGGAGTTGATTTAGCAGAAAGCCAGATATTCCTGGCTCGTTTATCAGACAATCACTTATTCACAAACTACGTGTGTGGAATATAAGTTTCGTGATATGATATTTTCTATATCCAACTTACAGGATTAGTATATTTCGTTGTTGTTTTTGAAGATGGATTTAACAGCAGGAAAGTTATCAAATGAACATAAAGAACAATTTCGATCAGCTTCAGAAAGTGCAGATCCATTAACAGTATCTGCATTACAGATATCACCAAAATCACCACGATCTCCAAAATCACCGAAATCTCCTAAGTCTCCAAGGTCTCCAAGGTCTCCCGGTGATCGTCACAGCAAACATGGCTCAGATAGGGGAAGTCCACTTAAACATAAGAAAAACTCACATTCTCCGAGAGATGGTCGTCCAAAGAAAGGTTAGTTGATAATTTCAGAATTGCGTATTACATGCTTGATAATTTTCTGTGAAAGGATTATTCAGATCATTCGCGTTTATACTATGGTAGACAAATGTTAAGTTTTGAAAGGTGTGAATAGAAAATGAACATGTTAAAACTATGGTAGTCAAATGTTAGGTTTTGAAAGGTGTGAATGAAAGGGACTTTTCTGAATAGTTACGATTTTTCCCAAAAGATTGTCACTTCTGCTAAGTATTGTGACTTTTTCAAAGGACTTGTAACATTTTTGATAAGGCATGATAAGGACATGTACACACTACTCTTCCTCTTAATTTTTAAAAAGAACAAAATATCTAAACTACTCCTTTTGCACAACTAAATCTAGTATTCTAGTGTACTTTGCTTCCGTTGAGTGGTTCACGGGCAATCTTGTTTTTGGTACCGATACACTGGTGAGTAAAAATATTCTATCATGTGAGGATATATTCCTTTAACCTTGGGTACTTCACCGTACTTGAAAGGAATAATTTCCTTAAGGACAAAATGGGCATGCATTGAGCTCGATTTTCTTGTTATCAATATTGCTTATGTTTTTGTTGCAGATTATGTGTTCTTTACCAGTTTTAATTTCTGATTTTGGACATGTTTCGAACTTTGTTGGTTATTATTTCCGCAAAGTTATTGTTCTAAGTATTTTAGTAATACAGATTATTCGATAACAGACAAACAAGTAACATGGACTAAGTTATACTTCTCGTAATGGACTTCTATTTAAAACCTTGTAATCCAGTAAATATTAGATTCTGAACGCATAATTTCCAAAGTACAATGAGTTTAGTCGTAGGAACATAAAGATTGAACACGTCCGCAGTTTTTCTTATTATATAACTCTCTTGCTCCTTCTTTGTCATGTCACTGAAACTGAACATCTGTAGATTTTCACTAATGGTATTTTGATCTATTTTCAACCGACTCTTCGGATAATATTTATGATTATACAGGTGGTTGTGGAGGAAAAGGCACTTGGGGCGGATTAATGGATACCGATGATGTCCATGCTATTGACCCAAATGATCCAAACTACACTAGTAGTGAGGTATTTTAGCTATCTTTTTTCAATTTTTTCCATGAAGGAAAATGAGCCTTGACGTAACTGATAAAGTTGTTGTCATCTGACTAGGAGGTCACGGATTTGAACAGTAGAAACAGCCTCCTGCAGAAATGCAGGGTAAGGTTGCGTACAGTAGACCCTTGTGGTTCAAGCTTAGTGACACATCAAATTGAGTTAGCCCTTCTTTTTTCCAGGATACGGAGAGAACAAGTACGAAAGACATGGTTGCAGCATTTGAGGAATACAAAAAGAAGGCTATAATATTAGTCGAAGAGTATTTTCAGAATGATGATATAACATCCACAGCAAATGAATTAAGAGAACTTGGGATGTCTTGTTATGATTTCTACTTCATTAAAAAATTAGTATCGATGGCTATGGACAGACATGACAAAGAAAAAGAAATGGCGGCTGTTTTATTATCTGCTCTTTATGCTGAAGTTATTAAACCACAGCAAGTCTACAAAGGTTTTAGCAAACTCTTGGAATCTGCTGATGATTTCATTGTAGACATACCAGATGCAATTGACATTCTCGCGTTGTTCATTGCAAGAGCAGTAGTAGATGATATACTTCCTCCTGCATTTTTAGCAAAAGCAAATTCTACTCTACCTAAAGATTCAAAGGGAATTGAGGTTATAAAAAGAGCTGAAAAGAGTTACCTTTCAGCTCCTTTACATGCTGAAATCATCGAGCGTAGATGGGGTGGAAGTAAGAATAAGACAGTTGAAGATGTGAAGGACAAGATCAACAACTTGCTTATTGAGTATGTTGTAAGTGGAGAGAAGAATGAGGCGTGTAGATGCATTAACGATTTGAATATGCGTTTTTTCCATCATGAAATTGTTAAGAGGGCTATTATCATGGCAATGGAAAAGCAACAAGCCGAAAGTCGACTTTTGGACTTACTAAAGAAGACTACAGAAGAAGGCTTGATAAATTCAAGTCAATTATCAAAAGGGTTCAATAGGATTATTGACAATATCGACGACTTGTCACTTGATATACCAAATGCAAGGATGATTTTTCAGTCAATAATTTCTAAGGGAGCATCTGAGGGTTGGTTATGTATTTCATCATTGAAGTCGTTTTCGACACAACTAGAAAAACAAGAAATTGATGAAAAACTAGTGAAGGAGTTCAAACTGAAAGCTCAATCCATGATCCAGGAGTACTTTTTGTCAGGTGATATTGAAGAAGTAAGTAGGATTCTAGAGTCGGAGAACAGTTCGTGCTTGGCAGAACTAAACGCCATATTCGTTAAGAAGTTAATCACTTTAGCAATGGACAGGAAAAACAGAGAAAAAGAAATGGCTTCTGTTCTGTTATCATCTGTTTGTTTTCCAGCGGATGATGTGGTAAATGGCTTTGTAATGCTAATAGAAGCAGCAGACGATACAGCTTTAGACATTCCAATTGTCGTTGAGGACTTAGCGATGTTTTTGGCTAGAGCCGAAGTAGATGAAGTTTTAACTCCACAACACATGGAAGAGATTGGTAGTCAATTTTTCGAACCGAATTCAATAGGTAACAAAGTTGTACTAATGGCAAAATCTTTGCTAAAAGGTAGATTATCTGGTGAAAGAATACTAAGGTGTTGGGGTGGTGGTGGAAGTAGTACAAACGGATGGGCGATTGAAGATGTTAAGGATAAAATACGAAAATTATTAGAGGAATTTGAATCTGGAGGAGATGCAAAAGAAGCATATAGATGCATAAAGGAGTTAGGTATGCCATTTTTTCATCATGAAGTTGTGAAGAAGTCATTGGTGATTATAATTGAGAAGAAAAGTGAGAGGTTATGGGGTTTTCTCAAAGAATGTTTTAGTATGGGACTTATAACTATGTATCAAATGACAAAAGGTTTTGCTAGAGTTGCAGAATCACTTGATGATTTGGCTTTAGATGTACCAGATGCTGAAAAACAATTTAAAGTTTATGTTGAAAGAGCTGAGGCTGAAGGATGGTTAGATTCCACTTTTAGTTTCAACAGACTTGGACATAATTCCATGGAAAATGGATTTTGTTGAATCATATTTCTAAGGTACACTCTACTATTCTTTTACTTACTTGAGCACAACATTAGTGTGCATGTAATTTTCATCTATGTTGCTCGCACTCTACAAAAATATTGCAGCGTCCGTGTAAGATCTCCGAAAAAAATTTGCACTGTATTTGGAGGATCTAACACGCCCACATCCACATTTTTTAAGAGTACGAGGATTTGACATACACTCATCATTACACCAAAAATAATCTTTAGCAACAATTAAATAACAACAATAGCTTAATTACCACTAAATATGTCTTTATAGACGCAATTACTAGTGACACTCTTAGTGAATTCCCCTAAAGCCTATAGCGGCAGTGAATTCAATGAACTATTGTCAGTAAATATTTTAGTACTTTTTGTTAGTGTGCAAATTTATTACAGTTAAAAATTGTTTTTGTTGTAGGGCGTCTATATATTAAACTTCAAGTGGTTCATATATTTCACTAACTCAAATTTTAGGTTTGTGTTCTCTCTTTTTTTTTCCAGGACCATATAGTGTGTAGCAACATCATCCAAATTGTTGTAGCAAAATGGATTTCTTTACATGGACAATAGAGGGATTATAAAGGAGGAGGCCACCATGATTAAAATTGAGGAACTGCAGAGATGAAAGCCCACAAAAAGTGCTCAGCAGAAGAGATCAACTTGCATCATCTTTATATAATTATATTATATATACATGTCCATGTCCATTTTTGTTCTACTCAGACTCCACTTATGAGATTACATTGGATATGTTGTTGTTGTCGTCGCTTTTTGTGTTGAGACTAATAAATTGTTTGTAGTGTGATTGAATTGTTACGTGTACTATTGAATCTTATAGTATAACATTTTAACCTTTTTGTTACCATTATATTGAGCCAAATATACTGTCTTTTTTACCTTCTTCTATCCAAATAAGATAAGATTAACTATATGAATTAGCAAAAGTTGTTTTTTGGTGAAGAGGTGATGCGCAGATGCTCAAGTGAGGAGGTGTGAGAGGGTGGATATAACGAGTACAAGGAGAGGTATGTAGAGGTAGGACGAAAAAAGTATTGGAAAAATATGATTAGACAGGACAAGACGCAACTACAAATTATCGAGGACATGACATTAGATAGGAGGGTATGGAGGTCATATATTAGAGTAAATTGTTAGTAGGTATGGTCATGGAGTATTATCTTGATTTTTGAAGGATTTATCCTCTTTCTTGTGTTTAGGTTATCACATTATTTCCTATTTTTCTTATACTCAAGCAGAGGATTTTTCGCAAAAAATCTACTATAAGTCTCTGCATGCCCTCTCTTTTTTCTTTTTTCTTTTTTAATTCAAACGTACGAATATAAACAAACTTAAATAGATAATAATAAGTTTATTTTTTATTAGCCATATATTATTTTTTTTGCGTACTTGACCCTTGAGGTACCACACGTGGATATAATTATAAAGAATTATACAATTCTTATCACACACATTTTTCACGTATATCCAATCTTTCATATAAATGCTCATTTTTATTTTTGAAGAAATTAAAAATAAGGGAAAATGCTTCTTGCCGCTAGTACATTTATTTTATATAGATGCTTGATTTTATTTTTGAAAAACGGAAAAGGCTCAACAATATCCCTAAACTATTCGAAATAGCTCATATATACCCTTAAACTTTATTTCGACTCAAAACTACCCTTCCCGTCATACTATTGGGTCAAAAGTACCCTTCTTATTAACGAAAGTTGTTAAATGCCATATGGATGCCACATTACATGCCAATAGGATTCTACTGCCACGTAAACTAAATAAAAAGGGTCAAAAACACCCTTAAACTATTCTAAATAACTCATATTTACCCTTAAACTATATTTCGGCTTAAAACTACCCTTTCCGTCAAACTATTGGGTCAAAAATATCCTTCTTATTAACAGAAGATGTTAAATGCCACGTGGATGCCACATTGCATAACAATAAGGTTCCAATGCCAAATAGACTAAATCCTAATTACTCCCCCCCCCCCCCCCCCCTCTCCCCCCCTCATTTCATTATTTCCAGAAACGATATATTCACCCGTTCTCCCTCATTTCGCGGCTAGGGTTTCATATTTTTCTTCGTGGTTGGGTTTCAAAGTGGATATTAATGCTTGTAAGTGAGTAAATATTTTTTCTTATTTTATAATGTTTATGATTTCAAAGCATAATAGTTAGGATTTCACAATTTTCCCCTATCAACTAAGGCTTCGTAGCTTTCTTCCGGGCTGAGTTTCAAAGTGGATATTCATGCTTGTAGGTTAGTAAATATTTTTTCTTATTTTATTATGTTTACGATTTCTAAGTATGAGCTAGAATTTCACAACTTTCCCATCATTTCGCAGCCAAGGTTTCTTAACTTTCTTCGGAGCTAAGTTTCAAAGTTGATTTTCGTGGTTGTAAACATAATAAAATAAGAAAAAAGTTTTACTAACCTACAACCAAGAATATCCACTTTGAAACCCAGCGACAAAGAAAACTGTGAAACCCTAGCCGCGAAATGAGGGAGAAGGGGTGAAATCGTTTTTGGAAAATAATGAAATGAGGGGAACATGAGTAATTAAGATTTAGGGATTTAGTCAACGTGGCAGTGGAACCCTATTGACGCGCAATGTGGCATCCATGTGACATTTAACAACTTCCGCTAATAAGAAGGTCATTTTTGACCCAATAGTTTGACGGGAAGGGTAGTTTTGAGCTGAAATATAGTTTAAGGGTAAATATGAGCTATTTCAGATCGTTTAAGGGTACTTTTGACCCTTTTCCTTTTAGTATATGTGGCAGTGGAAGTCTATTGGTGTGCCATGTGGCATCCACATGGCATTTAACAACTTTCGTTAATTAGAAGGACACTTTTGACCCGATAGTTTGACAGGAAGGGTAGTTTTGAGCCAAAATATAGTTTAAGGGTATATATATGAGCTATTTCAGATAGTTTAAGGGTATTTTGACCCTTTTCCGTTTGAAAAATAACAATGAATAACATCCATGAGCTTAAAACATCATAGTTTAAAACTATATATTATATTTTAAATTTAGACAAGACGATAATTTATGTTGAAATAAGAGTCGAAGGAGATGTGATTGGGTCTGAACCTTTAGGAAAAATATGTTTCTTTATGTCGAACTCGTAAAATTTCTTCATAATGTTTGAAAATCATAGTTGTAGGAGATCAAATTGTATCTGAACCTTTAGGAACACGTCTGTCAATCTCAAACCCGCACAACTTCTCTATGTTTGATGGATGATTTTTTAACACTAGAGTTGGGGGAGATTTAGTTGGATCTGAACCTTTAGGAACACGTCGCTTGATATCAAACTCGCACAATTTATTTTATTTGATGGATGATGATTTTTGAAAACTTGAGTTAAAAGAGATTTAATTGGATCTGAACCTTTAGAAACACGTCTTTTGATGTCAAACTCATATCCTTATTTTAAATTTGATGGATATTGTTTGAAAATTGAAATTGAGGGAGATATATCAATATCGATATATACCCTATACCACACCAACACAATAATACCAAAATTACGATATTAAAAACTTTAATATGACATAATAATTCGATATATACCATACCATGTCCACCCCTACTCTCATCTTAATTTTTTTCTAACCAAAACTCAAATCCGAACCTCTTTGATTAAGTGCATGTGCAACAATATGTTGGTTCAAAAAAGCTTTTAAATTGACGCCTCACCCACCCCCGCACCCCCCGCGGCCCTTCTCTCCCTTGTTTTTCCTCTCTGTCATCGCCGGCCACTCAACGACGATCTCAATCATGGGAGAGATCGAAGAAGCATCCACCGGCGCCGACGAGATGTCTCCACTGTTATCGGACCCGATTCCGTCAACCCGGACTAAGTCTGTTAAGACCAAGGTCCCGGAGATCAAGGTCCATCTGTATAAGCAAGGGAAGGGTCCGATCGACGAATTCACGTCGTCCTTAGGTGGATGGGAGCAAGACCAGCTAGAGGTTCGTGATATTCTAGACAAATACGGGTTCAAATCGGTCTATGCATTCAAACCGGAGACTGGCCGAGGTGTTCCTATCAGATTCAATCCCCGTAACGGCCGATCGATTCTAACCTATAGAGATGGATCCGAGATCCATATTGATGGAGAACCTAAGGTACAATCATCTCACACAATTCACAATTAAGTATATGGCCTGTTATAATTTGTGCTCCTTATCTGTTGTCCCATAATTTGTTTCTTTTGGACGTTATTGCACTATTGTTTGTGTTATTAGACGTGATGAAATTCAGCTATATATTTTTAGCAGTGGGCACCTGGTTCTTGCTGCCTCCCACCAATATAGGTATTGGGTAACTCTATCCATCAAGTCTTCCATAGCTGAAATTCAGCTATATATTTTGACCTCCTGGTTCTCGTTCCACGACTACTAGTTGCACCCTTGATGCTACAGTTCAGATACATTTCTTATTCACGTAGTAATAGTTCGTTAGTGTGATAGTTATATAGGAATATAGGATTATAATCCATAATTTGTAATGCAATAAATATTTAATAAGCGATGGTTATAGAATCAATAATATGTACCGAGGGTTCTATGATTTCTGAATTTTGATATTGAATGAATTGTTGTGTAGGGATTGCCTAGATTAAGTGTTTTGTTAGTACATATATAACTATCCCCTACTTTATCATAAATAAAATGATAGATAGATTTTCACATAACTCATGCAGGTATTATCAATACGGGAGTTTAATATTTAAAACCATAACATTGCAATAGTTATACAGAGTTCTATACCAAAATTTGAATTTTTTGTTAATGTCCCAGTGATTATATTAGTATTGCAGCAGTTTATGTTGCAAAACAAATGTAAATTAGTCATGTAGAATTTTATGTTGGTATCGCTTTCCGCTTATGCAGCCCCTACCAAACCATGTGTCTCTTTAACTCTCTGTGAACTAGGATAGAATTTGGCCAACTTTGAAGATCTATGAATTAGGAAAACTTATCTCTTTTGAGACATATGGTAATATTGCATGAACGACACGGAGAAGATGAAATTTGGAAAAACATGATGTACTTTTGGGCAAAACATTTGGGATTGACACTAAACTCTAAAAGATTGTACCATCAGTTTCTTGGCGATTTAAGTTTGGAGACAAATACAGTGCTCGGAAATGATAGATCTTGAGTCTCTCGGAGGAAGTGGATTTGGCAGCAGGTGTAGGATTTACCTGTATTTTGCACTTCATTTTTTCCAACTGGTAAATTTTGGATAAGAGTTATTAGTTGAGGATTGAAACTTAAATTAACGGTGTGAACAGAAGGCTCAATTGTTGTTCATTGATTAGTCGTTTGAATGGATAAGCTTATATTTTCAAGGTCTCATCTAGTTCTTTCTATCTTTTAAAGAGCTCTTCCTCAGGCAATTTCCATTTTTTTTTCTAGTGAGCATTTTGTGATCAGAGCTTTCACAATACTTAATTTTAACATCAGAACTGACACTGAGTATCTCTGGAAAGGAAGCAGAAACTGCCTAGTTGAGGAAAGTTAATGTGCTGAGTTTTGCAGTTTGGCATTTCAATGTCGAAAATTGGAATACCAAAATAGTTATGCTCTTTGTGTCAATTGATCGTTCTGTAAACGTCAGTAGTAACATGATCTGCAGTTACCCAGTTATATCTTGAATATTTTGCAAGAGGTTTTCTTGAAATGCAGTGTGAACTTTGAACCTTGTTGAATACTTCCCTGAAACTGTTGAAAAGATATCAAATTATGTTACTGCTGGTTCTCCTGAGCGCTTTCATTTGAAAACAAAAATTGGCAAACAGGGAGAGCTTATCGTAAGATAAATAAATTCTTCTATGAATCCTATCAGAGAAAAAATCTTTAAATTAGTATCCATGTTGAGATAAATAAGGTCCATATTGGGATGCCCTAACAATGAAGAGCATGAAAGGAAATGCTCATGGTAAATGAGATTAAATTGTCCTTTCTATATAAGCAAGTTGTATTTCTCAGTCCAAGAAAGCTGAACTAGATGTGAAAATGTCATAAAATGACTTTACCAAGGCATTCTTGTCACTAAAATGACCATATTTCACATGGTTCTTCACAAAATAGGTTGTTATATGCATAGATGTGATTCTAATAGTTTATCGTCTTTGTTTATAGGACTCGTTGATCCAACCTGTTACCAGGATATTGGTTGGTGTTGCAGTGATCACCATATTGATAGTAATGGTGATGAAAGAGTCTCCAGAATGGGCCAAAAAGTTGAACATCACTGGTGGTAATATCCCACCATGGGTCCTGGCTGCTGCGGTTATTCTGTTCACGCGCATAAGGAAGAGGACTAAGGATTTCTTTGGAAAACGCCCGTGATGAACTGCTTCTTAACCACAGGCAACTAAATTTTCTCGAAATTTTTGCATGCTTTCTTTGTGCTTTATACTATAGTTTTTGGATTCACATGTTACATATAAGCTAATCTAATCTTATAATCCAGTCGTGTGCATGCCTTTCTTCCTCCTTTTTTCTTGTTGAAGAATTTTTCGTCATCACCGTGAATTGTCTGGCAATGAGTGGATTCTAGATTGCTTTCTTGATGATGTTATACTATGAAAAGCGCATTCTCACCATGAGTGAGATGTACGAAAACAACACCTTGTCTCAAGCATGGAAAAGTTTGAAGAGTTGCATCTGTTTAGAAAAGATAAAAGTTGTAACGTTAGGAAATTTTTTTCTTCTTAAGGGTACGTTCTTTGGAGACAAACCAAACAAAAATGCTTTTCCCATCTCTCTATTGAGATACAATAAATACCTAAGGTGATATTTGTTTTAAGGCAGAAAGAGTATAAAATTCTTGAAGAGCAAAATATGTAACTCAAGTAGAGAATATAAATCGTTTTTGTTTTGAGCTGAGAGTCTACTAGAAACAATAGTTTATCTCATCTTGAGGTAAAAGTAAAGTTTGTGCGCACTATATTCTATCTAGGCTATTACTTCTTCCGTTCCAAAACATTTTAATTGTTTCTTGGTTTGAGAACAAGGCCGTTACTGATATATTCTATTTTTATCCCATTTTTTCCTTCTGGTAAGTTACACTAGCCATAAGAAGGTATCAGACTTGTAATTAGTGCTTGAAGAAAGGGATAAAATAATCCAAGGCAAATATCATTGACAAAACAAAACCAAGACCGTTCAAAACACCCAACTTCATTAAAAGTGTAAGAATTCTAATAATTACAACTTCTTCAAGAATTCTAATAATTACATAATTAAGCAGTAATGCTCCTTAGACAGTCAAAGTCAGCAGGCAAATATTGATAATCAAAATCAAAGACAGGAGCTGATAATGGCTCAACCAAGTTGCTCGTCCCCTCGTGCATATCCATATTCTGCAACTCTAATTCCCATGCATCCACTTGTAATCCCTCACTAAAACTTGTCAATGAACTTTCCTCTTCTTCACCAACAATATTCAATTTTCCTTTAGACCGACTTTTCTTCTTCTTAATAGCACACAGAACAGTATCTCTGCAATCCTTGTCAAATTTGTCAAGTATATGCGGAGAGAGGTCGTACTCCTTCATCAACCAGTGACCATGTTCCTGTTTATACCCCTTCTTCTTATAACACATGCTCTTCTTGTATCCAATCACTGCTCCAACCCCATTCTTCCCAACAGGTTTGCTCTTGTCTTCCTGTTTCCAACTGCCGCCCTTATTTCCCACATTACGACAATACCTCGATGCGCTTTTCTTCTTGAGATTTGTGATGAAGAAGCGATACTGACTAGAGTCGTCTTCATTACAACACGATACTCCTTGATTGTAAATATCCCATGGTTCTTGTTCACCGTAAGTATCAACATGAGTAGTGATGAATCCAGAATCATCCATCAATTCTCCAGCAATGAATCTCAATAAGAAAGTAACAGCTTCTTCATCAGTAGGACTGAATCGGAAACCCTCTTGCAAATTCTCCATTATACACTTTTTTTTTCTCCTCAAAACTATAAGAATGAATGAATGAAAAGAAAGAAAACAGGGTAGCCATTTATACAGAGGCTTTCAGAAAGACGCTGCATACAAAAATTTTAGGAAACTTTTTTTACATTTTATAGAAACTTTTATTTTTGTCATTTACACGGTTTCTAATTTTAACCAAAAATATTTAAGGAAACTTTTTTTAGGAAAGAGTTGTGACTATGTTAATTATTAGATTTTTTTTTCCCAGTCACTGAGCAATTAGTTATTTAATAAGGAAATAATAAATATAAGTCTACTTTCAACTCTAATTTTTCTTTATAAGGTAAGTAACTATAATTTAACACCTTGTTTTGATCTTGGGAGTTAGGAAAATCCACAAGTACTGCCCTCAACTATACGCGATATTCTAACTACACACCTTAAGTATACATTAGACTTATTATCCCTCTGAATTATTTTAAATTGTAATAATCGCATCCTTTCGTGCTGAGGTGGCATAGAGAGTGTGTTCACTCTCTTAGGGATACGAAAAATTTATTAAAATCTAATTAATATGGACACGTGTTCATTTTTTATAATTACGTAGAGAGTTAATTAATTTTAAAACTTATATTTCTCTTTTTCTTTATGAAATAGAGTCAAATTTTATCATTCACAACATGAGTTTAATTTAAGCAACATAATTTAAGTTTTGAAGGAAAAAAAGGAGAAGACTGCAAGATCATAAGCCCCGTTCAGTTAGCCCAGTGGGCCACGTGAATAACGTGTCAAACTGGCCAATGTCGCTCCCGAGCAGGAGTCGTAGGCTCCACACGAACCTGCATCTCTGCAGAAATGGCCCGGGGACTTTCCTGGGTCCTGGCCCACCCAACGGAGTGAACCTTGACCCATTCACATCGTCTTGCAGTCAAGTTGCATTACAATAGCAGACAATACGATTAAAACTAAGATTAAAGAACCTCCACAAACGGTGTGGAACAAACAAACGGCAATAGCTATCAAAGATTCAGTCTTCTATATCAAAATACTATAATTTCATATCTAAAACATAACCAATGGAAGTGAATTTAGTAAGAACTAACTACTAAAGTAACACGATATATTTAGTTCGTTGACTTGGGGCAATAAGACAAATAAACTTGATTTTCATTTAGCTTATAGCTAGAAAGATGAGAACTACATACAAGTAGGGGCACAGATACTTCAATTCCTACTGTTGTTGGCATTCCACAAGTAAACTACCTAGTAGTAGGAGCCTACAGACAATTTTGAAAAACAAAACATAGTACTAATCCACTTCTATATAGTTGGATATTTAGAGATAAACAAGATATTAGGAACATTGGCTTAATGGAAACAAAGTGCCCTGCTCAAATTGATCTACTCCCTTTCATGATCATCATGAAGTGAAATCCTGTCCATGATATTGGCCACCACCTCTTTGGACTCCTTGAGAAGCTTGACACTCTTTTTGAGCCTATTGCGTTTCTCAGCAACCAAAGGTGACTCGTCAAGCATTCTCTCAATACCACCACCATGTGGTGCCATCAGATCCTGTATGATCTCGTTTTCCATCTCCTTATTAATCATGTTTCGAATGCTGAACATTATGTGTAAGGCCATAGAATCCACCAGCCTCATCAGCACAATTTTCCAGTAGGCCATCATTCTCATCTTCAAATCGAAAGCCTGTTGCACCACATCTAGATGCTTCCTCAAATGACCAACGTCGATTACTCCTACCCCTTCAAGGCTTATCACGGAGTACTTCCCATGATCATTCATAATCTCCATGAACGTGTGTTGTTGAGCCATGAACTTACTATAAGTAGTTAAATAGTCAGGATTACAAGTGTAATCAGTCAGCTTTTCCATCCCGATGATTTCCCTTACCCAATCAACTGATTCATTCTTTTTCTTGGCAATCAAGTTTTGGGCTGCTCTTCTAGTAGAAGACTGAAGCTGTGGATAGTTCTCACAATGATGCATTAAAACTATGATTACAACTAGCTCTAAGTAATTCCACAGTTTCCCCACAAAATCCTCTGGAGAGGCAGCAATTTCCTTCACTTTTCTCTGCAAAACATTGAGGAAAACAGCTCGAGGAAGGAAGTTTGGCAATCCAATCCCTTTTGTTTCCTGTAAAACCATGATCTCTTCCTTCAAGAATTCATCCACTTTCTCAAAATTCTTGGTATGCAGCTCATTAGAGTATTGATTAAGCATTTCAACAATTCTAGCTGCAGAGTGCATTTCTTTGTCATCAGGATACTCATCAAACTCCCCACTTAAAAGAATTTTCTTCAATGAATCCTTTGATGAACTCAGAATACGCATAAATGCCGTCAGAGCTTCAGCCACAGAAGTCAGATGTGGAGGAAGCCTGTTGAGTTCAGCAAGATTGGCAGCAAGTCTATCATTGATCTTCCTCACAATTTCAGGCAAGCATTTTGAAATGATGCTTGCTTGAATACGCACCAGCTTTTGTGCCAAAACAGGAACACTAACCATTGATTTATCAATCTTCGACAGAAGTGGATGAGTTGAAAAAAGCCTTTGCTCATCACTCCTAGCTTCTTCATAAGACTCATTCCCAATTCTATTCCTCACACAAACATAGCCAAGCCCTATATTCACTTCATCCGCGGTAACCTTTTCAAGCAGCCCTTCAGGGGCTTTATCAGCTTTTGTCACAACAGCCAGAGTCCTTTCCCCTGTCTTGTCCACTTTCTGAGACATTCTAATAGACTCACAAGTAGGGAAATCAACCGTAGCTGATAAAACATTCAAGATTATGCTTTCCTCAGGAACTATATATTTCATAATAATATCGTAAATTTGCTCATAAATGTCTTCAGGTTGACCTTGTACAGCAACTCTAGTAATACCAGGTAAATCCACCATGGTCAAATCAGGGACACCATTTTTTTTAACTACTAATGTTAAAGGGTAGTTCGATATACCTTTACCATGTCCAGCAATCTCATCAGTAGCAAGAATGATAGCATCTGCAATGCCAATTTCATCCACAGGGAGTGACTTGTTATTGTACTTCAACTGAAGACTTGGTGCAGTGATGTTTGGATCATTCTGCAGCCTCATCACAAGAGGGACCCTGGTGCAAATGCCTTGTCCTCTAGGAAGACTGATCCCAGCAAGAGATTCAAGAACACTGGACTTTCCAGAAGATTGATCTCCGACTACTACGATCGTTGGGAGCTGGATACCTTCTTGCATGATGTTAAGATGGCGGAGCTTGTCTATACAGTCGAGAAGTGGACGAATTCTATCATTGAAAGATGCAACAATAGGAGGATGAACAACACCAGAAGCTACTACTGCAAGAGGTTTTGGATCAAGAATTTCAATTGAATCACAAATGCAACCATTGGTGTTTTGGTAAGCCATACTTTCTTGATACTCTAGTAAGTAGGAAAAAATGGTTATGAAGGTTTCTTTGAGAGGTGAAAATGGTTGTGGTAAAGCTCAAGTATATAAAGAACTTAAAAGGGGCATAATTTTCTGACTTTTCTACTATAGTTGATGAAGTGAGTGTCGAAGTGGTGCAGTTGTGGGGCAGCTCCTCTAAAGGTATCGAATTCGTGTTTTGAGTATGAAATTCTTTTATTAAGGCGTGTTGCCTCTAATGAAATTTTACGCCATACAAATTTGAATTAGCTCATGTACTCCAAAATGCAAGTACAAATAAGATATTTCAAGATTAAACTTAGAATGATATTTATATATTTGATTGACGATATATATATGATCAATCAAAAACACTATATAAATTTTATTACAAGCTTAACCTTATTATATCCTATTTAAGATAATTTAATCTGCATGTACCAAAAGACTCCTTCCGGTTTATGGGAATTTGATTCAATGGGATATAAAATTATGTACTAATAAAAAATAAAGGGTGTTGCTTAGACTGTTCAATAGTAAGACAAATTATTGTACCTTAAAGTGGCTGAGAATATTACTTTAAATTATTGTACCTTAAAGTGGCTGAAAATATTACTTTAGAGATTTGATTGAATGTACCCCTCTTTTTATTATAGGATTTACTGTATAAGTTATAACTCCTCCTTCGTTCCTTTTAAGTTGTTATATTTTTCTTTTTAGAGTTAAATAACAAATATTTTAATTAATATTTTATGAATTTTTTTTATCATATTGATATATAAAAAATTATAATTTTATAGTATTTTTTTAATATTTAAGTTTTTAGTTTAAAATATCAAGTAACATGATAACTAAAAAAGATCATTGAGAAAGCAATATATAACAAATCATGATATTAGCAATACGTCATGTCGTCACCTATTAATTAATTATATATGAATAAACATGAGTAAAAGACAAACTGTATACCCACAATACATCAAACCAAATAATGGATAGAAGATAATCATAGCATAACTAATCTCAATATTTTTACGGAAAAGGGCCTAAAATACCCTTGAAGTATTAAAAATGGTACACAATTACCCCCCATCCACCTATTGGCCCCCAAATACCCTTCACATCCACCTTTGGGTCCAAATTTACCCCTTCATTAACGGACCAAAATTAAAAATAATTAAATAATATTTTTTAATTACGTGGCACTCAACCATTGGTTGTTACTAAATATATTTGTAAATTTCTTGTTATGTATATTGTGCAATATTTATTAGTTTATATTTTGTATTCAATTGTTATTTTATTATTGTATTTTGGGGTCAGTTTTTGTTAATTTTGATAATGTATCATTTTTTATTCATTCCTTTATATTTTTTCACATTTGTAGATATTCAATAATTTATGAATACATTTTACATGACTATGATATTTTAGATTTTATTAATGAACTTTTGTTGGATTTGTATTGTATGCTATGAAATTTTTATGTATTTGTATTTATAATTTTTTCTTAGAATTTTGTATCCTTTCTCAATAATATTCAAATTAGTATGTGTTTTATCAAAAATATACATACGTGAAGTAAAAAAGAAGAAATGACTAAGTTTCAAAAAATCAATTAATCTTATGATTTAAGAAAAATCGACTTTCCAAATTGACAGAGTCGCCACTTAATTTTGAGAAAATTAAGAAAACTTATAATTTATTTTTTCAAAAGATTTAAAAACAGATAAAAATCAATTGAAAAGGGTTCGAAGTTCAATGTACATTCCGAGAAGGTGTTAGGCCCTCGAAATGCCCGCTAACTTGCGGTTGACCGGCGATTTGACTAAAATGACTTTTAAAATAATTTTCCCAAATTTGACTAATGTTTAAAAAAAAATTAAATTTTACTTATTTATTTATTATTATACTTTCTAAAATTAATTATCTTAAGGAGGGAAATAAACTAAAGGGTTATTCTAAAGGGGATAATTTAAACATTTGACAAAATTAATAAATAGAAGAAACACTAAGCAAAATCTATATGTATATAAATAAATTTTGAATATAAAAAAAATGACTATCACTGGAGATTAATTAAATTATAATCAAAGTATCAGTCAATATAAGGACAAGTAAATAAAGAGATAGAGAAAGGAAAATTTGAACTTGGGCTAACTTGCCCAAATTCTATTAAGTTGGGCTTTTAGCCCACCTGTCCTAATACTAGAATGACCCATTAAAATGGGTTATGTCCCACTTTAACTCTTGCTGGGCCTGCTGGAAAATTTGCTGGGCCTTTGATCCCTACTTTCTGCCTGCATTTTCTATTTTTTTTTTGCACCTGTATATTATATTTTCCGACTGTATATCAGTGTATACAGCCGGTATATCGACCTGTTCTTCAACTTTTGGGGGGCTGGACGACTCGGAGATGCGAGGGAGATAAGTCCGTCATGGACTTTTTTAGGGCAGCAAACCGGGACTACGAGCTTGCGACAACTTCATCACAAATCCTCAATGAACGGACTAATATCAATGTATATATCCTTCTCCTATTTTTTTTTTTTGGACTACTATGAATGTTCAATTTTTTTTTTCTTATATCAATGAAAAATATATCATGAATAATGAATAATCAATAATGAATATTGAATATTGAATATTGAATGTTGAATTGAAAAAATGAATTGAAATGAATTGAATTCTTGAATTCTTGAATTATGAAATAAAAAATAATGAATCTTGGATTATGAACTTCATTCTTGAATTTTATTTTTTTATTTTTTTGAATCTCTTTGAATCTTTTCCCCTTTTTTTTGAATCTCTTTTGAATTTTTTTTCAATCTTTTTTCCATGAGAAAGAAGAAGAAAAGAGAAGGTATTTATAGGAGATTGATATGGTAGATTAGGGGGAAAATGGAATGGATTGGGATAATTTGAAATTCAAAATTTGAAATTCAAATTCAAAATAAAATAAAAAATAATAATTTAGGGGGGCAAATGGAATGGGTTGGGATGAATTTGAATTTCAAAATTCAAAAATTCAAATTCAAATCTCTCAAAAGATGTAGTTGAGAATTAGTGGGTTGGAAATAATTGAATTGGATCTTGACCCAAATATTTCTCAAAGTTGAGTTAAGTTGGAAGTCTAAGATGGATTAAATTTAAGAAATAGCCAAATTGTATTACATTAATAAATTTGGCTAAGACAAATTATTATTAATTAATTAACGAGCTTCTTAATCTAAACAAAAATAAAATAAAATAATTAATTTAATCATAAACTTAGTGATTCAAAAATATAACCATGCTTTAAACTAATTTAAAAGACTACTCACTAAATTTAAAATATTTTTGAGATATTTTTTTTTGAATAATCATAAAATATACTAATTATATACGCAATTATGTATAATATATATATTAACTAAAAACTTTAAGAAACGACAAAAATAAAGAATATTCAAAATAACGCGAACTTTATATTTTTTCCTAAATTTATAAAACTAATTATTTTAAATTGTTTGAGAATTTAAGAAGCTCGTGAATTAATTCCTACCGGGGAGGGTCAAAATTGGGTGTCAACAGTATGTATGCTATTAATAATTGTATTCATTCAAAATCTCATTTTCTATAGTTATGAATCTTGTATTTGTTTCTAATTGAATCCATCCCAAATGTATACTAACTAGATATGTATATTATTTACATGAAGAACAAAATTCTATTAGTTTCTTTTTTTTAATATATATATATATATATATATATAAATTTCAGAATTTTGTATCCTTTCTCAATTTGTATTTAAAATCGTATGTATACAATTAATATTTGTATTCATTCAAAAATTATGTTTCATAGTTTATGAATTTGACATTTTTTTCTAATTTGTATTTATTCTAAAGGTATGTCAACTAGTTATGTATTTTTATTTAAGAATGATTACACCAAATATTCAATTATTTCTTTTCAATTTTATATTTCATTCTCACTTTTTCATCATACTATTTTGTTGTATTTTATATATTATTATAAAAAATTCTAAATAAAAACTAGAATAAATAGAAATACAAATAAAATACATATTGAAATGAATATGAAATACAAGATTTTTGAAGAAAAAAATAATTACAGAGGGAAAAAATATGAATACAAATATATTTCTTAAATAACTATATAGATACATTTGGAATGAATACAAACTAATAAAAAACTATAATGAATATAAATAGAATATATTTGGAATGAATACAATTTTAAAAGGTAAAAATTCTGGAGAAAAAAAAAAGAACAAAGTTTAAGTTTTCTTTGAAAATGTAACTGATGAGAAAATTAAGTGATACTTACATTTTTTCTGAAATATTCTCTCCCTTGATTTTCTCTCTTTTGTTATTAAGTAATTATATTCTTTAAATAAAAACAAATAATAAAAACATAAATAAGATACATAACAAAGTAAAATTTGACATTTCTACTAAATATTGAAAGTTTGCTAATGAGCCCTCTTAAATGTTAAAATATTGACATTTTAAAAAATTTCCCATAGATTTTCACATGGCCCATTACTTGTCTAATTGTTTTGATTGTTCAGTCTCAAACTCTCAACTAAGTCTTCATTTGATTTTTGCCGAGTGCCAACAATTTGATGTTTACGTTTATTAGTAGGCGTTTGATCATAGATTTTTAAATTTTTTGACTTTCACGAAAGTTTATGAAGTTGAATTTCAAAAGTTTTATAACCAAATACTGATTCTGAAATAAATTATAAAAAGTAAAAAAATTTGATAATTAAACGGTTTGATGTTATCACGAGCATATAATAGAGACAATGTTGAAAATATGACACCATCATAAAAAGATGAGTGTAGTGTGAATCGTAAATTAGTAAAAATTAAAACGAATTAGAAAATTGAAATTTAACGAAGTTTATTTTGATAAAAAACACTTCAATTTGTTCCCTATTGGTGATGGAAAGAATGACTAATGTGCTAAATTGATAATATATACAAATATTTTTTTCTTGTAAATATCGTATGATATGATCTGGGACTTAAACTCATTGAAGTTATGTAATTTACATTGTCTCCATTACAAAACATTTTTGCTTCAATATTTATTGAGAAAATACACAAGTACCTCTTCAATCTATGTTCGAAATTTCAGAGACACACTTATACTATATTAAGGTCCTATTACCCTCTAAACTTATTTTATAAGTAATTTTTTACTCTTTTTCGGCCTACGTGACACTAACTTGAAAAAAAAAAGTCAAACAGCGTTGGGCCCACAAGATAGTGCCACGTAGACCGAAAAGGTGTAGAAAATTATTAATAAAATAAGTTCAGGGAATTAATAGGACCTTAGTATAGTATAATTGTGTGTCTGAGATTTTGGGCATAGTTTGAGGGGATACTTGTACATTATCCCATATTTATTTTGTTTCTTGATTATAAAAGCAAAAAGCTAAATTTTCAAAGAACTATTCTAAAAACACATGCAATAACAGTACAATAGTTGAAACAAATAGACAAGAACAAAAGTTAAAACTTTCTTTTAGATAATTGTTACGTATTATTTCATAATATATCGTATTATATTATATTATTTTAATAAATACACTGTTTGAATAGATTATAGCGTTTCACATCATTACATAATGTTAAATCTCTATAATTTGAATGGTACAACCTGCAAGAACTTGTAGGATACTAGGTAGAGCTACTAGGAAAAGGTCAGATAAATGCTAAAATAGAATTGTTAAATAGTAAAGTAAGAGAAAATATTAAGGTAACAACGTGATCACACCAAATCAGTCCTTACACAAAATGAGTCTTTTCGTCATTACCTAATTATGGATTTAAACAATACGATATGATACGAGTTTAAGTAACAATCAAAATAAATAGGTAAAATGCACAAGTACCCCTCTAGACTATGATCGAAATTTCAGAAACACCTTAATTAAACTAAGGTCATATTACCCCCCTGAACTTTTTTTTAAATTTTTTTTACACCTTTTGTCTTACGTGACACCCTCCATGACTCTACGTAATTTAGACGCGTGACAGATATTTGAATGCCACGTAAGCTAAAAAGGTGCACAAAATTACCAAAAATAATTTCCGGGGGGGGGGGGGTAATAGGACTTTAGTTTAGTTAAGATGTGTCTCTGAAATTTCAATCATAGTCTAAGGGGGTACTTATATATTTTCCCAAATAAATACTACGTTTAGACTAATAATACCATACAATAAAACGATAACAACCATACAAACAAGGTGTGAAAGTCCAATATCCATATGTTCACATACTGTAGATAATGTCAATTAATTTACTCATATATACCTTTGATTTTTCCTTGTCAACCACGTCTATAAATTAACACCCATCTCATACGTGAAATTGCTTATTTTCCATGTGATGATACATTATAGAGAAAATTCAAATATAGCGATAGTTATGCGCCTTATAATGACGAAAAATAGCGATAATTTGTGTATTTATTTTTAACATAGTAATAGTTAATTTCACGCAAGAAAAATATATTATATCTATATGTCATTGTATGACACTTGTATTTTATGAGATACATATGAATCATGATAGACACCCCCACCCACCATAAAAAATCACTTGTATACCATTATATTTTGTGAGATATGTTCGTATTTCAAATTTGAAATAAGAAGAAATGTATATTATGTGTATTTTCTACTAAGTTCAAACTTTCGTTATAGATTTTGTAATTTTTTAAAGTAATATTATATCATTTCGAGTAAATACAGGGGCACATGCAGGAGGGGAATTACCGAGTTCATGTGAACTCATGCTTCGATCTCCTCCACAAATCATACATAATAGATGTGTGAATTCACACTCGAAAAATCATATAGTGCAATGATGATTGGATGAACCTCTCCAAGTGTAGTTAGAATCTTGTTTTATTTTCTTTCTAAATTGAGTGACACGTCTCTAAATGGTTATTGATAACACTTTATATATATACGCACACCATTTGAATAAATGATTCTTAATTCTTGACCTATAATTTAATAATTTTAACAATTTTTAGTGATAAAACCTATATGTAAAATTGATCAAATTTATATATATCTTAGATAAATTTCTTCGTAATAGTGAACTCATCATTTCAAAATCTTGAATGCGCTTTTGAGTAAATATTGAAACTATAGTTGTTGTGTCGTGTAAATTTTTCCTACATTCATTTTATTTTAGACTATACCAAAATAAAAAAGGCATATCATTTAATCAGGGGCGAAGCTACTTTACAGGAAGGGGGTTCATCCGAATCCTCTTCAATGGAAAATTATATTATTTATATATATGATTAAAATAATTTTATATGTATATATAGTAAATGTCGAACCCTCTTCTTATTTCATATGTCTATTTCTACATATTTTAAACTCTCTTATTAAAAATCATGGCTCCGCCGCTTCACTTAAATCATACAAATTAATACAAAAAGTTGATATGCAAGATATATGTATGTTTAATATATAGTTGTTTGGTACAAACACTGAATGTGGCTCATGGTGACAACTTTCAATTTATTGTCCCTCCTTTGGAAAGTACTTCGAAGACGCAAATTAAATTGAGAATAGACATTAACTATAAACAACCATTGAGTGATTAAAAAAAATAAGCTTATATATATGTCAATAACACATACATATATATATATACTTTTATTGATTCCGTATAAATATAATTTATCAAAAATAAGTTTTTTTTTTACGAGATAGTGATAAAATCTACGTATATTCTATTTTAATATATTGTGGCACGTTTTGGCAATCATGTTCACACCAAAATAGCTCTTATTTTCTGTTTGACCAAGCTTTTGAGCTTCATTTAATCTTTAGAAGTTGTTTTTAAGAAGCTAAAAAAAAAATTGTCCCCAAAACAATTAAGTATTTGAAAAGCGTTTTTAAGAAAAATGCAATTAAAAACACTTCTTAAAAATTTAATTAAATTCAAATTACTTTAAAATAAATTAATTTTTAAAAGTTTGATCAAATAAAATATCGTTGGTGACAAAGTTAGGCACATTTTGGTCATGCAAGTTTACAAGTCAAGTGCCCTTTGTTTCCTTGGACTTTCTACTTTCACTCTCAAAGAATGAAGTTTTGGGACTATAAAGGTAATATATAAAATTAATTAAAGGCATGTTGTCTTATCAATTTCTTGTCTGGATATTTCGAAGAATTTTCTTACCTTTTGGTAAACTGTCCAATTAATTTATCTGTTTTAAGTTGAAACTTATAAAATTATTTAATTTACTAGTTAAATCAAGATATTGATAAGTTAAGAACCAAGACATTAGTATTATTACTATTTACTAAGATAATGGTAGTAATCAATAACATTTCCTTTTGCCAAAGGCTTAAAATTAGTGGTAACTTTAGTTCAAAGAAAAATAAAATTAATTACACCCTCTGTTTCAAAATAAGTGACCTCCTTATAAGAATCAGTTAATTGAAAAATCAATAAATATAAGATGAGGTTTAATAATGTTTTTTTTTTTTTTTTGAAAATTGAATACAATTAAGCAGATGGAGTATAAAGATATAATTGGAACATATTGATTTTAGTCTTGAATTTCTCAGATGACAAATAATTTGGAATGAAGAATTTTGGCTATGATAACACTTATTTTGAAACGAGAGAATATCATGTTATAGATATGTAAATTTTTTTTAAAAAAATATTTTTTTCTTTGAAAACATCTTTTTTAATATGATAATAGTCCAATAGTTTGTATCGATATTTTTGGCTCGTTTTTGGTCATGTGCGCACTACTATTTAGCAACCAACAGTGTAGCCTTCACACATGAGGGGCTTCTTCTAATTGTATGACGAGGGAATCCATAATCGCTATTTTTTGATTATTCACATGGTAAATTTCGTTTCAATTTAATTCGTAAACTGTATGAAGAAGTAAATTGTATTTGATAAACTCCTTGCATTAAGGTTGTCCGAGTAAATATGCAACAAAAAATCAAACTTAAAACTTTCTATTCGAAAGATCAGATGCTCAATCAACTCGGTCATCTTTATCGATACACACGTGAGATCTTTATACATCCATAAACCTGTGTTAATTATATTCCTTAATTTTATTCTAATCTGAGTGGATCAAGATCGACCTATTTAAGGGTAGTTGGCCATACATTTTTTGCCCCTTTTCCACCAATCTATCTTTAAATTTTCTAAGTGACGGTCTCTTAATTTTCCACAAAACTAGTTCATCTCATTATAATAATATCTTGGGTCTAGAACCTCTTGACCAAACATACATTATCGACATTTACTACTATATTTGTATTGGTCAATGATTCAATAGGAAAATGATGTAGTTAAAGTATCTAAGAGGGAAAATCCAACAAATTTATGAATTTGGCCATATGTATTATTATATATTTAAAAACATGATTTATTATAATTTATTTATAAAGTTGGACTATAGAAATTCGAATGATCCCTTCGACTCCTCTAGCTTTAGCCCTACTTATTGGGATTGCTACTAAAAATAAATACTACACCCTCTGACCCTATTTACTTGTTCATATTTCCTCTTTTAGATGTCCTTATTTATTTGTCCATTTTGACAAATCAAGAAAGAACAAAAAAAAATATTCTATTATACCCTCATTTAAACTTCTTGAAAATTTCTAAGTTTTAATTCATCCTTTTTGGACCATATTTAATAAGGGTAAAATTGTAACTTTACTATGTTAATTATTGTTATCTTAATATGTGTGGCTTTTCTAAAGTGCACAACTAAATAGGGACAGAGAGAGTATTAAACATTGAAGTTTCCTACTAAAAATGTTCGATAGCGCACTCTAACGGGGAAATGTTTCTCTTCTCATTTATGTCCTAGACAACAAAGGGCTGCTTGAATAAAGAATTTATTTATTTTTGTTTCAATTCTGTTTTTTCTATATTGGGTAAAATAGTGTGTTACAATCATATCGCTTATGATTTTCTGGTCCAATTGATTGCAAGGAAAATGAACATTTAAACCAGTTATAATGTCTGTATCATTCTTTTTGTGTTACCTCTGTTTCATGAACTTGATTCAAATTGATTATGCTCATCTGTCAACAACTAAGAAATGTACTTCAAAAACTGCATTAATAAGTTATACTGATTAATGTTATATATCATAATGATGGAGTTCCCATGGGCTGCAGTCATTATATTTTTTTCCACTTGCCAGTTGGAGTTCAACCTGCAACATTACCGCAACAATGTAATTTCATAAAACGTTCAATCTGCAAAATTACCGCAATAATGTAATTTCATAAAACCTAAAACGGGATTGATAATATGACGGAACAGAAATATGCTTCAGCTTACATGCTCTGTGAAGTAGGCAACAACTCTCTCTGCTCAGATTTCCAAACTTTCTCTGTTCAAAAGAGTAATATCATAGCTACGACGCGACTCATGAACCTGCTCACTTCCATATTTATTAGTTGTTTCCTTCATATTAAGACCTTATAATTCCTAACAACTATCTGTGAAAATTAATGTCTAAACTCCCAAAGTTCTGCACAAGCGATATCTAACATGTTGATCAATGAGACAATGTGAATCCTTCATCAACTAAAATTAGAATTTAACTAAGCCAGTGAATCCTTCATCCGGTGCCTTTGAGACATGGACTTAGGATCAACCCTTTCAGCTAATTCTAATTTGTACTAAACCAGTGATGTTAAGTGATCAGGCAAAAATAATCAATATTCTAAAGTAATCTGTAAATCACGAAATATTAGAAGATCATCAAATCATATCAAATAAGTTACGATATTAGAAAGTCATCAAAGTATATCAAATCAATTACAATATTAGAAAGTCAAGATAGAGGTAGGGCATTATTTACTCTAAATTGCAGAACCCTACAGTAAGCAACATAACCTCACATGATCATATTACTTTTGAAGTATCCACGCTTGATTTCAACTTTAAAGTAAGATTTATCAACATAATTCTGAGCTTTAACTTTAATCACTCTTTTTATAACATCCATGTCTTCCCGTTCATTGACATAAACATCATTTTCTTAACCCATTCAACAATCATTCCCATTTCAGTAAAACACGTCAGTCATCCTTGTCCTCAAGTTTTCTATCTCAAGCACACCTCGATCCTCCTCTATCAGCACATCTTGATCCTTCTCTATCAGCAGACCCTTGCTCCTTCTCTTCAAGCAGACCTTGCTCCTCCTCTTCAAGCAGACCTTGCTCAATCAGACCTTGCTCCAGCAGAGCCAGCTGAGTCTGGAGATCCCCAAGTTCAGCTAACAACACATTATACCTCCTTAGGTTTGCATAGCAAATCTGCCTAGCTCTTTGTCACAGACTTAGATTCTCACTATATCCGCTTACTCATGACTCTTTCACGATCTTTTGAGCACGGCTCTTTTACGATCTTGTAAGCTCAAGTACGGTACTTGACAACTTACTCACGACTCAAGTACGGTACTTGACAACTTACTCACGATTCTTTCACAATCTTGTAAGCTCAAGTACGGTACTTGACAACTTACTTACGACTCTTTCATGGTCTTTTAAGCACGACTCTTTCACGATCTTGTAAAATCAAGTAAGCCCTTTGAATCTAAGATGGCTAAGAGAATGCAAAGAAAGACTTAGAGAATTTCGAAAGAAGACTTTATATTGCTTGGATGATTTCTTACCCTTTGTTGGATTCTAGCAAATGAAGGCACCTCCTATTTATACTACAACCTAGGGGCCTTAGTGTAATTATAAAATTACATACAAGACTCTACTTATTTACACTTTGGTCTCTATTCTAGAAAAGTCTACACTTTCTAGAATATACTAAGGAATTCTTGAATTATCTAAGGCATTCTAGTGTTTTTCGTAGCCTTCTTGAAAACTCTAAAAGATTCTAGAGTTCTCTGCAAACCTCTCCACAACTCTACACCCTTCCGCCCCTATTCAAACGCAAAATTTTATTGTGATGTGGCGGGACATGACACTCTCTCCCACCTATTGATGCGACGACCACGTCGCATCGTAGTTGCATTGGTGTTGACACCCAGTCTTGACTGACCTTTAACAACTTTTAAGAATGCTATTAGATTAAATACGTATCTTTAAAATATATTTTGATTTTAAAATCTTAGTCGATTTTGTCCAAAATTATATATTTTAGTATGCATAATTTAAAAAAATTATTGTTAATATTATTGAAATATTTTAAAACTATTAATAAGTTTCAAAATAATTACTTCATTCAAATGTTTTAACATTTAAGTGATTTTAATTATATAAAGTATATTATAATATATGTAGTATTTTAATTGGATAGCAATTCTTTAATTCTTCCTCAAAATCATTTAAATCTTAGCATATTTCATTCTAATTTCTTTCAATTCTAGTCATTCCAATTCCAATTCATTTCAATAGTAACCACCTTTTCATTTCAATTCTAGCCAATTTTATTACAATTTTGACCATTTCAATCCCTATCCACTCCAATCTGATTTTAAGATTTAATCTTTTAATCTCAACCGTCCATCCTTTAATTAACCACAAGGTCGGAGAACCCCATAACAAATTTGTTCATCTTAGCCCTAGAATCCGCAACTATAGTAGGAACATGCTTTGATAGTTGAGTGAACTTGAGGCTATACTCCTTCACGCTCATACCCCTTGACGAAGGTTGATGAGTTCTTGCATTTTCCTCTCCCTTAATTCCAAGGGAAAGAACCTATCAAGGAAAGTCGTCTTGAAAGCCTCCCAAGTAACCCGACCTTCTCTAACTGGCCTCTCATCCTTCTATTGTTCATACCCAACTTGAGCCACATCTTTGTGTTGGTAGGCGACTAGTTCTGCCTTTTCTTGAGATGACACTGCTATAGCATCAAGGACCTTAAGCACTTCATCAATGAACCCTTGTCGGTCCTTCTCCACCTTTGAACTAAAGAAACTAGGGGGAATCATCTTTGTGAAAATCACTAATCCTTGAAGCGATGGTGTTAGCATTAGGGTTCAGTTGCACTCCAGTATCCCTAGCAACTTCAGTAGCCAGCACTTGAGTCAAACTATGAATAGTCGCTCTTATCTCAATATTAGACATAACCCTTTCTTCAATAGGAACTTAAGGGCTTTGAGGAGATTGATGGGGAACCGCCTCATTCAAATTCTCCTCTTCGGCCCTTCGAGCATTGTTCCTTCTTGTATTCATTGCCTATAAGCAAAATAAAAGGATTAGAAGAACGGACTAGATAGAATTAAGACTCTAGGCATGACTAAGGAATAACAAGAGAGTGAAAGTTCCTAAGCATCACATAGTCTTTCATTCATAAGTGTGCACGTTTCAAAATTATGAATAAGACCTTACGAAGACGTGGTTTAGTGAGACCCCAATCCTAAGATTCCTCAACTTCATGCTCTGATATCAAGTTTGTAACGATCCAAAGTACCCCCCTAGTCATTATCGGCGGCGGCGGCCTCGAAGAGGACTAAGACAAGCCCTTAGCATATATCATAGCACATCATAGGTTAAAAATGCGAAAAATTTAAAACTTTACGTAGTGAAGTGTACATAGACTTATCGCATATCATATAGGGAGTTTACATAGAATCCTCGCACACGAAGTTTACATAGACTTCTCTTTTAGCATAAGAAACATATAAGAGTCTAAAAGTCTCATTTCACATATAAACCATCTATAAGAGTACAAACGTTTGGAAATAGCCAATACAATAACAATACGCCATTATAGGCTTACAATAATTGACTCAATGATAAAAGAAAGAGTAAATGTCTCTATGCGTAAACAACATCATAGCTAGAGTGAAACTTGGCAACATCCTCGAACTTGAGGACTCACCAATGACTTGGAAAAAGATCCAAGTCTTTCTTGCAATCGGCCATGAACTCCTCAATGGCCCGAACCTAAAATGTTTGAGAAAAAGAGAGAAATATGGGTTAGTACATCACACGTACTAAATATGACTTCTATGCACAAAAATCATCAATGCATAAGAAAAAGACACTTTAGTCAAAATTATGTTTTTATAAATTTAACTCCGCATGCACATATAGTACGCATAGTAAGTCAATTCAATATAATATCAACCTAACATGTAGACCACCTAAGCAATACTTGTGCAATGCCAAAGATAGAACCCCATAACCTTATCCAAAACTAAGTATCACATTAAGAAACCCACTTCATACTTACAACATATTCTCATAATTCATCATGACATGCTTAATACATCAATATTACTCATAGCTTATCAACATAATCATAATCATAATCATAATATAACACTACTAGGACCATCCCTTAGGATTTCACAAGTGCAATGTGTAAGAGAAGTCTCATACCCTCTCTTACACTATGTAGTAGCCTTTAAGATAACCCTAATAAGATTCATATACTTGACTTGTTCATTTAATTTTTACATTAGGGAAAAAAGTGCAATACCCGACATGAGACCATGTGAGCTACATAGAATCTGGTGTTCTACTCCCATATCGTAAAGAGAGGGTTAACACTTGCCTAAGGTGTAACCTTTCGTAAATAGCTATCTAGGTGGATCCACTAAGCTATAGGTCCTATGTGAGCACATAGTTAAGAGTCAAGGAGATTGCTCCTAGGAACTCTAACTTACTAACGTGGGGATTCCCATCTCATGAGACAACATAACTTGGGAATTCAAACTTATTAAACGTGAAAAAACTCATATGGGAGGCCTAACTTACTAAACGTGAGACCTCCATCTCATTTACATGCTCTTTCGATGCTAAGTATTTATTCTCTTTTGTAATCATGTTATCTCATCATACGAGTTCACATTAATCTCTTCTAGATTTTTAAGTAAATATCTTATTGTAATAGCTCATAATCATCATAAGTGAGAACTATCCTTTCACTTTAGAGACCATTAACAAGTGAGTAAACCTTCCACTTAACACTTTATTATAATCATGAGAAATTACTTTCAATCATATAATAATCATACCATAACATGCATGCATGCTTTATAACTAATTCATGAGTCTAGGGTTAAGGATGAGGAATTCTTGTCATCAACATCACAACAACATATTAGACATAGGTCATCACTATCTAAGTAACTCACCTTTCATAATTGGACTTCAAGAGAGAATCAAATATCATACCTTCTTGCCCTTCATGGGACTTCACACTTCAACAACCCAAGAATGTATAACCAATACATACAACAAGGTAATTCATGAAGTAATTTCATAGTTAACATCAACATTATCATGTTCATCCCCTTCAACAATTGACCTTTCTAAATACAAGAATAATGGGAATTTGAGGAAATACATGGGGAAAACTCACAGTAAATCATCAATTAACCATCAATATATACTTAAACAACATTAACTCATCATAATTCAACATAATTGATTCACAATTTCGCTTTTCAAAGAAGACCTATGTGTGGAAGAAAATCCTAGTTTTAGGAGATTTAGAAATCATCTTTTGGAGGGATCTCTTGGGGAGAAAAATCCCAAGAGTGAAAGAAATCATACCTTAGAAATGATTAGCCACGAAATTTGAGTAGAATTTTGAGGGATGTTGTCTTCTTCTTCAACCTTCAAAGCTTCTTCAATGGAGTTTGGGTAGAGAGCAAATGTAGAGAGAAGGGAGAGCTTTTGGGTTTTGATTTGGGGATTTGGTTTGAGGGGGAAATTGTGAGGGAAAACTGAATGAAAATCAATATATAAGCCTCCCATAAAATACCCAAAAGACCCCTCACTTGATTTGACTTTTTAATGAAGTCAAACTCGAATTCAAATTTCAGATTTTTTGTCGGGAAACAAGTTCGCGTTGCGGAACTGCTCGCGCAAGTTTTCCTAATTTAATTTTTGAACTAGAAGATTCCGCTACGTGTCCGCGTCGCAGACAAAGATTTTGGATCTTGGTGGACCATAGTGCATTTCCGCGCTGTCTTAGGCAGCTTGCTTGGCCAAGTGTGGGGTCCCTGAGGGCGATCCTCGTGGGGTCGGACCTAGACGTTTCGATCCTATATATCTCATTTTACCTATTTAAAGTCTTTTTACAAGTTTTAGACTTCATATGAAACTCCTAAACCTTCACGAGACCTATGGACATTTACTAGTTAAACTTGCACTAGCTCCCGGACGTTAAGGTCGTTTCTTAGCGTTTGATTCTAATACATGCTAATTAGGTTTACTACTGTTATTTTAGGTGTAAAATATCATCATACAACTTATGAGTCTCTAGTATAGGTCATGAAAATTACGGGGTTTTACATTTATACACTTAAATTTTTTTTTTAAAAAGAAATAAATGAAATTTCGTCTTCTTCCCACAATGTTCCTATGCAAGACTGCAACCATTGTTCTCCTCCTTCTCTCACTTTTTTTTTTATAAATCATAATATAAAGAGAAAATGCACAAGTACCTCCTCAATCTATGTCTGAAATCCCAGAGACACACTTATACTATACTAAGGTCCTATTACCCCCCTGAACTTATTTTATAAGTAATTTTTTACCCCTTTTCGGTCTACGTGGCACTAGCTTGAAAAAAAAGTCAATCATTGTTAGGCCCACAAGATAGTGTCACGTAGTCCGAAAAGGGGTAGAAAATTATTAATAAAATAAGTTCAGGGGGGTAATAGGACCTTAGTATAATATAAGTGTGTCTTTGAGATTTCGGACATAGGTTGAGGGGGTACTTGTGCATTATCCCTAATATAAATCAATTAAAGAATGATTCTAGTTTAAAGTTAAAGATAACAAAAACACTAAATTTGGAAAAATTGCCCTATGCTGGGCATTTGTTAATGCTGAGACCATCTCCAACCCAGGAGCGACTCAACATAATTCGAGGTCTAAAGCGAAATTTTTATTAGATGCCTAAAATCTAAATAAATTTTATTTGTATTTATTTATTTTTCTAAATTACTAGATGTAAATTACTATTTAATATCTTTATATAAATGTTTTTCCAAATACTTTTTTTATTGAGACAACTATTATATGAGTTATTAACATAATTCTATAAGTAATAATTTAATAAACTTTAAACATAAGAGTTAGAATCATTGAATCCGATTCAAAAAGTTGATAACTTGGTATACCAACTTTAATATGAAAATTAACAAAGAAATTAAAAAAATTGTAATGCACTTTGTTCAACACTTTTCACTGATTCATATTTTTTAGAGTGTATTACTCTAACCAGTGGTGGAGCTACCTTGTTCTCAGGCGGTTCATCTTGCCGGAAAATTAGTACTATTTATACATGGTTAAAATATTTTTTTAGGTATATATAGTAGATGTTGAACCCCCTCAATTATTTCGTATGTCTATTTCTTCAGATTTTGAACCCGCTTATTGAGAATTTTGGTTCCGCTACTGACTCTAACTATAATTTGTTTTTGAAGAAATAGAATGCAAAAGGTGTTAAAAAGGATAAATAATGTGAGAATTAGCAACCAAAAAAAAGATGTAAGAATCCAAAATAATGTTTCCTTGATTTCATCTATTTTAATGGGGTTAAGATACATAACTTTTTATTTTAAAATATTTCTAAGGCCAATGCCTTGAATTTTGAAGGCAAGAGCCGGCCTGCTCCAATCCATCTCTATTTTACTCTCCATTCTCTTATTTGGAGAGTAAAATAGAGAATGGACAGTCCAACCCACCTCCTAATCATCCTCTATTCTTCATTGATAGAGAGGTGAATAATAGTTCTCCAAATTTGGAGAGTATTATTCATACTCTCTATTTCACTTTTTCATTATTTTATTATTATTTCTATTACTTTCTAATTAGCATATTATATTTACATATAGTTCCATTAATTAAATATCCAATATTCATATTTCTTTTTTAAATGTAATATAATATTTTAAAAAATATTTTTTAATATATACTACTTTAATATCAAATTAATTGTACTTTAATTTTTCTAATTTCATCAATAATAAAATTTTATTTTATTATTAATTTTTATTATAAAGAAAACACAAGATTAAAATGGCAAGATGAAAAATTTAATTTAAAAATACAATATATGATTTAAAATTTAAATACAAGATAACAATACAATACATAACATAATAATTTGAATACAACATAACAGTACAATATAATACATGGCATATGGCATGTTTATATTGGTTTGCCTGACACCAATAATGATATTAATGTTTTAGAGTCATCACATTATTTTCCCATCTTGCTAGTGGTATTTCGCCTCCCGCCCATTATGTTATTCAATGAGAAAAATACAAGATGAGTTATTACTTAGTTGATAGTATATATCCTAAATGGTCTGCAATTGTTCAAACTATTAATATTTTGCGATGAAACAAGAATCGTACCGAAAAAATGTTGGACATGCATTCGGAGTTTTGCAATCATGTTTTGCAGTTATTGCAGGACCGTAACGTTTTTGGAGAAAGAAAGTGTTACATGATATAATGACTACATGTATTATACTACATAACATGATAACTGAGGATGAACGTGACCTCAATGCACCAATTCAAGATATCGTAGAGGTTCCAACTCCAACTGTAGTAATGGTGGTAGATGATTTTCTCCGATTTGAACAATTTTAGCTATACATAAAAAAATTAAGGACAAAAATGCTCATTTTGAACTCCGTAATCATTAATAGATCATTTATGAGAGCAACGTAATGATTTTAAAAACTGAGTGTTTACGTAATTGTATGTCGATTTTATTTGAATTTATCCCCTAATTTATGTATTATATTATACTTTCTTGCAATTTATGGTATTAAATAATTTAGAATAAAAAATAATTTTATATCCCATTAAAAATTATATAAAGTAATTATTTGGAAAAAAGAAATGAAGGATTTATATTATGAAATAAGAATGAAATAGAAATAATAATATGATATTAAAGAGAGAAAAAATTCTTTTTTAGAGAGTAAAATAGAGAATTGAATTGGAGTTGATTGTCGAAAAAAATAGATAACTCTATATTTGAAAAGTAAAATAAAAGATTGGGTTAAAGATGGCATGAGTATGCATTTGCAATTGGGAAATTTTTTAAAATGTCATTATTTTAGTATTTAATAGGGTATAGTGTCAACACTTTCAATATTTAGTGATACTGTCAAAATTTTACCTTATTATGTATTTTAAGTATATTTTAATTATTTTGTTTAATTAAAAAGAATACATAATTTAAATAACAAACTGGAGCTATTTAGGGGAGAGAAAATTTATAAAAAGTAACAGATGCTTAAAACTCTCAATATCAGTTACAACTTATTCAAAAGCTGAACGATATATCTGTTCATTATTCATGATGTTCATCAAAAAAAAAAAAAAACTTGCGAGGTTTATGTTTTGGAAAATAAACTGGGTAAAAGCTTTTTGGAAAATAAACACAATAGAAAAGTCGAAAGTCACGTATGTTTTAGTTAATTAATCCTTATATTTTTGTATTTGATTCTGATTTGATGCGATTTTGTTAATAATTAATCATATGTATTTGCGTTTTAAATTATTATGTATTTTGATCAATGCAATTATCATTATTTTTTCTGGGTTTGTTGACATAAATGTAAATGTGCACTTAATTTACTGAATACGTATCAATGTGAGAAATAAAAAACACATATGGTTACTAATATGTGGTTCATTGACATAACTATCACAAAAAAAAAAACAGAATACAAAATACATTAGATATATGAAATATAATATACAATTCCAAGTCTATAGATACAAAAATACAATATACCTATGAAATATAAAAATACATACTGACTAAAACAGCATCAAAATTCAGTATCAAATTTATGAATACAAAAAACATTAAAACTATGAAATACAAAAATAAATACTAACTGTGGTACATTAACATAACTATCACAAAAAAAAAACAGAATACAAAATGAATTAAATATATGAAATACAATATACAATTCCAAATCTATGGATACAAAATACAATAAAACTATGAAATACAAAAATAAATAATAACTATAACAGAATGAAAATTCCATATACACTTACAAATCTATTCGATAATAGTAAATACACAATCAAACTCATAAAATGTGTTACATTGACATAACTAACAAAAAAAAAAAAAAGAGCACAAAATACAATAAATATATGAAATACAAAAATACATACTAACTATAACAGTGAATACAAAAAACATTAAAACTATGAAAATACAAAAATAAATAATAACTATAACAGCATGAAAATTCCATATACACTTACAAATCTATTCGATAATAGTAAATACACAATCAAACTCATAAAATGTGTTACATTGACATAACTAACACACAAAAAAAAAAAAATACAATAAATATATGAAATACAAAAATACATACTAACTATAACAGAATAAAAATTCCATATACACTTCCAAACGCATTGTAACATGTATTTTTTTGAATCTTAAAAATTACTAAACAAATTCAACTAAACATGCAAGACACAGAATATGCAAAAAAAAAAACTCTTCTCCAACAAATTGGTCTTTTTCAACTTCATGGTTATGAATTTGTGTGGGATTTTGCACATCGACGGATTCAGGCATTTTTCCCCGTCGTATATCCTCCGTAGATTTAGAAGCGGAACCTACGTTGTTGTTTATTTCTTGAGTGGAAAAAAATTAAATGATGAGAAATCGAAAGAACTTTGATTATTTTGTCCAATACCTTTAGTAACTCTCTTGAAATCGTCCATTGAAGAGAGAATTTTATATTATCAAACCCTAAGAAATGTTTTAAGAACAACAACAAAACAAAAAAAATTAAAAAAAATAGTAAAATCAGTAAGTAAATAAATAAGGAATATGAAAAACATAATACCCAAATCAATGTTAATCTTCAAATCCAATCTTGCAACGAAATTAAATGAAAATAATAGAAAATATTAATATATTGAATATGAAATCTGTGAATTTGATTTGGAACAATGTTAGAGAGAGAAATTGAAAAGAAGCGTAAGAAAAGAGAAAGATGAAATCTGGGGATTTGATTTGAAACAAAGTTAGAGAGAGAAATTGATAAGCGTAAGAAAAGAGAGAGAAAATTTAAAATGGCATTAATATCTATCCAATTACATAAATATAGGAAAATGTGTAATCTATGAAAGAGAAAACATGGGTATAAATAATGAGAGAGAAAATATTAATAATATCAGAGTAATTATTTATTTTTAAAATAATGACATTTTTAACATGTTTACTAATATTATTAAAGTATGGATATTATCACTAAATAAGTTGGGTTTTTTGACTAGTTAGCTAAATTATCCTTTGCAATTTGTTACATTTGGATTTTGGACTTTGTCTATTTGTATATAATAGATTAACATGGCCCATTACTAGAGTCCAATTGTTTTGATTGTTCAGTCTCAACTCTCTACTAAGTCTTCAGTTGATTTTTGCCAAGTGCCAACAATTTGATGTTTACATTTATTAGTAGGTGTTTGATCGTTTCCATCGTTACATAATGTTACATCTTCATAATTTGAGTGATATAAACTATAAGAAATTGAAAGGTACGAGGTAGAGTTACTATCATGAAAAGGTAGGGATTAGGATATATATATGTTAAAATAGAACTATCAATAAAGATCGTTCATTATCAAATCAGTCATTACACAAAATGAGTCTTTTTATCGTTATCTAACAATGAATTTAAATATATGAAATAATAGAATTTAAGTAACAATCAAAACAAACATTATATTTAAACTAACAATATAATACAATACAACCGGTAACAACCCTTCAAATAAGGTGTTAACGTCCACTAGTCATATGTTCACAATTGTAGATAATGTCAATTAATTTGCTCTATATATACCTTTAATTTTTCCTTGTCAACCACGGCTATAAATTAACCCATCTCATACGTGAAATTGCATATTTCAAAGAATTTATTTTACATATCATACATTATAGAGAAAATTTCATATAATATATATATGCCCCTCATGACAAAAAATAGCAATAATTTGTGTATTTATTTAACATGATAATAGTTAATTTCAAAATATAGCGAAATATATTGTATTCACACGCACGCAAGAGATATACATTATATCTATATTTCACTGTATGACAATTGTATTTTATGCGATACACATGAAAGAAACCTTACCCACCATAAAAAAATCACTTGTATACCACTATATTTTATGAGATATATTCGTATTTCAAACATGAAATAAGAAGATAGGTATATTATGTGTAATTTCTATTAAATTCAAATTCGTAATAAATTTTGTATTTTTAAAAAAAGTAACATTATATTATTTCGAGTGAATACGAAGGCACATGCAGGAGGGGTCACCGAATTCAGGTAAAATCATGCTCCGATTTCCTTCGAAAAATCATATATTGTAGATGTGTGAATCTACACTCGAAGAATTATATGGTGCAATGATGATTGGATGAACCTCTCCAAGTAAAGTTAGATCTTGTTTTATTTTCTTTCTAAAATTGAGTGACACCTCTCTAAATGGTTATTGATAGCATTTTATATATATACGCAATAATATTTAATTTTAGACCTATAATTTAATAATGTTAACAATTTATTTATGATAAAAACTATATGTCAAATTGATAAATTTATATCTTAGATAAAAAAAATTTAATAGTGAACTCATCATTTCAAAATCCTAAATACGCTTCTGAATAAATATTGAAAATATAGTTGTTGTGTCGTGTAAATTTTTCCTACATTCATTTTATTTTAGATTATACCAAAATAAAAATGCATATCACTTAATCATACGACTAAATAAAAAAGGGTTATATGCAAGATATATATATTTAATATATATAGTTGTTTGGTACAAACACTGAATGTGGCTCATGGTGACAACTGACAATTGAAAATACTTGGAAGACGCAAATTAAATTTAGAATAGACATTATTTTATTACTTATAAACAACCATTGAGTGATTAAAAAAAACAATCTTATATATATGTCAATATAAAACACACACACATATATGTGTAAATATAATTTATCAGAAATAAAAAAAAAATTCACGAGATAGTGATAAAGCCTACTATATTCTACTTTAATATGTGGTGGCACGTTTTGGCAATCATGTTCACACCAAAATAACTCTAATTCTCTTTTGGATCAAGCTTTTGAGCTTCATTTGATCTTTAGGAGTTGTTTTTAAGAAGCTTAAAAAAAAAAAGTGTCCCTCAAAAGCAACTATTTGAAAAGCACTTTTGAGAAAAATACAATTGGAAACACTTTTAAAAAATTTAATCGACTTCAAATACTTCAAAATAAATTAATTTTTAAAAATTTGATCAAAACATGGCAAAGTTAGGCACATTTTGGTCATGTTCACACTAATAGGAAAAAAGTTTACAAGTCAAGTGTCCTTTGTTTCCTTGGACTTTCTATTTTCACTCTCAAAGAATGAAGTTTTAGGACTATAAAGGTAATATATAAAATTAATTAAAGGCAATGTTGTCTTATTAATTTCTTGTCTGGATATTTCGAAGAATTTTCTCACCTTTTTGGTAAAACTGTCCAATTTTATCTGTTTTAAGTTGAAACTTATAAAATTATTTAATTTACTAGTTAAATCAAGATATTGATAAGCTACATTATAAGAAAATTGTGAATTATATGAGGCAACAAGAAAATCGTGAATTATATGGGAATTTTCCCAGGAATAGTGTAAAAATTCGCAGGATAATAAGTTTTCTGTGAATTTTTATACTAATCCGTAAAAAAATCCCCACATAGGGTGTGTTTGGTATGGAGGAAAATGTTTTCCATGGAAAACAAGTAGATTTTGGACTTATTTTCTCATGTTTGGTTGGTGAGTAGAAAATATTTCCCGAAAATGATTTTTAGTGTTTGATTTATGAATGAAAAATGTTTTTAAGAGACGTCTTTTAGTAAAATTTTTACTAGAGTAAAAAATAATTTATGAAATTGAAAATATTTTTTAAAAATAAAATTGTTGTTTTTTTGGGGGGGTGGTGGTGGTGGGGTGGTGGGGGGGTAGTGGGTGGGGGAGGGGGGAGGGGGTAGGAGTGAAAAAATAAAAATTTGAAGTTGATAGTATTTTTAAAAAATAAAATTAATTTTTTTGGGGGTTGGGGGTGGGTGGGGGGCTGGCCGGGGGATGGGGAGGGTAGGAGTTTAAAAATAAAAATTTGAAGTTGAAAATATTTTTAAAAAGCAAAATTAGTTTTTGGGGGAAGGGGGTGGGGTTAGGGGGGGCAGTGGGGGAGGGATCAGGGATCGGGTGAAAAAATAAAATCTTGAAATTGAAAATATTTTTTAAAAATTGATGTTTTTTCAAAAAAAAAAAATGTAACTTGAAATTGGAGGAGAATTTTGGAAAATGTTTTCCTTAATTTTTGAAAGGAAGTCATTTTCCTTAATTTTGAGGAAAATGAGTTGATTTGGAAAATATTTTCCAAAACTTTTGTCCAAACCAAACATGAGAAAATTGGAAAACATTTTCCAAAAAATGTTTTCCTTCATACCAAACACACTCTTAATTCATATTGTTTTTGTAGTGCTAAGAGCTAAGACATTAGTATTATTACTAAGATAATGTTAGTAATCAATAACATTTAAAAGTAAAATTAATTACCTCTCTATTTCAAAATAAGTGTCATCTTAATAAAAATCAGTTAATTAAAAAATTAATAAATATAATATAAAGTTTAACATATGTTTTTTTTTTTAAAAAAAATTAAACGCTATTAAATAGAGAGAATATAAGGATATAACTGAAACATATTGATTTTTGTCTTTGAATTTCTCATATGACAACTACTTTGGGATAAAGAATTTTGGCTATGATAACACTTATTATAGGTACCAAGAGAATATCATGTTTTAAATATGTAATTTTTTGAATTAAAAAATCATGTTTTTTTCTTTCAAAAACATCTTTTTTTTTTTTAAATATTACAATAGTCCAATAATTGTATCGATATTTTTGGCACGTTTTTGGTCATGTGCACACGACTATTTAGCAACTAACAGTGTAGCCTTCACACTTGAGGGGCTTCTTCTAGTTGTTTGACTGTGAAATCTATAATTGCTATTTTGAGTATTCACACTTTATATGATAAATTTTGTTTTAATTTAATAATTTGTAAACTGTATGAAAGAAGTAAATTGTATTAGGTATTCGTACATTAAGCTTGACCAAGTAAATATGCAAAAAAAATCAAACTTAAAACTTTCTATTTGAAAGATCACATGCTCAATCAACTCGATTATATAATCATACATACGTGAGATCTTTATTCATCCATAAACTTGTGTTAATTATATTCCTTAATTTTTTTCTAATTTGAGTGGATCAAGATCATCCTATTTAAGGGTAGTTGACCATACATTTTTTTTCCTTTTCCCACCAATCTCTCTTTTAATTTTCTAAGTGACGGCCTCTTAATTTTCCACAAAACTAGTCCATCTAATTACAAAAATATCTTAGGTCTAGAACCTCTTGACCAAACATGCATTAAGGACATCTACTGTATTTTTATATTATATATTTAAAAATATTTTTTTATAATTTATATATAATTTCACTACAATAAAAATAACTTTTAGCAATCTTAAATATTGATATTAAAAAAGAGTGTTAAAGTCTTTACCGGTATTAGTTAAGTGTCATTAAAATTAATGTGCTAAAGGTTTTAAGAACATATACAAAGAGTGTTAATTGTCGCTAAAATATATATTTAGCGATAATTAATTCACAATAATTAAGAATTAATTATCGCTAATAATTATTTTTGATATAGTGTTTGAACGATAGAAATTCTAATGATCCCTTCTACTCCTCTAGCTCTAGCCCTACTTATTGGGATTGCTACTATTAAAAAAATACTATTTAATATTGAAATTTTCTACTAAAAATATTCGGTAGCTATTTTTCGTAGATATTTTAGTTATATTGAATCGATGAGAGAGAGAAAAATAATATTCCCTCCATTTTAAAAAAAATAGTCTAGTTTGATTTGGAACGGAGTTTAAGAAAAGAAATTTTTTTTTTAATCTTGTGGTTTTAAATTAAAGTTATGTCAAATGTACCAAAATGCCCTTTAATTTTATGGTCTTAAACATGTCAAGTGAAAAGTTAAAGTTAAAGTGTTGCCAAAAAAAGAAAGGGGACATTCTTTTTTAAACAAACTAAAAAGGAAATATGGTCATTCTTTTTGAAACGGAGAGAGTAATTAGAAACTTCCCAATATTTTAGCGTGTTTTTCACCATCTGTACTGGATGGAAATATTATACTCTTTCCGTTTGGTATTATTTGTCATAGTTTCTATTTTTAAAGTCAAATTATAAAAAATTTGACTAATATTTTAAGATGTATTTTTTCATCATATTAATATGCAAATAATTGCAATTTACAGTACTTTTCATATAATTTTAAAATATTTAATTTTTTTTGTTTAAAATATTGAATCAATGTGATCTAATTTAACTTTAAAAATTAATCAAAATTGACTTTTGAAAAGTGTAAAATGAAAAACAATATCAGACGAAGGAAATAGTATTTTATAACACAATTTTTTTTATTAATTTGTGGTCGAAAGAAATCCACCATTTCAAGAAGTGTATGTGTATCTAAAAATTGAAAATGTATAAAAGAAAATAATTCTTGATTTTTCAAAATAGTCATAGCTAGTACATTTTGTCTCTTCCATCTTGATGACATATTTCACACTCATGACTCATGAGACTTGATTTTTCTTTAATGAAATGTCAACTAAGTTTTACTTTAAGTCGAAAGTAAATGGAGTAGTTGATTATTAAAGTCAAAATATTCTTATATCATATACTCTACTATTTATATTGGGGCAAACGTAAAATTTATTGTGAGTGATATTGATATTAATAAACAAAATAATTAATATAATAATATTATATTAATAAAAATTATTCAAAGCATATTGATGAAACACAAATAAGTAAATTATAATAACTTATTCTATTTTAATTCTAATATCCATTAGAGACATGTCATCCAATTTTAAAAAGAAATATAAAATAAGATTCTAACTTCATTTAGAGATTTTCATTCAATCAGCATTGCAATATATTGATAAATGGATGAATATTAACCTGTTAAAAAAATACTTAAAATACAGATCAAAACTCAACCGTTTAATTCTCTAGAGTTATCTCAATTCATGACATTAATATTATTTTTTTCTTCTAAGAATTTTCTTTTGATGTAAATGTGCACTCACTAGGTCGTATGTAGTGTTTACTTTGGTTTTGAAGCGTGTTATTTATTTGTAATTGTCAACTAAACAATGTATATAGAATTATTTTAAAAAGTCAATTTTTGGACCCCTGACATTTAAAAACTAATTAATAATATTAGAAAGTTTTAAATTTACAAGTAAAATTTTTTGACATTAACTTTGAATTTTTACTCGAGGATTATAAGATTTGAATCTAAGTGAGATTGTCGAACCACACACCTCATTTCATTTCCATCTCATAGGTTTTCAACATTTAAGTATTTCAATAATAATTTTAAAAATTTCCTTTTTAATTTTCAACATGTCGCACTAGTTTGTACTTTAGTTCACAATTAATAATTATTTATATGACACATCGAGGCCAATTTGTGTTCATATTTTTTGGTACATTTTTGGTTATTTGTCACACTACTTTTAGCAAAAAAAAAAAAGTGTAGCTTTTAAACGTGAGGTCTTTATTTATCCTTAAAAACTTAATTAATTCCTTGAATTTTTCTAATTTTAGTGCATAGACTAAAATCATCCTATTTAAGGGTGGCCAATCCTCATAATTTCCACAAAATTAGTCAATGAAATTATCCAATTATCATGTCTAGAACCTTTTGACCAAATATTATTATTCTAAGTTGAAAATTATACTGATAGAGTAATGGCCTAATCATCCCTCTAAATAAAATAAAATCACACACGGATGTGGATGACTGAGGTTTGATTTCCTGTGTGATCAGTTTGATTTATTGATTTTTGATTTTTGTAAATATGTTATTATTAATAGTTAAATTGATAAGATATTTTTATTGATTTTTTTAATAGGAAAACGTTCATAGCATAATTTTATAACTTCTCCAATCTCCAATAATTTGATGTAACAAGACAATAATGTAATGCAAAACGCTCATAAAATAAAATAAAATAGCAACTAACATGAAAAAAAAAATCAAGTGCAACACAATAAAAGAACTAAGACAATAATGTAAATTGATCGCTAAAGGGCAAATATAATTTTGTCCTAATTATTTGTTCACTTTTTTTTTTGTCCTTAATTATTTGTCTATGTTGACAAAAACAAGAAAGAACAATTTTTTTTTCTTACATATTATACCCTCAATTAATTACTTTGATAAAGATAAAACTTTTTGAAAATATTAATTTTTTAATTTATCTACTTCATAATTAATTGTGGTAAAATGATAAACTTAGTATGTTAATAATTGTTTTTTCAATAGGTGTGTCAATTGAAAAGTGGTCAAATAATTAGAGACAGAGGAAATATATTCGTAACACGCCCCACATTAATATTTAAAAAATCCACTTTAATCCACCCCCATTCAACCCACAGCACACAACCTTAAACCCGCTCCGCTCCACATAGTTTTAAATTCACCCCGCTCCGCATTTGCCTAGTCCCATTGCCATCTTTATTGATTAATTTAATTTGTACACACTTTTACTTGTCAGACACTTGCAGACGTATTTCTCCTCTTTTTATCAACGATGAATGCAGAGTTTTCATTAAAAAAAGTTAATTATGTATATATAATATAATTTTTTGATAAAATTTTTTTAAATGAACCAATTTGTTCCTTCACTGCCCTTGCTTATTAGATTATATAAATAAATTATAATGTCTTTTCAGAAAATTTAAAAAATCTATAAAAGGAACTAAAGTATTTGATTTTTCTTGAAAGTCATACACACACTCCTTCTATTTATTTATTTTTTATATAAAAAATATTATTCTGGCATGTTAGTGACATACGTCATGACTCATTTTGGACTTTAATTTTTGAATTGAAAGTAAATACAGTTGATTTTTCTTTCTTTCTTTTTTCAACAAATTTATCAGTAAAGTCAAAAATGTGTGTTACGTAGATAAGCTCAGTTTATTTATCATTAACTAAATGTCAATTTATGATAAAGAAATGATTAGAACAGCTAGCAGAAGGTCATTTATCTCTTCTTCTTTTTCTTTTTTCCATTTTAAAGTTATATCCATTTATTTATTTTTAATTGTCATGTTATATTTTCGGAAGTTAATTTAATTAATTATTTTTTAACTTAAATTAGATTACATTACATTAATTTGATATATTAAATAAAAAATTTAGATATTCAAAAATTATATGAAAAATAATTTTTTTACAAATCAATATAATAAAATAATATATCATAAAATGTGAGTCAAAATTCTTGTAGTTTAAATACAAAAAAAGGAAATCATACAACTAAAAGCGGATGGAGGGAGAGGAAGTACTACTCCCTTAGTTGTTTTTAGTCATAATTACCTTTTTGAGAATCAAACAATCTGGACTTTGACTAACATTTTAAGAAATATTTTTTTTATTATATTGATATGATAAAAAATTGAAATTTGTATTACTTTTCATATAGTTTTTGAATATCTAAATTTTTATTTTAAAATATAAAATAAATAGATCTAATTTAAATTTAAAATTTAGTCAAAGTAACTCTCTAAAATTTAACATGACAATTAAAAAGGGACGTATAAAATAATAAAAATATTTTCTTATTAATATGATTGGGCTGGGCCAGTCATACAAGACCAGTCGACTCTGTTATGAATTTGAGCCCAAATTTTGTCTACTACAGTCTACAGACAGCATGGCGTATTCTTTTTCGAATAAATTTATCTCCTCTCGAATATAATTTTATTAGAAAAATTTATATAAATATACAATATTAAGAAAATATTTATCATTTATAGCAATAACAAAAAAAAATCACTTGATTACTTTTAATACATCAATAATACAATTTTAATTCATATTACAAAAAACATTTATAAAACACATATAATACATATTTAATACACATAGATTACATATATAATTCACTTTTAATACATATTGCAGATTATCATAGTATTGTTATTTATTACTATAAATGGTAATAAGTGAAAAGTATCGCTAAAATTAGTAATTATTTATTAAAAGGTATTCATTCAAGTAATTTTTCCATTTTATATTCTATCGAATACATTTCTCCCCTTTTAAATATATCCCCATTAAGCAATGTATCATTCTGAATCTGTGAGCTATGTATCTCATGTTTTCTGATGTATTCGAGATCCTATAAATTTAAGAAATTTTTGTAATTTAGAAAAAAATAGAAATATGATGTAATCAGCTCTAACACTATGAAATTTATATAAACCTTTACAAAAAAAAAATATATGAAATGTGAAAAAAAGTAGTTTGTGACGTTTCATTGCTTGTGTCTTGTTCCTTCCAACACACCTTATCTTTACTACATCTCATAGCCTCGATACCCACCACCACACACCACTGCCCCCATATCTTGCATAGTATATATCTAGATTATATTCAAATACTTTTAAAATATTATTTTTTAGTTATATATCGATCACAAGACAATAGTAATTTATTTAGTATTAATAATTTTAAAACCATGGACAAAAAAAATATAGTTTATCAAGTAAATTTATGTCAATCACATAATAATTTTTAAATGATCAATTATGAACAAAAAAATATTCCAAACTTCTGCTGTTTAATTATTTCATCATATGGTGACACAAGTAGAATGACACTTATTAGATGACTAACCTATATTCGAGTAAACGGAATAAAGCATCAAATTCAAATATTAATGGTATATATTCCTATCCCTTTTTACTAATTTAAATCCCCTTTAGACATAAATAATATTTTTTAAATATTTACAAGTCCTAGTTAATTTGCTCATAATTAGTACAATAGTTTCATTAATTGAATTTCAAGAGATAATTTTTGAATTTGTTAATGAAAGTGTATCTTCTTCAACTAAATTACTAGTTTCATTTCAGTAATATCTTCAATTTTTCAAAAATATTTGAACAAGTAAGCAAGCGTGCAAAATATGAATGAGTAATATTTGATAAAAATATTCAACTTAAATTTAAAATTTGATTTCTCTTTCTTTCAATTTATATGACTCACTTTTCATTTTAATCAGTTTCAAAAGAACAGTAGATTTTTATAATTAATACTCTAAAAATTTAATTTTTAAAATATTTATTTTACATCTGATGAAATAATTTATGATCATGTAAATTCCTATGACTTGCTTATTTTAGATCAAAATTTTTGAAAACCTTTATTTTTTTCTTAGACCGCGTGTTTAAGTCAAACTGTATCACATAAATTAGGACATGAAAGTGTTAATACTATTTTTGTTATTTCGTCATACGATGACATAAGATGAATGACACTACAAAAAGTAACTTGAGAAACTCCATAGATACTACTAGGAAGGTGGCAAGAAAGCTCATCAAACACTAGCCAAAGATTCACCACAATCTAAAATAGACTAATATAAAACCATAGTATATATCAATTTATAATCAACACAAACCACATATATCATATATTCTATCAAAGACTCTCTCTAAAGTCTTTCTTCTCAAAAATAATAATATTAGACCATGTTTGGCTCTTCCAATTTCCAAGAAACAACAAATGTCATTTCTCATCAACATTATCAAACCATAAACCCTAATTTTTATGCTATTCATGATCCTCTCATCAACATGAATCAAGATCATGTCCATAATATTAAGTGTCAAGATTATGACACTTCCTTCCTTGATTTGTTGGTTGATGGTGATCAAGAATATAATTCCAATTACACAAACAATAATGCTTCAATTTATTTAGAAAATCCCTTCAAGCAACAAGAGATAAGTACTAGTACCTATAGTACTAGTGGAAACTCATCATCAGCTAGTTCATTTGATGCCACACCAACACATGTTCACATGAATAATGAGTAAGTCACTAAACTATGTAGACAACGTTGGAGTTAAGATTTTGAGTTTATCGTTCTGAATAGTAGATAATGCATGTTATTTAATTCTGACTAAATTATTTACACTTAAAGTGATTTTAGCTATAACTTTTGAGTTTTGTTGGACCTGAAATCGAAGTTGTAGTTCCATCTCTATAATAAGAAGATAGAATAATTATAATAAGTATTGATAATTATTCAATGATTTTGTTGGTTTATTTATTTATTTATTTATTATTTACTTGTTTTTTTTATTTTGATTTGTTTTTATAGAAATTCAAGCATGGGGATTGAGAAAGAAAGAAAAGGTGAAAAACATGCAATTGCTTTTAGAATAAAAACACAACTTGAGACCTTGGATGATGGATACAAATGGAGGAAATATGGGAAGAAGAAAGTGAAAACCAACATAAATCTAAGGTAAACACTATTTTAGATGCTTAGATTAACACCAATTAAATAAATTATAATGTTTTGGCTCAAAATAAGTCTTATTTCTTTATTCTCTAATTTATGTATTGTTTATTATTTACAATTTTTGCTTTTAAAGGTGGACTACTTTAGAAAGATATATATATATATATATATTCTAGGATTATTTTAGAAACACTAAATATAACAAAAGTTAATTATTGGGTGCTAGCTAGAAGCCTTTGATATATGTTTACTTATTAAATATACAATTAGTAAAAACCATAATCTCCAACTAATTGATTGAAATTCAACTTTATATTCTAGTAGGCCTAGCTAGAGAGAGAATTAAGAAGAGACATAAAATGTATAGGTTGAGAAAATATATTTAATATATAGTGGTCCTATTTATTATGGTCTAATTAGACTGCTCTATTGAGTCACATGAGTATGAAAATGTTCTTTTCATCCCCAAAAAACTAAACATATGCTTATTATCCAAATAAAATAGTTGTTTATTTACAAAAAAAAAAAGGGCGAGTTTATAAAATCTTTTTTTTAATGTACAAATGAGTTAAAAATTTTAAAAAATATTTCTTTAAGAAAGTATTTTTTTTTTTAAGAAACCAAGAAAATAAATTTCACGAATAATATTTTATATTGATAATACTCATTCATCGTTGATTACATAAGTAACATTCGTATCAAACAAGTCTTTAGTATTTAAGAATATTTTTCAGTACTGTAATTGATCGAAAACTTATTTATAATCAGCTAATCTAAACAAACGAAACATAAAATAATAATTCTTAAAGTTGAGATGGAGAAAATATTCTTGACGATCTACTTGTTAATTTACAATGGATATCTTGTAGACTTGACTAGTAAGTCCACCATTAATTTATGTAGATATATGATGCATTTATTCTTGTCGGTACTATCAAATTTATTCCAATATAATTTAGATTCTTTTGACCTGCTTTGACAACCATTCATTTTATTAATTTTCATAACTTACCTAAAACGAAATGAAATTGTATCGAAAAATTTATAATTTTTTGAAATTCATGTAAATTTGATTAAAAAATAAAATACAAATAATACTAATTAAATATACTTATATTTTAATCATTGCGGAAATTTCTATTACCATCTACCTCCACCATCACAATTGGTGTGCGCCATTGCCAACCAACACCAACACCATTATCAATTATCACATCTTTCGGTCGTTGTTAAGTGTTAACTATTATTATTAATCAACTCCATCATCACAATTAACTATCACTATCGTGCCAGTCACTACAACACCAAAATCTCCATCATCACAACTATCCGAATTACCTTCATATATTCTCTTTCATCGAAGTAGAAGATAATGTTAGTTTTTTGGTTCATTAAGAGTACTTTTTTACTCGGTTTTGAGACTTGTACTTCAATAGAAAATATAGAGAACTTGTATAACATATATCATTTTTATATGAATCGAATAATAGTGCATCGAGACGGACTTAATTGAAGTGATGTGATGTGAACTTTAAGAATCTATATAGTTTATTGCTTCATTTGATTATCTTGCTATTTTGTTGTCGTTATTTTTTTTTCAATTCTATTTTGATTACACTTTGTTTGAATTGGACGTTTATCAAAAATACTCTCTCTAGACTCTACCCCACAACACTTCCTACATTTCTCAAACCTCATTTGTAACAGAACTATACTAAATATATTGTTGTTTTATAGTCATCACAAATTACAATCTTATTTGAAATTGAAGTATGTAATGAAGAAAAAAAGTAAAAATATATATACTAATGATTTGTTTACTAATTGGGGAAATTAAATAGGAATTACTACAAGTGTTCAAGTGGAGATTGCAAAGTAAAGAAAAAGGTTGAAAGAGATGGAAATGATTCAAGATATTTGATGACTACATATGAAGGAAAACACAATCATGAAAGTCCCTTTATCATATACTGCAATGAAAAGCAAGCAAACAACTTTTTGAATGAATCATCTTCTTCATATTGAGAAGAATAATCAAGACTTTTATTAATTTATAAGAAATATTGTATGTTGTTCTATTTATGTTCAATTATTTACATTTATAGGAAGAATATATAACTATTTTTTAATCACTCACTTGTGGTACATAATCAGGTGTAATATATATAGAGATATTATAATGTTGTTACTTGTTATTTAATTTATACTTACAAAATATCTATTGTTCAATAACTTATAAGTTATATATATATCGATAGTATAAAAGAAATACTGGTCATGTAATTTATTAGCAATGATAAATTTGTCAATTATTTTAGAGGTTACATATTAATTAGGCTTTATTTCTTTGTATTTAATAGGGGTTTGGATCTAAGGTCATTAAGTATATTAATTTATATTAAGATTATTATTAAGGTATCGAATCAAATCTTAATTTCAATCATCACTTTATTCATAACCATCAATCATCACCTGTCATTATAATCTTGTTCGCTAACGATTAATCACATTTGCTATCACAATCATCACTGCTAACCAATGTTGTTAATCGCTACTAATTTACCACATCCATCACTATAATTATATCCACTGTTATTGACGTCGTCATCACCTTCAACCACTATTACCATTGCAGCAATTCCTATTACCAACTACCTCCACCATCAGAATTAGTGTACACCATTGCCAGCCACCACCATCACCATTATCAACTACCACATTTTTCAGTTGCTGTTAACTATTATTATTATTAATCAACTCCATAATCACAATTAACTATCACTATCGCGCTAGTCACTATAACACCAAAAATCTCCATCATCACAAATACCCCAATGACCTTCATATATTCTCTTCATCAAAGTAGAAGAGAATGTTAGTTTTTTGTTAAATTTATCATGATTCATAAGTGATAATTGATTTTTATGATAACAAAAATTTTGTATCATCATTTTGTAAATTTGATTAATCAAACTCTCAACTTTAACTTGACTATAAGATCCAACTCAAGGCCCAATGACTGTGGGCTCACAAAGGACCACAGTGACATTAATGGGTTACTTGGTTTGCCGTCAAGTTATATAGAGATTAATAAAATAAAAATATTTAAATAATAATTAATAATATAAAGATTATTTTATGATGATTAATAATAAAATAATTGTTATCCAATTATTAATAATGTAGTTATAATTGTCACACAGTAGCTTCTTACTCAAAGGATTTTTAAATTTTTTAAACAAATTTTTTCTATTATTCTTAATGCACATATTTTATTTCATATTCTATTCCACGTAAAATAAAAAAACTTTCAAAATATACAATTCAAACACATTGAGCCTACATATCTACATTTTTATTTTACACCTACGTAACAAACTAACAATACATATATAAGTGTATAAAAATGTATTTAACATTTTTATTAGACTTTTTCTATGTTTCTTAATAGACATGTTTTATTATTCATAATATCAGACTTTTTCTTTTTTACTATTCTTGATATCCATGTTCTTATTTCATATTCTAACTCATGTAAAATAAGAAAAAACTTTTAAAAATATAGAATTCAATATATTGCGCCTAGCTTCTGATTCTTAATATCAGACTTTTTCTATTATTTTACTCGATTCGATTCATTTTATCTGACAATATTTTTTTTTTTGATAAGTCTCAAAAAAATGTTACATTTCCTATATATGTTAAGTATTTAAAGATATATATATATTTTTTTATCCTTATTAGTCTCACTTAATCTTAAAGATAGTATATCAATAAATTTATGAGGAGAACGAAAAATAGATTTACTTTTTAATATGACTATTTTACGAAAGATAATTTGATAAACATTTCAAAATCTTCATTATTTTTCGAACTTTTTGTTGGTCAAATATTATCACGAGATGGAGGAGAAATAAATATGTTATTATTTTATATTCTACCTCATGTAAAATATTTTTTTTTAAATGTAGAATTCAATATATTGCTCCTAGCTGTTTACATATCCATTTTTTTAAAAATTTACACCTATATAACAATTTCACTAATTCGTTAATATCAATGAATTTGTAAGTAAATCATTTTTTTTTGTGTAAATTGAATATTTCCCCTAATTACAAAAAATAGTTAATTACACTAATTTACATAATGATGTGCAAACAACAGATGGTGTCTGAAAAATATCGAAATTGGCGCCGCTTTTCTCTGGTTTCTCTTTCTCTCTCTACAATCCCCTTTCTTCTCTCTTCTGAAAATTGTCAACCCAGATTTGAAATTCCCAAATTCTAAAACAGGGTTCACTTTTGATTTCTCTTTCGCCATGTCTATTCGTAGAAGAACCTTGCTTAAAGTTATCGTCCTTGGCGATAGTGGGTACGATCCCTTTTCCTATTCTCAATCTTCATTTCCAGTTGTTTTTTTTTACAAATTTGAGAAATTTCTGATCTCCGGTTAGTCATTTGGAAATAGATTGGAGTATATAGTGCTAATATAATTTCTCCTTTTTTTTTTGGTTTACAGGGTTGGTAAAACGTCATTAATGAATCAGTATCCTTTTCTTACGACATTGCGAATTGTTGAAGGTCAAGTTTAATTTTTTGTTGAAAATATGAATTGGGTTTTACGAGTATTTCAGTTTCGTGTGTTTAGTTTATAGAATTTAGTTAACTTATGAGTATCTATTTTGAATTTTTGTTTTGGGTTCTGTGTAGTTGTTATGATTACTGTTTAAGAGCGCATTGTGTTTTTTTCTTATAATTTAAGTAGTTGTAAATGTGTGTCTTTGACGGTTAGCAAAGATATGTACACAAGAAGTTCAGTCAGCAATATAAAGCTACAATTGGAGCTGATTTCGTGACGAAGGAGCTTCAAATTGATGACAGGCTTGTTACACTCCAAGTGGGTTTCTTGGCTATTGATATTGTGAAAAATGTTTTATGGAATTATGCATTTATTCAATGTGTTTGTGTTCTGGTTTGGTAGATATGGGATACGGCTGGTCAAGAGAGATTCCAGAGTCTTGGAGTTGCATTTTATAGAGGTGCAGATTGCTGTGTTTTGGTCTATGATGTTAATGTAATGCGATCCTTTGATAACCTTGACAATTGGCATGAAGAATTTCTTAAACAGGTTGGGTGATTATTCTCTGTGGATTCGTTTGGTTCAGTGATTTTTCTTATTTAGTAGCTTAGGATATCCTGACTGCTTAGTGCTTATACATTGCTAAGAGTCATGTTATCAACAAATTAGCAAATGCCTCTGCCACGCTTAGTTAAACGCTTCTTAGACTAATTAATTCCTGCATTGTTTTCCTGTTTAAGATCCCGATAGGTAAAAGATTTGGGATTATGTTGTGCATTTATAGAGTTTCACGTGTAAGTTTATACATTCAAATCTTAATTGGACAACTTCTGTTATTACTTTGGAATGTATCATCATTTCCTCATGCAAATACTGTCTTGTTGATTGTGGAATTAAGATAAATTGTGCGATCCACGTTAACCAACATAATTTATTGATATGCAGGCTAATCCGCCAGACCCTAAAACATTTCCTTTCATATTACTGGGGAACAAGATTGATATAGATGGTGGAAATAGCCGAGTGGTAAGGCAATGGTAGCGGTAGACTTTTCAAATTATGGTCTCTGGATTGTGTGTAACTCTTGCGCTTGATTGATCCTCTATGAAAGTTTCCTTTTCTTCAACTGTTCTCTCTCTGCAATAATTGTGACTGATTTGTCTTTTGCATGCTGAACAGGTTTCTGAGAAGAAAGCAAAGGAGTGGTGTACTTCAAAAGGGATACCTTACTTTGAGACATCAGCAAAAGAGGATATAAATGTTGATGCTGCATTCTTGTCTATTGCAAAAACTGCCTTGGCCAATGAGCACGAGCAGGATATGTGAGTTTTTGTGAATTTTCATGAACATAAACAACTCACTGTTGTTTGTTGCTTTTATGTGATATGGTGCTTACACACCTTGGAGCTTTGCATTAATAATAAGATGAGCTAACTCAAGGGATGAGCTTGAAGGTGTTAAGTGAATTTATTCTAACATGTGACCCCTCGAATGTACAAGAATGTTTGCTGGTGGAGTATGCTGAAACTAACATTAAGGGGATACTCGGGAGTTTAAAATTTTTTCTGGAAGGGTGTGTGACAAAAGTCACTTTTCAGGATAATGTTTTCATGAGAAAAGTCATTTTCTGATATTCAGTTGACAGAAACATATAATGGGGGAAAAATGACCTCCCTAATTTACGGTCGGAAGTTATTTACCCTAAAACTATCTGGACTTCAAACTTCATATCACTTGCTTCAGCTAATACTTAGATACTGTTATTAAACTTAATACTCAAATTTCATGACTCATCAAAACACTTTCAGATTTACTAAGATTATTACTAGTGAAAAGACATAAAGTCACTATTAAAGTTGTCTCGTATTTGCATAAAGACACCTTAACTTTGGAAGTGTCCTATCACCCCACAGAACTATTTAATATCTTTGTAAATGGGCCATTTTGACCCATTTCCTCGTCTGGGTTGTTACCACGCAAATGAGGCGCGTGACCCAGTCTTTTCACTACCTATAAAGTGCCATGTGTCGTTTTATATCTTTATTCTTAATTATTTAATTAATTTACATCATCTTCCCCATTATCTTCTTGACCCAAATTCAAAAATCCAATTACCTTTTCTTCGTCGTCTTCAACTTAGAAGATCCATTTACTTAATCCATTTTTATCACTTTTTTTCTCGTCTCTTGCTTTTCTTTGTTTCTTTTTCTTCTTTTATCCTTTTTTTTTTTCAAAAAAGCAAATATGAACTCCATTGATTAGAGAGTACTATGAAACTCCAATTTTTTTTTGGTTCCATTACCTTGCTTTAGTAACTTGAGAGTTGAATTGATTTTATTTAGTGATGTTTTAGTGGCGGAAATAGTGTTGTAACATGGAAGCATCATGGAGGCTTCGTTGAAGGCGACAATGATTGCTACTTTTGAGGATTTACAACAAAGAACAAAGGAGTTGAGTAATGAAAATTTAAGAAGAAAGAGGGAAAAAATAAAAATGAAAATGAAAATGAAACTAAAAATTAAAAGAATTTAATATGTGTCAAACAACCATTGGTGCGTGATTGCACCTCTTTTCTTGCAATTGATGTTGGGTGAGAAGTGGGATATTGATAACATTCTCAAATTGTTCAATGGGGAAATAGGACACTCATAAAGTTAAGGTGTCTTTTTGAAAATTCGAGACAACTTCAGTGGTGACTTTATGTCTTTTCTTTTTATTATTAATCTTTAATATGTTGTTTTTAAAATATATTTTTCACTCATCAATCAAACACTAAAATTTATTTTCCAAGATTAAGACTTTCCTTGGAAAATGACCTGTGTCATTTTAAACACACTTGAAATGTTTGTTTTTTGGACAAGATGTTTGGTTTTGTTTTCTCAAAAAGCTTTAGAAGAAAAAAGGCAAAACATATTAAATCATAAGCCAAACAACAGGCTAAGAACTATTTTAAGTTCAAAGTTCAAACTAAACCATTGTAACTTTGAAACAGCAACTATTCTTGCACATTTTATTTTTTTAATTCCATATAACATTTTTGGGGGAGGTTCTCAAAAAACCATTTCCAAGAAAAACTGCCCAAGGTCCATCTTAGTAACTCTCTTCTTGTTGCATGCAAAAGATATCTCTTTAATCATAGAGATTCTCCTAACTTTCATGTCTTGTTTTGATAACTATCACGTGGAAAATTATGCAGGAGAGAGTTATATTGAAGACTAGACAAGTAGAGATTAGAATATCTCTCGTAAGGCTTGATTTTGAAGTCTAAAATCCATTAGTGGTCAGTGTTTACTTACCATAAAAAAAGATAGAGTAGCAGTATAGTATTTTAGCATAGTTAGGAGGAGTTTTTGGGATGCTGCACTGCTGTATATTATATGTAAGTTGTCATGAATAACCTTACTCCATTAGATAAGCAGTATAGTATTTTATAGTTAACCCTTACCACCTTCTTGGTGCTGGTGATATCGAAACAAATTAAGTATGAAAAAATACGCCAATATGAGGTGATTTATTTTCAGAACCATTTTGTGGTCCATCTCAGTTTTTCTTTTTGTGAAGACATTAAATCAGGGATAATATGAAATGAATCTTCACCACAGCATAGCAATGACAATATTCTGCAAGAAAGTCTTTTCCAGTAGACCCAATTGATGATTAGGACTTTAAATCTTGGAAAAACAGCAAAAGGTGTTTATAGCATAAACATTGCCTTAGGAGGAATAAGTAGGCAGGATAATACTTATCAGAAAAGTGTGTTTCTTGGCCTTTTGTAAGAGAGATGTTTTGCAGAAACTAATTTTGATCTATTGCACATATAGACGAAGAGCAAGACTATACCATAACTCTTGTGAAGGTTCCAAACTATCATGCTAGGGAGATGAATAAATCCTCTGCTTAGGTGGTGAATCTGAAATAGCTGACTCTTTGCATCCTTGTCTCTGTGACTCCTTTTTATTTTGATAAGGTAAAGGTAATATTATTTAAACCGTACCAAGAGGGTTCCAGGGGAAGTACAAGAGATCAGAATTTATGATTTCCTTATTGACTCAACGAGCCCAAAAATTGCGACATCTTCTCTAGAATGTAGCTTTTACATAAAAAATATAGATTTTGTAGACAGTAAACTTTACAGAGAATATGTTTATTCTTCCTTCAAAGCCTCTACTTTTTTTTTCAGCCACACAGTCTAATTATCCAAAATGATGCACATAGGAATAGTTTTCCAAGCCTCTATGTATCTTTTGTTGACCTTCTGCTCTTGCCAGCATATTAGGGTCTTCCTTACATCCGTGGGCCTGCTTTACTCCAAACAGGTTTGTGAACAAAGACCAAATCTGTCATGTAAAGCTACTGAACAGAAATATATGGCTGCTGCTCTCCAGGGAACTATTGTAAAGAAACACCTGTTACAGAGTGAAAGGCCCCTTCTTGAGTAGGGACAGCACTGCCTGCTGTTTACTCATAGCTCATTTGGTGCATTTGGCACAAAATTTGGTGAACTTTGATAGAATGAACACTTTAGAAAATGAGTTCCTTTAACTGTCTACTGAATGTAAGATGGGTGTGAAAGAAGACATATTCCTAATTATGCATCAAAAGGTGTGGCCTAGTGGTCAATGAAGTGGGTAGAAGCATATAAGCTCAAATGCAGCAGATATGTGCAAGCATTGGTGAATAGAGCTACCCAGTATCCGTGCTGGTGGGATGTAGCTGGTACCCCCACGGATCTAGTCAAAGTGCAGGCAAGTTGACCTGGACGCCACGGTTATCGATAATAGAAGAAATACTTCTCTGATTAATCAGCGGAAACAACATGCTGAATTCATTCCTATTTGAAATCTTCACAAAAATGATGTAGGATGTAGAAAAACTATGGTGTAAGGAATATTCAAGTATTACCTGTTTAGAAGGTACTTTCTATTGGTTCTTGTATCTGAGGTAAATGTTATGATAGCAAGTTGTTGGATATGAGAGAAAGCCATCCTCCAATATGCTTACAGGAACCACACATATCAAATGATGACCTTATGTATAGTACTCCGCAGATCTTTAAAGGAATAACAAGTGTTGCTGTTGTTGAAGAACAAAAAAGCAAGTCTCATTGTTAGAATGCTTGTGGAATATTTACAGGAGTTGAGTTTTTAAGTTAGACAAGCAAAAGATCCATACAGGTACTAGCTAGTTAAAATTAATGTTATGTGTTTGTGGAAGAATTTTGAGCATCCAAGCCAAAACCTTAAGGCAACAGTAGAGTGACCCAGGAAACTCTGAAGCCCTTGGATACACTTGTACAATCAGTGAGGAACAAGTGTGTCCTCTTAACACTGTCTTAGATGTGTAACCCGGTTCTACGGTTTACACACATCGACTGAAAATTCTTTTTTTGTTTCTTTCAATTTGGGTACTCTTCTGGGATAGGGTCTGCTTACAACCCACCCTCCACAGACCTCACTCTTGGAACTATACTAGGTATGTTGTTGTTTTTAGGGAGAGAGAGAGGAGGCTCAACATGAGTAGGTCGAGTAGGGGGAGATTAGTGTGATGATACGACCTTGGGTCTAATTCAAACTAAAGACTGGTTGTCGAAGTGAGGATTGACCAAGTCCATATATGGAGATCACTAGCCCATTTTCCAAACAATGTGAGACTTCAACCCACTCTTATACTGCATGCCCAAACCGCCAATTGGAGCATGCTGAATATAATATTGGGGGCTCAGTATGGATGGGCTTGGCTCTAGTACCATGTGAAGATATGGCCCTCGGGCCTAACTCAACCTCAGAATATAGCTCTTGAGAGGAGAATTAGCCGAGTCTATATAGGAAAACCACTAGCCCATTTCCCAGCCAATGTTGGACTCTCACTCAGTCTAACAGGTTCAACAAGCTAACATTGGGTTGGGCAATGTTAGTGATTCTATTGGCTGAATTTGTGAAAGAGAGAAGCATAGAGCAACTCCGTGGGCTGGGTTGAGAGAAAAAAGCTTAAAGTGGCTCAATGGGATGTGTAAAGAGAGAAGCTCAGAGCATTACAGCAAGTAGAGAGAAGATAATTGTGCAAAAAGGGCTGGCCAATGTTTGGGTTCCATGCGAAAGGATCGGAGCATCCAAACCAAAAGCTTAGTCGCTGAATTAAATACTTAGGCTTTGTCATTAAAGCCCCTGCTTTGTCGCTTAAAGCAATGAGACGACGCGAAGCAACGGTTTATTGTTTCACAAGTAAAACAATGCACTTCAGAGAAGCGTGTGCTTAAATTTATGATGCACAAAGTTATCCAAATGAGAAGTGACATGCTCCTCGAGTCTCAATTTTGGATAGTTGGATTATATCCACATTATTGTATACGAGATGCTAAAGTTAGTTATCTTGATTACATTTTGGTGATGCGTTTCACTTCTCAGTTTTCAGTTCAGGTTCAATGAATCTTTTCATATGATTGAATTTTTTGCTTTTAAAAACACTGTGTTCAAGATATCAAGAACCTCTTTGGAAACCCTTGTACAATCGATGACGATGAGTTTGAAGGTCAAGTGTATTCTCCAAATTGTTTTTTGATAAATACTTTTTTTTTGATAAAATATACTTTAGGCTTGGATAGGGATAAGTGTGAGAATTTGATGAATCTCTAGTTTTAGGAAGTTCCTAATTTACCTAAAAGACAATTTTGCCCCTCTGCTTTTATCTACTGGCTAAGTTTGTCCTTGGTTATACTATAGGGCCAAATATTTCCACCGAAGTATGCAAAAATACCCCACTTTTTAACGGTTGTCCACATACCTCACATTTGGGTGAGGTCAACGCCGCATGGCATGCCACCTCACTGCCAGATTTTCTTTCTTTTTCCTTTTCTTCTTTTCCTATTCCTTTTCTCTTTCTTACTTTTCTTCTTCACAAACTTTTTTTCCCCTCTTTTTTCCAATGGCTTCCATCACTTTCCCTTAACTATACCTCAATAGCATCTTCCCCGATAACCCATGAAACTCACCAATTCCCTTTTTCATCATTCATAAGAACCTCGTTCGCTCTGTAAACCAAAATCCAGTAACCCAAAAAATTAAAAATCTGGAAAAAAACAGAAAAGGAAGGTTCATTGATAGGTACTATGCATCAAACACAACTATTATGAAATAAAATCTAAAAATAGGGCCTAGCTCGAGTGGCAAAAGGTGGAGGATTTGTGGCTTGGGTCACAGGTTCAAGCCCCACACCATGAAAATCGAAGCCTGGTATTTTAGTGGAGAAGGGTAGAGGGGCGGGCCCATTGTCCACCGAGTTTAGAAGGCTATCATTGGTCCAAAGGTTGAGTCACAGACGGATTTCTCGGTTATCAAAAATAAAATAAAATCTAAAAATGGTACCTTCAGAAAAGGAATAACACTAAAACTCCAAAACTCTTGTTTATGGCAATGGAAGTCTGAAGTTCGATTCTCTGAAAAATAGATATCAAAGAAAAATAAAATGAACACGCAGATGGCTATCCTTATAGACACTACAGAAAGAAACTTTCCTTTCATTACAAATAAATATGAGCAAAAGTAATGACTATTTGGGGGGAAATGATAATGGTGCTTTTACTGTTATTGGATATGGAAATTTGGTGAGGTATTGAAGAAGGGTTGTGGTGTTTTAGGGAACAGAGATAAAATCGGAGCTTCAGGGAGAAGAAATAGAGCACCGAGGAAATGGTGAGTTTCATGCGTTACTGGGGAAGATGCCATTGATATATAGCTATGGGAAAGTGATTTGATGCCATTGGAAAAAGAGAAGAAGAAAAAAAGTTTGTGAAAGAGAAGGACAAAGAAAAAGAAGAAAAGGAAAAACAATTAAAATCTGGCGGTGAGGTGGCATCCACCTCACTCAAATGTCAGGCCATGTGGACAACCATTAAAAAGAGGGGTACTTTTTCATACTTTGGTAACGGCAGAGACATATTTGTCCCTATAGTATAACTAGTGAAAAACTTAACCAATAAGAAAGTAGAGGGGCATTTTTGACCCTTTCCCAAGAACGAAATAGGGCTAACAAGTGGAATGAATATAGAAGATACACATCAGCAACGCCAACTACTTTGGGACAAGGGTTTTGTTAATTGATTGGTGATATATTTCAGGACCTACTAGTTTTAGGATAGGATGCTTTTGCAAAGGAGGCGCCGGTTGCAAAACAATAGACTCAAAAATGTTTTTTGATGTTTTTCAAGCTTTATTTCTAGTTGAATGCTACAGTCCTTGAGTTAATGCTGATGAAAGCAATGGGTTTATAAATCCATTTATCCGTTTTTATCTGTAATGATCTTACATTATTTCTGTCTTGTTTCTTGATCTTAGATGGGCATATGAACCTTATTCTACTAGATGAAGTGATACACTTTTTAGCCCTATTCAGTTTGAAGTTTGTTAGCACTTTTGAATCTAATTTTATCATGCATTCTGGTAAATTTTGAGAACTTCTTGTTGTCTAGATTTTAATCTTGGGGCGACAGGCTGACTTTTGATGATTGACTCAAAAAGTAGGGTTATTTACTAGATGTGCTCAACGAATGTGTCTGACTCTGACCTTATGTTGGTTTGGGAGGTCTAACTTAGTAGTGACTTTGTTTGGTGTCACTAATTTACCTGCCTAAAAATCTGATACTGTCTAATAGAGATGATCACGTGATATCTCAGAGTTGATTATGTAGGCTAAACGGAGAAACTGTCTATTTACTACAGAATATAGGATCAGAAAGAAGTGAGGGAGTAGCATCATTTTTTCATAGATATAGTACATCTTAATGTTTTTGTTTTTCTTTAGCCTTTGTTGGGATTCTGTGGTAGCTCAAAACTTAAGTAACTCTGACGTATGATCTGCATATACTGAAAGCATCTTTGTTCTGTTTTACAGATACTTCCAAGGCATTCCAGAGGCAGTTTCAGAGACTGAACAAAGAGGTGGCTGTGCATGCTAAGGCGGATATAGTAATTCCATCGAGTGCCATACTTGTTGATCCATGTTGTTGCGTATTATTCCTGCAACCGTATCATAACTCTCCGGCCATAGCCATTCTTTTGTACCCACTATTATATACTACTATTTGATTTCTTCAGTGTTGTTTTGGGAAGAGAAACATCTTTTGTTACATTTCAGATACTGGAGGTAGAGAAACTCAGAAGGATTTCACTTAGTATTGCAGTTGGCTTTGACAAAGATTGTAACTGTGCATCTTTCTTTTTTCTCCATTGGGTGATTGGTTTTATTGTATAATCTGAGAGCTGTATTTTTCTATATTTACGTACAATAATGTGTTGGATTGGTAACTGCTACTGTGCTTCATTGCCATAAATTTTCAGTTTTATGCCAAAATATATGTAAAACCAAAAAAACACATGAATTTATTTTTTATTATTTCAGAGAATCATTCATTTTCTTTGTTGAAGAAAATTGAAATGAAATACTAAACTGAAATGTAAAAATGCGTGGAAAAGAAATTCTAAAATACTCAGTAAGCGTTTGGCCATGCGGTATCATATCACGATATAGTATCGTGAGATGGAATTGGCGTTTGGACATGCCATTTTACGCTGATTCCATCTCATGATTTCGTATCATGAGATGTGATATCATATTCTCCAAAAATCATGATATGGAATCACATGGTGATACCATATCATGATTTGAGATGTTTTAATACAAAAATTGATTCACGAGTTTATATTTTGTTAAAACATCCCCACATTTATAACTATTAATCATTTATTTCACATGTAAATAAAATTTATGATACATCATTACTTTTTTAAAATTTATTATTCTCACCGACATAAAATTTATTATTCTCACTAACATATAGTCACTTTAACTCACACTTCACGATTATTGAGTAATAAAATCTTGAAGAGCCCGTGAAAGATATTTTATTTTTACTCAAATATATTGATGAAACAATTACTTAAATGGACAATAAATAACTTTGTCATAATTTATTATATGACTTTATGATTTTTTGTTGGTTTGATAATATTGAATAAACAATTGGGGCTATTTTAATAGTTTTAGAACTTATGGGAGTTTTATGTTTATACGAAAATAAACAACACCAAAATTTCATCACATGTCCAAACTGTGAGAAATATAGGAAAAGAATATTATTAAATTGTTGTTGTATCTACATTATTACATGAGACCCTATTTATAGACCATAGAATACAATCCTTTACCAAATAGGATACTATTTAGTAGTCCTATTCCTATTCTAATAGGATTATATAAACCTATTCCTATTTTAATAGTTATAAACTATTCCTATTCTAATAGGATTGTATAAACCTATTCATATTCTAACACTCCCCCTCAAGCTAGTGCGTACAATTCATGCACCTAGCTTGTTACAAATGTAATTAACACGGGGACCGATGAGGGGCTTGGTGAGATATTTGCAGACTTCACAAAATTAACGGTCAATCTTAATGTGCTTGTCTTCTCATTAAATACTGGATTTGATGCATAATGCCAGTAAATCTCAATGTGCTTAATCTTCGCATGAAATACTGAATTTGATTCATAATATTGGTGTTGAACTTCCCAACCCAAGCTTGAGAAAAAACTGTTCTAGACCATAGAGTGATCTGCACAATCGATGACACAACACAATCGACATACAAGGCTACTAAACTCCCCCGAGCAACGAAGTGCTCAAATCTAATATAAAGTATGTGGATCATGTTGGCATCAATAGATGAGTTAATATTAAATAAGAAAGTCACCAAAATAATTATTGAAACATGCTCATATGCCGTAGTATTAGATTTGATGGCTAAAAATGGTCACAATCTAAGAAATAAAATTATATAGGTAGGGTCGGAATGATGTCACGACCCAACTAGAAAATAGAAATTATATAGGATAGTTGGAACGACCCCATTGACAAAAAAAGAGAAATAATATGGGTAGGGTCGGAATGATGGCACGACCCTAATGAAAAAGAGAAATTATATAGGTAGGATTGGAATGATGGCACAACCCTACGCAAATCAGATTTGAGGAGTCACCAGAAAAGACAAATGGAACTATGCAAATCAAATCTAAATTACTGAAAAGACACATGATGTTATGCAACACAGATCTGAGAAAATAGTTCGGAAAAAAAATCCACAGTACTACACAAATTCAATATGAAAAGTAGTCCGGGAGATACACGGTGCTACGCAAATCAGATATGCAAAAAAAAAGGTAGTCACCGGAAAGATGGGACGGTGCTACAAAATTAAATATGAAAAAGTAGTCACCGGAATGATGGGACGGTGCTACAAAATTAAATATAGGAAAATAGTCACTAGAAAGATACACGGTGACCCAACTTTTGTTAACATAATCACTGGCCGGACGGGCGACATATATGAGTAATAGCCGCCCGCCGGCATCGAAAGCTCTTTGATTGGTTACCAAGATCGTAGAGGCTCTGATACCATGTGAGAAATATAGGAAAAGAATATTATTGAATTGTTGTTGTATCTACATTATTACATGAGACCCTATTTATAGACCATAGAATACAATCCTTTACCAAATAGGATACTATTTAGTAGTTCTATTCCTATTCTAATAGGATTATATAAACCTATTCCTATTTTAATAGTTATAAACTATTTCTATTCTAATAGGATTGTATAAACCTATTCATATTCTAACACAAACAAAGCTTAAATTTCGTCTCATGATTCCATATCATGATACTATATCGCATGGCTAAACGGGCCCTTAATAAGTACTCCATCCGTTTCACAAAGAATGACATAGTTTAACTTGACACGGAGTTTAAGAGTATAAAGAGGACTTTTGAATCCTGTGGTCCTAAATTAAAGTTAGGTCAAATGTACATAATTGACCTTTGATCTTGTGGCCTTAAATATGCCACGTGAAAAGCTGTAATTGAAATGTTACCAAAAAAAGAAAGAGGTCATTCTTTGTGAAACAAACTAAAAAAAAAAAAGATCATTCTTTTTGAAACGGAGGGAGTAATATTTATTAGTTGCATGCGCCTCAAAAATTGTTTTGCTTCCTACATGCACAGAAATAGTGTAAATATATTTCCTCGTTTGAAGAACTATACTATTCACATCTCTATTTCACTTTTTGATTAATTTAATATTATTTCTATTATATCATTAATTAAGTCTTTATTATGTATATTATTTTCTAATATAATATAACATCTAAAAATATATTATTAATAAGTTACTATTTCCATCTGAATTAAATTAGTATACGAAATAATTGAATACATGAAATTATTGATTTAAACAATCTTTAGCTATACTTAAAAAAAAAAGAACAAAAAATTGCTCATTTTGAACTTCATAATCATTAATAGAATATTTATAAGAGTAATGTAATGATCTTAAAAGTTGAATATTTATGTAAACATCCGGTGCGAGTAATTTTACCCTTATATAATTGTATTTATCAATGATTTCACTTTTATTTGAATTATTCGTTAATATGCATTATACAATATTTGTTGCAATTTATGTTATTTAAAAATTTAGAATAAAATATAATTTTTATATTAAGTGAAGAATTTAAAGATAGAATTTTATATTACTTGAAGATTATAGGGAGATTATTTGCACAAAGAAGAAATGATGAAATATAAAAATAAATAAATTTCTAGAGAGTAAAATAGAGAATTCGGTAGAAGTTAATTGTATTAAAAATAACTTAGAACTATATTTGGATATCCTTGTAAGACTTTTAATTTTAATGATGATATATGTGACAAACTGAGAATTACTCTCAATTTAATTTAAGATGAGGGAAGTGAAACTAAGATGATTCGTACATGTGAAGAGGAGGAGCGCAGATGCACTAATGAGGAGGTGTGACAGGTTTGCTATAGTAGGTTTTGGGAGAGGTAAAGATAGGCAAAAGAAGAACGGGAAGGGAATTAGACAAGACATGAGACATCTTCGGCTTACTTAGCTCATAACTCTTGATAGAAAGATTTTGAGGTCAAGGATTAGAGTAGAAGGTATATAGGTAGCGGAACATCTTGTATTATTTAGTATATGTGTAGTATATATCTTGTTCTTCTAAGTTTCACTATTACCTAGTTATTTTGCTATTTGCTGTCAGTTTTTTTTTTCCTATCATGCTTTGATTACATTTTGTTTTGAGTTGAACGTAGGGCTGGGCATAATATGGTTCAAACCGAAAAAACCGACCGAACCGATTTATTTTTATTTGGTTTCGGTTTTTTGGTTATTTCGGTCGGTTTCGGTTTTGAATTTTTACATTTCAGTTTTCCGGTTCGGTTTTCGATTTTTAGATTTGAAAATTCGGTTAATCGAAAAACCAAAATTATATATATATATATATATATATATATATAATTGTTACCCCATAAGTCCATAACCCATTCCCTCCCAGTCGGCCCATCCTATTATTCTCAGCAGTCAGCCCAACTACCCAAATTCCTATTATTCTCAGCAGTCAGCCCAACTACCCAAATTCCTAACCCAATTACCCAAGTCAATTTTCAATCAATTGATAAATCCCTAAATTGATAATTTTTTTATTATTATTCTTGACCAGTTGTTAATGTTATTGCCTGTTGGCTAGAGCTGGGTTATGCTCAATACGTTTATGCTCCAAATTAGCATACAGTGGGATAAAACTTGTTGATCCCTTTTGAATTTTTCCATGTTTAAGTGCTTTTATTGTTTAAAGACTCAATTTTTAGTTGTCATGATGGCAGCTTTGCCATTTTTTTTATCTGGCTAGCAGGCTAGCAGCTGAGAAATTCAAAGAAATGGGAAAAAAAGGATAATCTTGCTGACCCCTTGTGGATTTTTCATGTTTTACTGATTGAGTCGATATCTAGTTATCAGATGGCCGCTTTATCATTTTTTGTATTAAATTTGATTAAACCGAAACCAAACTAAAATAAACCAAACCGAAATTATAATAACCGAACCAAACTGAATTTATTTCGGTTTGGTTTGGTTTCACATTTGGCCAAACCGAAAACCAAAAAACCGAACCGATATTCACGAACTGAATCGAACTGACCGAACGCCCAGGCCTAAGGCTGGCGGCGGTAACGGGAATTTCCGAAATCCGGTCCGGTCCGGTACCGGTTCGGTACCGGTTAGTCCCGGTATAGACCGGTTCGGTCCGGTTCCGGGACAGGTACCGAACCGGAATCCGGAAAATACCGGTAATTCCCGGTTCCGGAAAGTACCGGTCCGTTACCGGTCCGGTCCGGTCAGAATTTTTTTTTTTTTTAAAATTAAGCCGTTTATAGCCGTTGGGTAACGGCTAGTGGGCCCCCCCAACGGCTATTTTATCCCAAAATCAGCCAATTCAACCCCCTACCCCTCCTAACTTTTTTTAATACCCTAAAGTTATAAATACTACACTTTAACCCATTTTTTTACTTATAAATACTCCTAAAATTCATTATTTTATCACAAATTCATCTACTCATCTTCTATTCTCTCAACTCTCTATTCTCTAATCTCTAATTCTCTAATATATAATTTCTTAAATTTCGGTGTTGCCTTATTTGGTCTTTGAAAATTGGATTTGGAGCTTCAAAATTCAACTTTCAACTTTCCACGTTCGGCTTTCAACGGTCATAAACGTCTACTTTTTTAAGTAGACGTTCGGTATATTCGTTCCAACTTTTAGTTTAATTTTTAAATAATTATTTAATTTTTTTTGTGATTTATTATTTGCATTACATTTTTTCTATTATTTTGTGATTTATTATTTACATCTCACGTTTAATATTTTAATATGGATTTCGGTAAAAATATTGTTCAAAAAGGGAAGGGTAAAAAAAGTGCATTTGAGCGTGTTACAAATATGTGTAACTTTACATCATCCGATAATGCAAAAACCGGTAGTTCTTCTAAATCAAAAACTAAAAAATCTACTATATTAAGAATAAATACGGATGATTATACACATGTTGATGATACTGTTTTTAATATTGATAGTAATTCAGAATTAGATCATTATCATGAACATTTACAACGTCGCTTTGGTAATTTTGATGAGGATTTGCCTAGTGATAATGATAATGAAAATGATATTGATAATTATACTAATACGCCTTCTTTTGATGATGATGATTGTGAAACTGAGCCACCTACGGCTACTACTTCTCCCAGTCGCGCTCCTAGTCCCGCTCCCTTTCGTTGCCCTGCCCCTGTTCCCCCCGTACATCCTAGGCCTAAGGTAGAACGTGCTAAAAAATCGGTTGTTTGGCAATTTATGACACAAAATGAAGATAAAACACAAGCTATTTGTAATAAATGTAAACATAGACGAAATCATAAAACTGTTGGTAAATCTGGCGGGACGGGACACTTGAGTAGTCATTTAATGGCTTGTTGTAAAAATGAATTTTTGCATGCTAAAGCGGTAGCGGAAGCAAAAAAAAATGGTACCCCTCTTCCTGAAAATATTGGAGTAGGCGGCTCTAACATGGTACAAACACAATTAAATCCGTCTAATGTTTCTGGCTCTAGTTTACCACTTTCATATAGTAGAGAAAAAGATCTTGAAGAATTAGCTAAAATGATTTGTGTTATGGGTTTACCATTTAGTTTTGCTGAAAATCCCGGTTTTATACATTATATTCAAATTGTATATAATCCAAATTTTAAAGGTTTTGCAAGAAATACAATAAAAAAGGCTGTATTTGATTATCATGCACAACATTTTCAATATATTCGTTGTTTATTTTATTATAATACTTGTAAAATAGCTATTACTTCTGATATGGGTCATAGTGTAAATGGTAACGATTATTTGACTGTTACTGCACATTGGATTGACGAAAATTGGTACATGCAAAAAAGAATTTTAGGTTATAAATATTGTCAAATGCGAAAAACTGGTAGTTATATTGCTCAAACAATTTTAGATATTTTACAAAGTTATGGAATATGTGATAAAATAAGTAGTATAACATTAGATAATGTTTCAAGTAATAATGTCGCTGTTGATTATTTAAAACCTACTCTTTGTCCTTTTTTTGGTGATAATTATCATATTAGGTGTACTGCACATATATATAATTTGATGGTTAGAGATGGTGTACAAATGTATGATAACGGATGTACAAAAGTAGAAAATGCATGTCATTTCATATTTAAGTGTCAAGTTAAGTCTAGACGTAAAGATTTTCAAAATCGTTGTTTTGAAAATAACCTTCCACCTAGAAAAATTCCAAAAACAGTGACTACTAGATGGAATACTTTATATGAAATGCTTGTAGTCGCTTATGAATATAGGATACCTTTACAAATGGTTTGGAATGCGCATAATTCTGATATGGCATATAGACTAGATGATAGTGATTGGCGTGATATAAATGAACTTATAGATTTTCTAAAAGTTTTTTACTTAACTACAAAAAAGAATATCCGTACTTTATAGTCCTTCAATTTGTACTGTTTTGCCTGATATTTGTAGAATTTCTTCTAAATTATATCAATATAAAAATAAACCAAGATTTCAACAAACCATTGAAAAAATGATTCTAAAATTTAAAAAATATTATATTTCTATTCCTCAAATTTATTTAACCGCATGTCTTTTAAACCCTAATTATAAAGATATAGGTGCATCAAAAATGGTTGAAAAAATATATTTTAACTTAGATATTAATGATGTATTAGAAGAAATTCCTAGTTGTCAACTATTTAAAGATAGCATAAAAATTGAAGCTAGAAAATTGTATGATTTATATAATGCTAATAAAAATAATTCAAGTGATGAACCTCAAAGCTCTAGAAGTAGATTTGATGAAAATAATATTGATGAATATTTATATGATTATCTTGAACTTTCACACGATAATAGAAATGATTTTGATGCTTATGTTAATCAAAATACAGAACCTACTGAAGATATTCTCGCCTGGTGGAGAATTCGCGGCAAAGGATTTCCGAAACTACAACCGATGGCTCGAGATATATTAGCTATGCAAGCATCGTCAGTAGCTTCAGAAGGCGTCTTTAGTGCAGCAAGGTTTCAAATTGGAGATCATAGGCATTCACTAGCAGCCGACAGCTTGGAGATATCAGTATTATTTCGTGATTGGATTAATGCGGAGAGAAGAAATTTGGGTCGTGAACCACTACCGACCAAATTTCAAGATGACATTGATGAAGTAATGCAGGATTATAGTGACGATGGGATTGAAGCAATGGAAGATCTTTCTATTCAACCAATTCCCGAACATGTCACTAAAGAAATGTTGAATGATTTACGAAAGGATTTATATGGTGGCACCAGCTATTAGTAAGAGTATGATAAATCGAGATTTAGTTCAAACAGAACCCTTCCTAGAAGGTGGCTGTGTAGATTAAATCTTTTGATACTCTACTAATGTTTTTTTAAATGTACTTGTAACATCAAATAAATATTAATAAAAATATAGGCTATTCGCCTTAATTTGTTTTTATTATTGTTGTATTAAATTAAATTTTTTAATTTATAATTTTATAACTTTAAAGTTTGAATTTAAACTTTAGAAATTTGAATTTAAAATTTAGAAAGTTTAAAATGTTGAATTTAAACTTTTCTAACTTTAAAAGTTTGAATTTAAAACTTTCAAACTTTAAAAGTTTAAATTAAAATTTTATAAATTTAAAGTTTACATTTAAAATTTTCAAACTTTCAAACTTTAAAGTTTGAAATTTAAATTTTACAAACTATAAAGTATAAAGTTTGAAAGTTAAAGTTTCAATGTTTAAAAATTTGAAATATAAATTTTACAAACTCTAAAGTTTGAACTTTGAAATTTAAAGTTTCAAACTTCAAAAATTTGAAATTTAAATTTTACAAACTATAAAGTTTGAAATTTAAAGTTTCAAAATTTGAAATTTAAAGTTTCGAACTTTAAAAATTTGAAATTTAAATTTTATAACTTTAAAGTTTTAAAATTTTGTATTTTTTAATTTTTAAAGTTTGAAATTATATTTTTTATTTTTTTAAGTATTATAATTAAATTATATTGAATTAAATAAAATTAAATCATTTTTAAAATAATTTAAATTAGTATTTAAAAAAAAAAAAAAAAGGTATTTTCCGGAATCCGGTCCGGTCCGGTCCAGTCCATTACCGGTTATGTTCTGGACCGGGACGGAACCAGATATATTTGCCGGTCTACCGGTCCGGTCCGGTTCCGGTTCCGGAACGTTACCGGTTCGCCTGATACCGGTTCTGTTCCGGTTTCGGAACTTACCGGTCCGGTAGTTCCGGTTTCGGTACCGCCGCCTGGCTTACGCCCAGCCCTAGTTGAACGTCTATTAGAAACAGCCTCACAAATATCTTATTTAACTTTAGCAATTCTACAAACATTATAATGCATATTATTTTATTTTATAATTTCCAATATTATTTTATTTTAGACTCACCTTGTGTTGTAATTGTTCTTTTTAGGGAAGAAAAGGAGGGTATAAAGGAACCTCTCAAACAGACAGCATATGAGAGGGTCAAATGAGCAAGAAGCTATATGATTGATTTGGTTTTAATTTATTCATTGGACTATTGCATCCTTTTTTTTTTCCAAATAAATATGTCAACAATACAAAGTTCCAATCTACATATGTTTGTGTAAAAGAACCAAAATGTTTCTTGTAATAATTATGTTACTGTCTGTTGTGGATTTAAATTTTGTTACATCTTTAACAAAATGTATCTCCATGCATAAAAATTGCGACATCTCGTATATTTCATTGGCATAAAACATTTTGAACACAATTAAAAGAGTTGATAATCAAACCCTTCTAAAGTATTCACATATTTTTAGTTTAATCTTTTAATTAAAAATGATTACTTATTATCCCTGACCTATAGAATTTTCAGTCTAAGTATAATCAATTGGTATAGATAGTAATCTCAGTCTCTTTATAGTGTGTGAAGTAAAATGAAAAGACAGTCGCATAAATTATTTACATTGCTATATTAGGACAAAATAATAATATATTCTGTACAATTTTATGAATAAGGTTTGAGTAGATTTATGTGTATACACTTTACCTTTATATTATAAAAATAAAAATGCTATTTTCAAACAAATGACTCAAGTAAAATAATTTAAAACTGATTAAAAGAATAATAACAATATCAAATAATACAATAACCAAAAACAACAACAAGATGTAATAAAATCTAGAGATATACAACTAGTAAACAAAACTAATCTCCACTTGATTGCCTACTTACAGAGTTTATCCTAATTTTGATTTATTAATCTACTGTCCTCTTAAAGTTTTCACATTTTTTTAATAAGACAATCTTCTTTTTATATACTCGAACCAACCTCACTTTCCTTATATTATTCATTACAAAGGTCAATAAATTGACATTATCAAAAATAAATTTTTAGCAAGAATAACGCCAACAACTACTAACTCTTTAATAGCATTTAACCAAATCCGATCCACCTTTTAAGTTCCCCACCCATTAAGGCTGATAATAGAGCGAATCAAGTTGAAATTTAACCCAAAAAATCATCGAGTACCGTCCCGCCCCGCCCCGCATAGCATGTTTTGTTTGGATTTCATTACTATTACAAATACAAGAAATTTTGAAGTTTTAGAAAGTGACACAAAAATTGAATGGACGTGGAGCAATGGCCTTCTCACATTTTCTCCCCTTTTCAATAGGCTTCCTTTCTCTCTTCTGCAAAATTCGAAGACGAAGACCGAATACTCAAAAATGGCAGCAACTTTAGCAATTGCATTGAAGAGTCTCTTCTCTGTTTTGGGATGTTTGATTACAGCCACCGTCATATACACCGTCGCCACTGATGGCCTTCCTTTTCGCATAGAACTCCTCACCCCGTATTATCCTTTTCTCTCTCTCTCTCTCTCTCTGTCATACTAATCCTACTTTCAATTTCATTTTTTTGGATTATTAATGCTCCTGTTTGGATGAATTGGGAATTGAATCTTTATCAGTACTAAAAATTGTTGAATTTTGGAAACAGAAAGTCGAAAACCCTATCTAAAAGCTTAAATTATTCAAAAAAGGATCACTTTTAGTTATATTTTTATATTTTGAACGCCTAAACCTGGATTTCTTTTTCCTCGCCTTTACTAACACTCTGTTTGATGATTGTTAAGCATTGTTTTGTGTTGTACTATATCGTTTTAATGAATACAATATTTGGATAGATTGTATTGTTCTATGTCGTTACATAGTGTCATACTTGGAATTTGAGTAATTAACTTACAAGAAAAGTGTGGTACAAGATAGTGCTAATATGAAAAGGTAGAATAAGATTATTAAATAATATATAAAGACAAAAAGAGAAGAAAATATTAAAGGGATGACATGATCACACTAAATTAGTGGTTACATAAAATGAGACTTTTAATCATTATCTAACGATGGATTTAAACGATATTATACAATAGAATTTAAGTAACAATCAAAACAAACATTGTATTTAAATTAACAATATAATATGATGGGTAAAATCATCCAAACAAGGTGTAAGGTTCAAGCTGCTAGAAACAAGACACTCTCTGGATTTCAATTTGTTTGTCATACTTTCTCTTTTAGTTCGTTTATACAAGAATGCTCCTTCCCCTTTTTAACAATTCTTTAATTCTAACTTTACACGAGACTTGTTTAAGGCAATAAGATTAAATTGTATTTTGATTTATTTGACATATCTTTAGTTCAGAAGTTTCTTTTCCTTCCTTCAACTTGGTTACCAAGTTAAAATAGGACAAGCAAATTGAAACCGAGGGAGTAACTTTTTTTAATTAATTATGTGTTAGTATCTTATAGTAGTCCCTCATTCTCATTTTATTGTGAAGTTGTTACTGTTTGGAGAGTCCAACACTTTTTTTATTTCAACTTTCTCAAACTTCGTTTGAATATTTTGAATCATTACTATGTTGATTTGCACTACTGTTCATGTAGTTTACAAATATAAAAGTTCTATTTTTAAAAAAATGAAGAATATATACCCGAATTCATATTCAAAATAAGATTTTTGACCCTTGTACTCCGACATAGGAGTAACAGTTCTTTTGCAAACGGTTAAGAAAAAGGAACTAACTTGAAATTGAGATTTTGACTTGAAAAATAGTTTAGTTCCATCTAACTTCTTGATGCTGTTATTAATACCACTTACCTTGTCAAAAAAATAAATAGTTTAGTTCCATCTGCTTTCCAGACAATCTGAAATGAGTGGGATGAATCTTGCAGGTGGATGGCAGCTACCCTGATAGATTTCTACATCCACATATTTGTTATATGGGTATGCCATGATTAATTTAATGCTTCAAAATGTTTCATATGCGAACCTTTATTCGAAAGTCGATTGCATTTTATTTGCTACAGTTTCACTAGCATTGGATAATAAGGAGAACATGTTGAATTTGGCGCACCTACTCTGTTAGATGTTAGAGATATAAATGGTATAGAAGTTAGAGCTATAAATAGTATAAAGGTTAAGATTCTCAGACATTTGTGCAATACTATAGAAGAATTAAGTTCGTATAGTTTGCAATTTTTAACCCTTAGCCTTAGGCTGAGATTTGAAGTCTGCCGTTGCACTTCGTACGAGCCCATGGGCTTGTGCAAATGCTACTATAGAATGTCATCCTGCAGTTTAAGCAAAACATTGATTAGGAAAATATCTCACCCTGTAGTTACCATTCTTGGCTCTTTATTTTTTGCTGGGTTACATCTTTGAGGTCCTTTGGATTTCAACTGCATTGTAAACAATATTTTTATTCTAAGACATTGGACAGAATGCATCACATGTTACTATGTTTCTCTGCTCTTATCATCTAAGAGCAAAACCGCAAAAGCAATGCTCTCATGTTTTGGTGTTGTGTTTTCAGTCTTGGGTTGTCTACAAGGAATCAAACTGGATTACTGCAATACTTTGGGTGGTCTTGCTAGTATGTTTGGGAAGGTATGCCACCCTTATTCCTGTGTATAGAACAACTTTGATGTACTTTTAGTTTCAGATGATGACTGTTCTTCAAGCTTTCTCTTAGCATCTCTTGTATGAATGAATTCTTAGGTTGAATAGGTCTCTATCTGTTGACATACACTGTTTTTGTCTTCACCCATGGGCATTACAGTCTTAGGATTGATTTTCCCAATTATTTATATCTTGTGTTCGCTGCCATGAATTCCCTTTGCATATAGATAACTTCCTAGATGATATACCCAGTCAACCAATCAATCAATCAACTATACCTCAGACAGAACTAGGTCCGCGATTTGAATTCTCTACATATTTCTTGCTATTTGGGCCCACATCATTCCAATACTAGCTAGAAGTTTGTCTTGTAAAGCAGAACTCCAGAAAATCTCTAAATGTCACACTTATGAATCTAATATTTGTGCAACAGCATAAATTAAGCCTCAATGCACACTAGTTGGTATTATTGATTTGGATCTTTTCTTCCACGTTACTTTTTCAGATTTGCAATGATCCCTAGATTTTTTAGGTCTTTTCAGACAACCGCCTCCATGTGATTTTAGGCTTTTCTCATCCTTTTCAGCACCTTCAACCACCATGTTACGCCAGTTGACTGGTGTATATTTGATGTATTTTAGGTCTATCAAAGATGACTTTCTCTTACTATATCATCTACGTGTGCAACCACACCCTTTATTTCAACGTATATTCAATTTTGTATGACTGCACATTTACCTTGATGTCTTTTGGCATCTTGTATTGCATAGGATACAAATTTTCTTGCATTCTAGTGTGGATGCTTGTCTTCCTTTTCAGTTTGTATTATCCTTGTATGGCATCAGAAGGCCATGTTGTCATTGCCCTTCACAAAGTTCAATCAATATCATGCATAAATGTTTGTCAGTTTGTGACTGTATAATCAGGGACGGTGGTAACATTCTCTCTACTCCCTTTACAGCATTGCTACATGTGGATACATCGTATTGCAATTTCTTAAGCTTTCAACTCAGGAATCTTTACAGGATCCAATTTATTTTGTCCTATTACGACGTCAGGAAAAGTGAGTAGATATTTGCGCAAAGTTCTTTTTTCCTTTATAGTTTCTGTTTTTATTTCTCTCTTTGGAGACCAGAAAAAAGAAAAAGAGAGAGAGTTCAATTGGAAATGATATTTAGTTGATATGTTTTCATGTATGCATGTCCAACTGTTTGAGGATACTCGTGAAACTGAAATATCATGTACAAGTTTGGTGTTTATTTGGAGAATATATTTGCAAGTGTAATATATAGCTGTTGTTAAGAAGAGCTGACTCTTGTTGTTTTTGCTTCAGTTTCATATCATGCCTGTTGCTTTGTTCAGAGTAGGCATTTAGTGAAAATATCTAAAAAAATGTGGTTCTCTGAATAAAAGAAATGGAGTTACATCTCTTCACAGGTCAAGGCAATGGTGGAAACATAGCTTGTACTGGGTCTGGCATATTTTTGTTCATTGTTCATTGTTTTACTCTTCATTGATCATATACTTATAGTGGTAAAGTCAAAGAAGGTAAATATAACACTTAGGTTTATCAAACTTTGTCATTTGTCTTGGACAAGACTAGGGTTCAAATGCCTCATCCCCATCTTGGAAAATTAAGTTTTCAATCATAGGGAGAAAACAGATTAGTCAACGTAATGTTGCATCCTCCATTTGTGCAGGGGAAATTGCCAGTTGAATACTTTAAATATGCGCGTTAGATATATCTTCCATTTTGTTAGAAGAGTTAGATAAAAGGTAACTGTGTCTTTAATGTTTTCTGAGTCGTTTAATTATTCACATATTGTGTTGTACGATTGGATTTCATTGGGAAAAGAAACTAAAATCAAGTATTCTTAATAATAAAAAATACTAGTATTCTTGTCAGCAATATACTAAAGAGATAAAAATTTTGTGATTCGTTTTGTTATTTAGTCACGACTGTCGTCTTTCTCAGTACCTAGTATGTAGTTTCCAAAATCAATGTACTATTGTGTATACCACTTCTTAAGAATATTGGCTTCTTTTATATATCAGTCATCCAAGATCTTTTAGTGGAATAACAATGGTGCTTCTAACTGCAAGTTGGATCATTCGTATGATACTGTGTTTTCTAGTTATCCTTGTTGTGGTTGTTTCATTTGTACAAGACCCTGCAGTGTACTACATTATCAGATCATGTAGGTATGAAATGTATTGATATTCTACTCTTTGCAGAAAATAATTATACTAAAGCTGTAACTGATACAGAGTGTTCCTTTAAAAAATAGAATATGCAAGTGTTCATGAAGTTTGAAGCTTTCCTTATCAATGCTATATTAGTGGCACCTATTTTTTGTTAATTTTCTTTGTGAAAATGACCTTAACTTATAATGATCTGATGGGATGTTGTGATTTAGGACTGAAACAGAACAACAGAGGAAATGTTCTCTTTTAACTGCAAGAATTCTATTTCCTGCTTTGAGCTGTCTGATGCTAGGGACATTGATTTACAACATTGTAACTGATGGTACTCCATTTCACAGAGATGTTTTTACTCCGTAAGTTTTTTGTTTGTTTATTTATTCCTATTTTAAACAGATACTATCAACCTTGTTTTTTTCTGGTCAAATGGAGACTTTGCTCCGATTTAGAGGATAGTAGCATTGGTGGAGAACTTTGTCAGTAGTTGAAAGTTTCGTTTGTTTTCTTGTTTGAACTATATTTAGATCTCCTCTCTGCTGCTTTCTAAATTGATGCACTTTATGGGGAAGTAGCATAAACCTCTCTTAACTGGAGGTTTTTGTGCTATTCTGGAGGAAAACTCCCTTTTCAATATTCAATGTCATATCAGCATTTTATTTACTTAAGGAAGTATATATGTCTTCCCGGAATGAGTTCCTAAATGAGAGAATATCTGTACTACAGTGATTCGAAGGTTGGGATAAGGTTACTGAAAATGACTTGTGATCTCAGAATGTATAAAATTTCTATCTAATAATGCCTCTCTCATTTTGCATGACCAAGGACTATTGATGATCTCTTACCTCATGTTAATCATTTAATCCTTATTTGTTTCTTACCGTGTAAACTTTAAATATTAAAACATATGATTAGACTGATCTATGGTGAGCTTTATAACTTTTCCCTATGTAACATGATACTACCTTCAGTGTGGCATATGTCAGATAATATGGTATCTATGGCATTTAGAACTCTATTTCTCTGATGCTAAATTTCAATCAGAATTTTTGTATTAATTATCCTCTTCTTTGGTTTGCAAAGTCTAACCAATGGAATAGAATACTTTCGAAATTTTTAAATAAGCTCTTTTCTTCCACTACATGGATTCACTATGTATAGGTCATTCTTAGGGCCTAGATTCAGGAAAATTATCAGCATTTCCTATCTCTATTCTGGTTGATGACGTGCAACCCTATAATATTGTCGTCTTCTTTGTCCAAGGGGCTGCAGTCTATCATTTGCAAATTTGTTTGGAAGTTTCTTCTGGAAAACAAACTTCATGAGTTTGTGCTGAAGTAATGCATATGCATCCTCTTACATCAGCCGATTATAAACTTCTGCTTGGTATAAGTCTTACTTTGACATGCTATTTAAGAAGTCAATATATGTGCAGGTGGGTGATAGCAACAGTAATTGATTTCTATGTCGGTGTTGTGGCTCTATCGGTAAGCTTTTCACTGTTCATCTGCCTTTTTTTAAATAATTTTTTTGGCAAATTCCCCTCTATTTAGCTACCTTTGCTCTTAATCTTTCTGGTATTTGAAGATTGTTTTGTTATAGCTTGATAAGGAAGTCCAAAGTTTGTAAATTTCGATATATGGCTAGGGCATGCAGCAACATACCATACACTTAGGTAATACAGTAATAGTTGACTGCTAATTAGGTATCTTATCTTAGGCTAGGGCCAGTTGCTGCATTAGGTGTCAAAATCACCAGTTAGGACTTTTCATGTGATTGTTGATCTTAGATGAGTTACACTGTTTTTTCAGGTTTGGGTTGTATATAAGGAATCAAGTTGGCTGAGTGCAGCTTTATGGATAATACTTATAATTTGTTCTGGCAGGTACGTTTTTTTGTTGGATAATGCATAAATTGTACTCCCTCCATCTTATTTTATGTGATATTTGACTGGGCATGGAGTCTTAGAAATGTGAAAATATTTTGCAACGTTTCAATACTACTCTCTACAAGGAAATAAATTTTTAAAAGAAGTGTACCCCTTTTGGAATTTTTTCCAAATTAATGGGATCGAACATGGATAAAATGTTGATAGTGTCATTAAATATTTGCCAATTAAGGAAATATGTCAATTCTTTTTGGCGAACTAGGAAGAAAAATATGTCATATACATTGGAGCAGAGGGAGTATCAGTTTGAAGTTAGCTTCATCGGTAAATCTGTCTTATTTGTTGCTCTATGTAGGTGAAAGCAAAATATGAACTCTCATTCATATGTAATGGAATTAGGAGGAGTTCATATATATGTGTTTGCATGCCTTAATATGATTCTGAATGAGAAGAGGTTCCGTTAATTTGTCGAAATAACTAAACAGATCTTGCTTGTTTGGCAAGAAGTCAATTAGTATTTCAGCCTTTGCCTATGGCAACAACTTCATTAATAACTACTAGTGTGCATATTTACCCTCTTTCCTGCATCAAGCTTTAAGTTTTTAGAGTTCTCCTAAACATGAGTTAATATTCCATCTTGAATAACCATAGTTCAACTATATGACTGTAAAGGATGACTTCATTATTTTTCATTGTGTTTCTTTTCTCATGCCGGCAATTTTCTGGTCCTTCAAAAACTGATGGCACTTTTTCGGCTACATTTATCTAATATGTTACAACAATTTGTTTTTGGACCATAATTATATCTGATTTGTGCTTTATGTTGATTTCCTCAGCATCAGCACATGTGCCTATATAGCTCTTCAGCTTTTCAATCTTTCATCTCAAGATCCTGTCTACTTTGTTCTTTTCAGCAGCCGCAACAGGCAAGTTTGTGCCCCATCTGTTTAAGTGTGCTGACATAGATTTTGTTTGTTCGTACTTCTGTCCTTGTGAACATATACATCCTTGTTCTAGTTAAAGTTGAACCAGATTTGGAATTTCCTTTCATTTGTGCGAGTGATTGTATCCTTCGTTTGTTCATGGAATTTTACTAATTCCAAGTTTTCATTGCTTCTTAACTATTCTGTACACATTACGATGTTTTGTTTGCGTGACTCTTCTTATTAGGGCAGAAAAAGGGTATGAAGTAACGTCTATAACAGAGAGCATCGGAGAGGGTCAATTGGGGAAGAAGCTCTGTGGTTGATTTGGTTTTGATTTCATAATTGGACTCTTTCATCATTTTTATCTTTGTAATAACTATGTTAAATAATAAACTTCTAATGTACCTGTCTGTGTAATAGAACTGTGATAATTATTTTGTAGTATTATTGATCGTATGGTATCCATAAAACAAGGAAAATATGTACAAAATAGAACTCTACTACAGTAAAAGTATTTAAGGATTAATGATGATGATATTGTACATTGTGTGGGAGCAGAGCGGATAAAATGAATGCTCGCGTCCAATGTATTGTATGATAAAAATGTGTTATCAAAACTTAGATGTGTTGTATAGAGTGGAGTGTTGACGGTCAAGAACTCGCACATCCATACAAAAGATGTAAGTAACGTAGATGAGAATGTTGAGATATATGTGTGAAAATACTAAGAGATTAGATTAGGAACACAAATATTGGAGACAAGGTGTGAGTAACAAGATGAGATTGAGATGACTTGTATATGTGAATGAGGAAATGCTCAAATGAATCTCACCCGATAAAGATGGTAATGAGGTGACAAAAGTTGGTTGTAGTTGATTTTAGGAGAAGTCTTGAGGAGGGGTGATTAATAATGACATGACATGCAAACTTACAGATTGACGACATGACAATATATAGGAGGATATAGAAATTGTGGATTAGGGTAGAAGGTTAGTAAATAGTTGATCATAGTCTAGTTTTCGATATTAGTATCATCATTGATACTCATGCATTCTTTTATTCTTTGATTATACTATTACCTAGTGTTTTCATTGTTTTAACTATTGTATTATTTCGTTATTGCTACTGTTCTTTTCTCCATTGTTCTATTGAGTTCTGTCACTATGTCATTTCCTTTTAATCACTTATTTCGATATGTTTTACTTGAGCCGAGGGTCTATTAATAACAACATATCTACCTTCACAAGATTAATAATACTATGTATGCATCACCCTCACAAGGTGTGAATTACATTTGATAAGTTATTGTACCAACAATTTTATCACTCAAAACCTGAAATTAAAATAATAAAAACATATGACCGATAAGCTTAGATAGCAATATCAATAATTGGGGGGAAAAAGTACACAATAATTATATGAAAATTGTACAATTTTAAATTTGAAAAGCAAGAGTTTGAATTTTGAAAGAATTACATTGAAGAAAACTATGATTAACTATGATATTTCATTTTTTGTCACAAACACCATATACTTAAAATTTTTATTTTTATATTATAAAGAAAAGTAAAGTTAAAACCGGAGTTCTCAACCTTACAAAAAAAAAAACTTTCCAAATTCTTACCTTTTTTTTTTTTGGTATAAAAATTTCCATAAAATATTACAACAAAAGTTTCCAAATTTGTTTTTTTCTGTTGTAGAAAACGTGTAGAAAGTTTCCATAAAAATTTCACTTACAACTTCGCTTCTCTGTATAAATTGGCAACTCTGTTTTCTTCTTTTCTACAATTTGAGAAGAAACAAAAAAAAAAAAAAAGAAGAGAAATTTGAGATTTGAGTGTATAATGAAGAATTTGAAAGAAGGGTTCCGATTCAGTCCGACTGATGCAGAAGCCGTTACTTTCTTATTTAGATTCATTGCTGGAAAATTGATGAATGATTGTGGATTCATCACTACTCATGTTGATACTTACAGTAAACAAGAACCATGCGATATTTACTCTCATGGAGTACCCTGCTGTAATGACGATGACGACAACGATTGTAGTCAGTATCGTTTCTTCATCACAAAACTCAAGAAGAAAAGCAAGTCGAGATATAGTCGCGATGTGGGAAATAAGGGCAGTTGGAAACAGCAGGACAAGAGCAAACCTGTTCGAAAGAATGGTGGTGGAGCAGTGATTGGATACAAGAAGAGCATGTGTTATATGAATAAAGGCTATAAACAGGAAAATGGTCATTGGTTGATGAAGGAATACGCCCTCTCTGAGTATCTTCTTGATAAATTTGAAAAGGATTGCAGAGATTATGTTCTATGTGCTATTAAGAAGAGAACTCGTATCAAATCTCGCACCAAAGGCACAATGAAGTTGATGAATGATGTATCTGAAGAGTGCACGAATTTGGAAGACCAAAGTTCGGGGACTGTTGAATCGACTAGTTATGACGAGGCATTACAAGAGTTTCTGATCAATATGCAGGATGATGAGACGAACATGGCCGTTGAGCCATTATATACTTTTGAAGCGATGATGCCGATGCTAGATATTGATTTTGATATTTTACCTGAATTTGATTGTCTAGGAAGCATTACAGATTCATTATGTAGCTATTAATATTCTGTATAATTGAATTTCTCTACTTTTATTATATAAGAGTGGAACTCATGTTAAAGCATTACATATCCATTATCAAAGTTGAAACATGTTTTTGGAATTTCCTGAAATGCAATGATATGTTATATCGATCATTTTCTCCGGGATTACACCGGGTATGTTGTTGTTTTCTCCAATACACATGCTAAAGTCAAAATTGTCAGAGGAGTGTGTGTTTTTCATACATAACATTCACTCATACACTTAAAGAACAAACCTTTGCACGCGATTGCATTCACCTTTTTCCTCTCTGTTTCTTAATCCTCTTTTTTTTTTTTTTTTTTTGTATAGTTGGTAACATGATCCACTCTGATTATTCTACCTAGGATCTGAACACCGTTTAAGTTATCTGCAAGTCAAATATTAAAAAAAGTGAGTTATATAGCCAAAATATGTTGAACTATGTGACCTTATTTAAAAGCTTATAAGTCAAACAAAGGACAAATCAAGCACTGGAAATTTGTTTTCAAGGTTGAACCTAAAAGAATACGAGAAAGAGAGATAGACGCACCCACGCCAAGATTTGTACTCCTTTGATCCTCGTAAGCAACAAAACCGAAACCTTTTGACTTGCCTGTACCTTTATCCCTAACAAGATTGACATCAACAACCTCCCCATACCTAATTTAACATCAAAAAACACTACTATTAGATGACGAAAACAAAGTGATCGAAAAATGAGAATTAATGCTCAAAGTATAAGATGACTTACTGAGAGAAAACGGCGAGAAGATCACCTTCAATGAGGTAAAAAGGAATGCCACCAACGAATACATAAGCTGAGCCAGGTTGCCTGATCGGAGATTCGTAAGGATGCTTGTTTTGCATTGATATTCTGAATACGCTTCACTAGTGTCAATGAATTCATTGCAGTATTCCAATTCCTCAAACCTGAGTGGTCCTTTATTAATATAGAAATTAGTTTATTTTGTAGATATTGGGACATTAAATCAAGAAAAATACCTAAGGGTTTGTTAATCCACACAGTTCTGGAGCTAAGTGTTTCTGTTAGTGACGAAAAGATGAAAACGAACACCAAATACGCATGGGATGAGATCCGAATAACAATAAGAGGATTACAAATATTCTCCTATTGCCTACACAACAATTGCCAAAAGCTGTCTGAGGCATTGCTAAGGTTTCAATTCAAGCAAAGTGAACATGATCACTCCTTATTCATCAAACACACATTAAAAGGATCAGTGTTTGTTCTTATATATGTTGATGATATGTTAATTACACGAAGTAGTGTTCAGCTTATTGAAGAAACAAAAGATAAACTGAACCAAACCTTCAAAATGAAGGATCTAGGTGAGTTCAGGTTTTTCTTAGGGATTGAGTTTCCCAGGTCAAGTAAAGGCATACTAATGCATCAGAGAAAATATGCATTAGAACTTATTTCTGAAACTGAATTGGGAAATGCAAAACCTGCAATCACTACATCAAAAAAAAGAAGATTTTTAGCGGTAATTAGCACTCTTTATATATGTACCTAAAACCTTTAGCGACATTGGTTCTAATGACACTTAACTAATGCCGGTAAAGACATTAACACTCTTTATTAATGTCAAAATATAATGCCGCTAAAAGTTATTTTTGTTATAGTGAGTAACTCCTATTGACAACAACAACAAGCTAACTTCAAAGCAATATGATGATTATGTCAATTCAGAAGATGACAAAGCTATCAGAGATTGATAGGAAAGCTACTATATCTTACAATGACAAGGCCTGATATTGCATTTGGATTACAAACATTGAGTCATTTTCTACAATAACCAAAAAAAGTCATATGAAAGCAGCTCTAAGAATTGTTAGATACATAAAAGGTCAGCTTGGTCAAGGCAGTGGCGGACCCAGGATTTTCGTTTAGGAGGTTCGAAAAATAAAAATGTTGTTGATGGGATTCGAACTTATGATAAAATGGACCTTAGACCTAATCGAGCCTCGAAAGCTAACATGGTAAGGATTGTCCAAGACATGACTACAACCACTCCTTGAACCAATGTGACTTCAAGGGATACTGTTATCTAGCAGTCAAGACAATCAGCTTACAACATATATTCTGTGATACTGACTGGGCATCTTGTCCTCTTACAAGAAAATCTGTAACAGGCTATTTTATCAAGTTTGGCAACTCAGTGGTCTCTTGGAAGTCTAAGAAACAATCTATTGTATCTAGAAGTTCAGCATAAGCTGAGTACAGAAGTATAGCTACAACTGTAACTGAAATTATTTGAATGTTGGGCTTACTAAAGGACCTAGGGATTGAAGTACAGAAGCCTGTAGATGTATGTACAGATAGCAAAGCAGCAATCTTGTTGGCTGCCAATCCTGTGTACCATGAGAGAACAAATCATACTGAGATAGATTGTCATTTCATAAGGGAAAAAATTGTACAAGGAATAATCTGTTCATACACATGAACAGACATGCTCACCAAAGGACTGACTAAAGTTCAACATCAACTGCTCAGTTCCAAGCTTGGAGTTCAGAACATTTTCACTTCCAAGCTTGAGAGGGGGAGTGATAATGATAGTGAGCAAAACTAAAGGGTACTCTGTAAAGGTTAACACAATTAATACGAATACATATTGAGAGGTTTTAGACTCTCAAGAATCAGTCTATTACAACAAAAGTTTCCTAATATGTTTTTTTCTGTTATGAATAACGTGTAGAAAGTTTCCATAAAATATGGAGTTTTTCATTTTCTTTTAACTGAATATGGGCTACATTTCTAAATGTGTGTCACCTAGGCTTAAAGGTAAGTTACAAAAGGGTGGTTACACCTACTTTGTTGTATAAATGGGGCATGGTGTTGGTCAGTCAAGCACGTTCAGAAGATGAAGGTAGCAGAGATAAGGATGCTCATATCTACTTTGTTGTAGATATGATTTGGAACTTCACGAAGCTATTCAAGACAAGGTTGAAGTGGCCTTCATAGGGGATAAGATGAGAGGGAAGCGAAACTAAGATGGTTCGAACACGTGCAGAGGAGGAGCGCGGATGCACTACTGAGGAGGTGTGAGAGGTTTGCTATAGTAGGTTGTAGGAGAGGTAAAGATAGGAAAAAGAAAGAACATGAAGGTAATTAGACAAGACATGAGACATCTTTGGCTTAATTAGCATATAACTCTTGATAAGAAGGTCTGAGGTCAAGGATAAAGATAGAAGGTAATATAGGTAGCCGAACACTCTAATATTAGTTAGTGTTAAAGTCGTGCAACATCAGCATATTTGATTTAGTTTGACTAAGTCTTGCAGTAGCTATTTTCTAGTAGTTAGTTGTCACTTTATTATTTAATTAGTTCCTGATATTTTCCTAGTTGTAGTTATTGTAGATTTGTTCTCCTAGAGTTTAGGGCAAGTAGTTAGTGGGATTATGATTCCACAGATTCTGTAAGCCTATATTAGGCCACTGAACGTATTGAATAAAATAAAATTGCAACTCCTTCTCTGCAAAATAGTTTCACTGTATTTCTCTTCTTTTTCTTCTTTCCTGTTATTTGTCGTTTGATTATTGAGCTTCCTGTTGTGTTTAGTTCTTCATTTGGTATCAGAGCCAGCACGATGAATGATCTTCAAGTAGTTGGTGGAATCAAAAAGCTCAATAACCAGAACTACAATACATGGGCAACTTGTATAATGTCATATATGCAAGGCCAAGATCTTTGGGAAGTCATCAATGGAAGTGAAGTTAGCCAACCAGAGGCAGAGGATGCCAATGGAACGTTGCGTAAGTGGAAGATCAAAGCAGGCAAAGCAATGTTTGCACTCAAAACAACAATCGACGAAGATGTGTTGGAGCATGTTCGTGATGCTAAAACACCAAAAGAAGCGTGGGACACACTTGCTACACTTTTCTCAAAGAAGAACGATGCAAGGTTACAACTTTTGGAGAGCGAGTTATTATCAACAGTGCAACGTGATATGACAATTACCCAGTACTTTCACAAAGTCAAAAGGATATGCCGTGAAATTTCATATTTGGATTCAACAACACCAATTGGGGAAACCAGGGTAAAAAGAATTATTATCCATGGTTTGAGATCTGAATACAGAGGTTTTGTTGTTGCTGTACAGGGATGGACAAATCAACCATCACTTGTTGAGTTTGAAAATTTACTTGCTGGCCAAGAAGCCATAGCGAAACAAATGGCAGGACTCTTGATTAAGAAAGAGGAAGAAGCTCTCTACACCAACAAAAGCAGGAATATCAAACAAGCTGTTGGTGGGTTTAAGAAGAAACATTCTCGAGGAGATGAAACTTTTCGCTCAAGAGGAGTTTCGAAGAATCAAAAGAACGATAGAAAATTTGAAGGAAAGTGTTAGATTGTGGGAAGAAGGGTCATATGGAAAAGAATTGTTGGTTTAAGAAACAACCCGTTGAAAGTAACACAGCTACCTCAAATTCCAACGAGAAAAGTGACGATGTTTGGGATGCTGAAGCATTTTTTGCTATAGAAGAGGAGGATTTAGCACTAGCATCGACTATATCTGAGTCAATTGATCATGAGAACGACTAGATCGTTGATTCGGGTTGTGCAAATCATATGACAGGTGATAAACAAAAGTTGCAGGATCCATCAGTGTACAAGGGTAGTCGTGTTGTGGTAACAACTAATAATTCAAGGTTACCGATAGCTCATATTGGTAAGACGGCAGTCTCTCTTCAACAAGGGATCAACCAAATACCACTTCAGAATGTCTATCACGTTCCAGGTATGAGGAAAAACTTGCTTTCAGTGTCACAATTAACAACATCCCAAAACTATGTCTTGTTTGGTCCTGATGATGTGAGGATTTATCAGGATCTCAAGAACTTAGAAAATCCAATTATGAAGGGGCGTAGATTAGAGTCAGTCTATGTGATGTCTGTAGAGTCTGCATATGTAGAAAAGACAAAAAATAATGAGACTGCTGACTTGTGGCATATGAGATTGGGTCATGTGAGTTATTCCAAGTTAAATGTTATGATGATTGTATGTTCAGGATGTCAATTCGGTATCTCACCAATTGCCATTTGTAGAGTCCAAATTTAAAGTTAATGAACCACTACAATTAGTTCATTCTGATGTGTTTAGACCGGTCAAGCAATCATTAATCGGTGGAATGAAGTACATGGTGACCTTTATTGATAATTTCTCTAGGTATGTTTGGGTTTTCTTTATGAAAGAAAAATCTAATTTTTTTTCTAAGTTCAAAGAGTTTAAGGAAACAATTGAGGGAGAACTGGGCAAGAAAATTGGTTGTTTAGGAGCAGACAACGGAGGGGAATACAACTCGATTGAGTTCTCTCAATACCTAAGAGAATGCGGAATTCGTCATCAATATACTTGTGCCTACACGCCACAACAAAATGGCATTGCAGAGAGGAAGAATAGGCATTTAGCAGAAATATATCGCACTATGTTACATGCGAAGAATGTCCCCTGAAGATTTTGGGCAGAAGCAATGAGGACTGCATCATATGTCATTAACAGACTTCCTCAACAAAGGTTAGGTTTTCTTTCACCTTTTGAGAAGTTGTGGAATATGAAAGCTAATGTCAGTTATTTGCGAGTATTTGGATGTGTGTGCTATGTTTTTATACCTGATCAGTTACGTAGCAAATTGGACAAGAAAACTATTAAATGCATTTTTATAGGCTATGATAATCAAAGAAAAAGGTGGAAATATAGTGACCCTACAACTGGAAGGTGTTATACATCACGACATGTTGTATTTGATGAAACCTCTTCATGGTGGTCTGCGGAAAAGGAGATATTACCAGACCAAAATGATCTAAAAAATAAGTTGCAAATTACTTATTTTAGATTAAGTGAAGACGTCGATGTTGAACAAGGCACGACTCATAATTTTGGGCAATCAATTGTTCACCAGCCAACATGTGAAGGTAGTAAAACAAATGAAGGAGAAGTACCAGTTATTCCACAATGCGAGACGAGAAGGTTTGAACGGGTTCGGAGGCAAAACCCAAAATATGCCAGTGCAGCAATAATAGAAGATGAATCTAGAAAAGAACCTGAAAGCTTTGAAGAAGAAGCTCAAAACACAACATGGACTAGAGCAATGGAAGATGAGATCGCCGCACTAGAACAAAATCAAACCTGGAAACTTGTGCCGAAGCCAAAAGATGTGAAACCTATATCATGTAGATGGGTTTATAAAATAAAGCGTAGCACAGATGGGTTGGTGGAGAGGCATAAAGCTCGTTTGGTAGCTCGGGGATTTACTCAAGAATATGGTTTGGATTATGATGAAACTTTTAGTCCAGTGGCGAAGTTTACAACTGTGCGAGTCTTACTTGCACTTGCTGCTAGCAAAGATTGGAATTTGTGGCAGATGGATATTGAAAATGCATTTTTACATGGGGAGATGGATTGGGAGATTTACATGGCTCAATCAATGGGTTTCCAAATTCAAGAGCACCCTGGATATGTTTGTAAGCTGCGGAAGGCACTATATGGATTAAAGCAATCACCAAGGGCCTGGTACGATAAAATTGCTGAATTCTTAACTCAAAGTGGTTATATAATTACATCTGCAGATTCAAGTTTGTTTGTTAGAGTCGATGGAGGGAAGCTAGATATTGTGCTAGTATATGTTGATGATTTGATTGTAACTGGGATAATGAAGAAGAAATCGTCCAAACGAAGGAAAATTTATCTGTCCGATTTTATATGAAAGAACTTGGACAGCTTAATCACTTTCTTGGTTTGGAGGTTGATCGTACTCAAGGAGGAATTTTTCTTCATCAGCGGAAGTATTCCATAGACTTGTTAAAGAAATTTGGAATGTTGGATTGCAAGCCAATTGCAACTCCAATTGAACCAAATGTCAAAATATGTGCACACGAAGGAAAAGATTTAGAAGATGTGACAAAATATCGCCAATTGATAGGTAGTCTGATTTAGTTAACTCAAACTCGACCAGATATTTCTTTTGGAGTTGGTGTGATGAGTCACTACATGCACAATCCAAAGAAGCACCATATGGAGGCTGCTCGACGAATGCTAAGATATGTGAAAAGTACAATTGCTTATGGTCTTTTGTATAAAAGAAGTGAAGAATGCAAGTTGGTTGGTTACTGACACTCCGACTATGCAGGAGATCATGATATTCGTCGCTCAACTACTGGATTCGTGTTTAAGCTTGGAGCTGGAGCAGTTTCTTGGTGCAACAAAAGGCAGCCAACGGTGTCTCTATCAACAACAGAAGCTGAGTATCGGGCAGCAGCAGTTGCAGCTCAAGAAAGTACATGGCTTATGCTGCTGATGAAGGATTTAAAGAAACCAGTTGGCTATGCAGTTTCCTTGTTATGTGACAATCAGTCAGCAATAGTTTAGCTGAAAATCCCGTTTTTAATGCAAGGACTAAGCATGTGGAAATACATTATCACTTCATCAGAGAAAAAGTGTTACAAGGAGAGATTAACTTGGAGCATATTCAAACAGAACAACAAATAGCAGACTTGTTCACAAAAGGCTTATGCGCCAATAAGTTTGAAAGTTATCGTCAGGATCTAGGCATTGCTAAGACTAGAGTTGATGTCGAAAGGAGATGTTAAAGTCGTGCAACATCAGCATATTTGATTTAGTTTGACTAAGTCTTGCAGTAGCTATTTTCTAGCAGTTAGTTGTCACTTTATTATTAAATTAGTTCCTGATATTTTCCTAGTTGTAGTTAGTGCAGATTTGTTCTCCTAGAGTTTAGGGCAAGTAATTAGTGAGATTATGATTCCACAGATTCTGTAAGCCTATATTAGGCCACTGAACGTATTAAATAAAATAAAATTGCAACTCCTTCTCTGCAAAATAGTTTCACTGTGTTTCTCTTCTTTTTCTTCTTTCCTGTTATTTGTCGTTTGATTATTGAGCTTCCTGTTGCGTTTAGTTCTTCAGTTAGTATATGTGTAGTATATATCTTGTTCTTCTATGTCTCACTATTACCTAGTTATTTTGCTATTTGCTGCAAGTTTTTTCTTTCTATCATGCTTTGATTACATTTTGTTTTGAGTTGAACATCTATTAGAAACAACCTCTTCTGTCCCTCAAATATCTTATTTAACTTTAGCAATTCTACAAACATTATAATGCATATTATTTTATTGTATAATATCCAATATTATTTTATTTTAGACTTACCTTGTGTTGTAATTGTTCTTTTTAGGGAAGAAAAGGAGGGTATAAGGGAACCTCTCAAACAGACAACATATGAGAGGGTCAAATGAGCAAGAAGCTATATGGTTGATTTGGTTTTGATTTGATGATTGGACTCTTTCATCTTCTTTTTCTCTCAAATAAATATGTCAACAATACAAAGTTTCAATCTACATATGTTTGTGTAAAAGAACCCAAATGTTTCTTGTAATAATTATGTCACTGTCTGTTGTGGACTTAAATTTTGTTACATTTTTAGCAAAATGTATCTCCATGCATAAAAGTTGTGACGTCTCGTATATTTCATTGGCATAAAAAAATTTGAACACGATTAATAGAGTTGATAATTCAAATCCCTCTAAAGTATTCACATATTTAATTTTTAGTTTAATCTTTTAATTAAAAAGGATGACTTATTATCCCTGACATATAGAATTTTCTATCTAAATATAATCAATTGCTTTGTCAAGTGGTATAGATAGTGATCTCAGCCTCTTTATAATGTGTGAAGTAAAATGAAATAGGGAAGTCGCATAAATTGTTTACATTGCTATCATTAGGACAAAACAATAACATATTCTATATAAAAAGATTTGAGTAGATATATGTGTACACATTTTACCTTTATTTTATGAAATTAGAAATGTCATTTTCAAACAACTATAGACACAAATAAAATGGGAATAATAACAATAGCAAATAATACAATAATAAAAAAATAACAACAGCAAGAGGTAATAAAATCTCAGAGATAATACAACTAGTAAAGAAAAACAGTCACCACTTGATTGTCTAATAATATTTTATCCTAATTTTGATCTATTAACTTGCTATCCTAATCTTCATCTCTAACCCTCTCTCAGATAGAATTATATCCTCATAAACTTTTCACATTTTATCAATAAAGCAATCCTCTTTTCATATGCTCGGACCAATAAGGAACTTTCACATATAACCACTAAAAAATGGCTTCATTATTCTCCATAGCTATAGTTTGGTAATTACAATTCGTAGCTACATGTTATAGGGAATAGAGGTGAGCGGGATTAGGAGAGAGGCGAGCGAGAGAGATGAATTGTATATGTATATCGATTAGATAATTGTATATTATACATATGTATTTGTATATATGGCAAGCAAGATTGGGAGAGTGAGGAGAGAGACGAGCGAGTTTGGGAGAGAGTGAGGAGAGAGGCGAGCGAGATTGGGAGAGGGAGGAGAGAGACGAGCAAGATAGGGGCAGAGAGTGTGAGAGAAGTAAATTGTATATATATATATATATCGGTTAAATAATTGTATATTATACATAGGCATTTGTATATATGGCAAGCGAGATTGGAAGAGGGAGGAGAGAGGCGAGCGGGATTGGGAGAGGGTGGAGAGAGGCGAGTGAGAGGGCAGAGAGTGGGAGAGAGGTGAATTGTATATGTATATTGGTTACTAACTTGTATATTATACATATATATTTGTATATTTTGGCGAATTATACATATACAAATGTGGCTAATTATACAAACTCAAAATCAGTCCACGTAATTAATGTATAATATTAGTCGCGAGTGATAATTATAGCAAACTATAGCTATGATGAATAACAAGTAATATAAATTTGCTTAACGCATAATTTTCCCTTTTCCTTATCTTATTCGCTGCAAAGGTCAATAAGTCAACATCATCAAAAACAAACTTTAAGGAGAACAACATTAACAACAACCAACTCTATAATAGCAAACTAAATCTGAACAATTAAGGTTGATAATGGAGCGGATGGGATTGAAACTTGACCCGCAAAAATTTCATCCAATCCCGCCCCGCCCAACATAGGATTTGTTGTTGAGGAATTGACACAGACAGAGAATTATTATATACAATTGGTAACATATAGTCCAATATTAATTAGCAATTAAGTTTAAAAAAATAGCAGTCATTAACCTAAAGGAAATAAAATCAACTTTTCATAGTTTTTTTCTTTTTATCATGTGCAATCAACCCGCATTAATTAGGGAGATGTGAAATTATTTTTTCTTCCTTGTTTGTAACTCCTATCATTAAGGAAGTAGCTTTTCAATTTCTATAAATTCTCAAACTCAACTTTATTTAATTGTCTATTTAAAAAAATATCAAAGCAATTTAAAGAAATATAGAAGGTATATTTGATTGTTATTTTATGATTTTTTTTTTTTACCAATCAACAATAATTAATTTATTAAAAAATCGATTGGCTACTTTTAAGAAGTGAAATATATATTTTTATTTATTAACCCATTAAGAAAAGATTACACCAACTTTTAAGGAATGACTTCTTTAAATAGCTTATTAACATTGATTACTTTTAAGGTAAAAAAATGAATTATTAATACTCTAACGTGTATTAATTATCACATAATCGATAACAAATAATCAAATAATATTAAATGACATTTTATTAGAAACTCTAATAATACATATGAATAAATTATACAATAATTAAAGTTGCGATTACATAATGCATACATAAAAAAAATATGTATACACAAAAAATATTTGTAAATATCGACGTGTAAATTTTATTGATGTGTACAGTAATTGTAGCTTGTATACATAAACTTTATATTGTATACATAAGATATTACCATCAATTATACGTATTATAATAAGAAAAACAAGAATGAGATTAATATGATACATATATAAGTTAAATTTTATTCATGAATTGTACATGTGACTTTGTTTATGTATACGTTATGTATACATTAGTTCGTATTCATCTATGTATTCAATGATTTTTATTCACATAATAAACTTGTATACTTTAATTTAAATTGAGATTGGAATTTATTGGTATACATTGAGTTGTATTCATCAAAATCAATATTCTGATTTTTTTATGAGGATCTTAAGAGAATCTTTCTTACCCATGAAACTGAGAACAGGAATCTCAAAAAACTATAACCTGAATTTTCGCTAAAAAAAGCTTTAAAAACTTTAGTTCCACAAATCACGAAATTTCATAATTAATGGGGCAAGAAATGCTACATAACTATATATTAAAAGGAATTATTGGAAGGATCAATTGATAAACATATAATTATATCTGATTTGCATAGACAAAGTGAATTAAGGAGAATAAGAGAAAATTTATAAGAGAAACAAATATACATATGAAAAGGAATTTAGAAAGAAAACAAAAAAAAATATTGAATAACCTAAATTTTAGCAAAAAGAAAATAAAAAAACTTTAATTCCACAAATCATGAAATTCAACAATTAATTGGACAAGAACAAAATTATATATAAAGATGTTTTTTAGTAGTATCCATAAAAAAAAATATTGTTATATCTGATTTTCATAAACAGAATTAAGGAGAAGAATTGAAAATTAGGAGAATAATCAAATATATGTAAGAAAAGAATTCTAGAAAGAGAAAAAGGAGAAAAAAAAAAGAGAAAAATTGTATTTTAAAACGTGAAAAAATAAAAAATATATAAAATAGCAATAATCAAACAATAATTTTTTTCTCTTCAAGAAAAAGAAAAGCAACAATCAAATGTGTGTGATGCCAAATAAATAAAATAAAGTCTTTTTCTAGCTAAAAAATTAAAAGCAAGCTATTTATTGCTAATTTAGTTTATAGGTGTGCCATTTTGTTTTTGTTGTTTCGATTTCATTATGATTACAAATATCCTTTCAATTTCATTTTATATGTCACCTTTTTACTTTGCACTTGCATTAAAAAATGATGTAACTTTACTCTTTTATTTTTATTTAATTTTTTTTAAAACTCAAGTTATCTATCAATGATATGAATTAATTTATTTTGATTAATTAATTTAACAAATAAACATGAATCATTTACTTATTTTTTTTCTAAGTTGGTCAATATATATTTTCAAGACTAATAACTCACAAGCGTAAAAAATAAATAATATAATAATTTATGCATTAATTTTATGAAATGACAAGTATTATAGACAAATATTTTTAGAAAGAAATAACATATATAAATGAAAGGAGGTATAGGAATGACAATGGGGTGGGGCAGATACAGGGTGGGGCGGGGTGGGGTGAGTTCAAGGCTATGTGGGGCGGGGCTGATATAAGATTATGTGGGGCGGGATGGATGCGGGCAGGTGAAAGTGAGTTTTTTTTTAAATTAATGTGGAGGAATGTAGATGTGATTTTATGTGGGTTTAAACTTAATTTTAACTTTTTACATGTTTTAGAGTAATAGAACATTATTTATTACGATAATTTTATTAAAGCACTAAAATGTTCAAGATAATAAATGAAAATAATTCATGAAAAAATAAAACAATTTCTTACATGTTTCCCAACTGACCTATAGAAAATAAAATTTTAAATCACTATCTTATTAAATTAATATAACTTAATAAAAAATAAATTTTATTTTAAGTATCTAACATAAATAAAAAAAAAAATTAAAAAAATAATGTGCGAGTTCATGTGGGGCGAGTCTATGTGAGATGGGAAAGATTGAAAATAAAAAAAATTACTATGCAAAATCAGATTGACTGAATTCTTTTACTATTAAGCTCAACCCGCATCGCCCTACTCTACACCGTCCCATTGCCATCCCTCCTAGTAGGAAGAAGAAATTTTGAAGCGCGAGAAAGTGACACAAAAATGGCCTTCTCACATTTTCTCCCCTTTTCAATACGCTTCCTTTCTCATTTCTGCAAAACTCGAAGACGAAGACCGAATACTCAAAAATGGCAGCAACTTTAGCAATTGCATTGAAGAGTCTCTTCTCTGTGTTGGGATGTTTGATTACAGCCACCGTAATATACACCGTCGCCACTGATGGCCTTCCTTTTCGCATAGAACTCCTCACCCCGTAATATCCTTTTCTCTCTCTCTCTGTCATACTAATTCTACTTTGGATTTCATTTTATTTTTTTTGGATTATCAGAGCTTCTGTTTGGATGAATTGGGGTTTGAATCTTTATCAGTACCAAAAATGTTTGAATTATGGAAACAAAAAGTCAAAAAGCCTATCTAAATTATTCAAAAAAGGATCACTTTTAGATACATTTTTATATTTTGAACACCTAAACCTGGATTCCTTTCTCCTCACCTTTACTACACTCTGTTTGGATGGTGGTTAAGTATTCTTTCATAGTGCACTGTGTTGTATTGTATTGTGTTGTACTGTATTATTTTAATGAATATAATGTTTGGATAGATTGTATCGTTCTTTGTCGTTACATAATGTCTCACATCAGGAATTTGAGTGATAAACTTACGAGAGAAGTATGGTACAAGGTAGTGCTAATATGAAAAGGTAGGGTAAAAGATAAAATAGGATTATTAAATAATATATAAAGACAAAAGAGAAGAAAATATTAAAGTAATGACGCGATCACACCAAATTAGTCGTTACGTAAAATGAAAGTTTTAATTGTTTGTCATACTTTCTTTTTAGTTTGTCTATATAAGAATGCTTCTTTCCTTATTCAGCAATTCTTTAACTCTAACTTTGCACGAGGCTTGTTTAAGACCACAAGATTAAATGACATTTTGATTTATTTGACATATCTTTAGTTCAAAATCCTTCCTTAAACTTGGTGCCAAGTTAAAATAGGACAATCAAATTAAAACCGAGGGAATAACTTTTTTTAGTTATCTTATAGTAGTCTGTCATTCTCATTTTTTGTGAAGTTGTTACTGTTTGGAGAGTCCAACAATATTTTAATTTCAGCTTTTCCGACTTCTTTTGAATTATTTGAATCATTTGAATCATTAGCTATGTTGATTTGCACTACTTTTCGTGTAGTTTACAAATATAGCAGTTCTATTTGTAAGAAAATGAAGAATCTATACCCAAATTCATACTCAAAATAAGATTTTTGACCCTCGTACTCCGACAGAGGAGTAACAGTTTTTTTGAAAACGGTTAAGAAAAAGGAACTAACCATCTGTCTTCTTGATGCTGTTATTAATACCACTTACCTTATAAAAAAAATAGTTTAGTCCCATCTGCTTTCCAGACAATCTGAAATGAGTGGTATGAATCTTGCAGGTGGATGGCAGTTACCCTGATAGATCTCTACATCCACATATTTATTATATGGGTATGCCATGATCAATTTAATGCTTCAAAATGTTTCATATGCGAACCTTTATTCTGAAATCGATTGCATTTTATTTGCTACAGTTTCACTAGCATTGGATAATAAGGAGAGCTTGTTGAATTTTGCGCACCTACTATGTTAGATGTTAGAGATGTAAATGGTATAGAAGTTAGAGCTATAAATGGTATAAAGGTTAAGATTCCCAGATATTTGTGCCAATACTATAGAAGAATTAAGTTCCTATAGTTTGCAATCTTTAATCCTTATCCTTAGGCTGAGATTTGAAGTTTGACGTTGGACAAATGCTACTATAGAATGTCATCCTGCAGTTTAAGCAAAGCATTGACTAGGAAAATATCTTGGCTCTTTATTTTTTGCTGGGTTACATCTTTGAGATCCTTTGGGTTTCAACTGCATTGTAAACAATATTTATATTCCAAGACATTGGCGAGAATGCATCACGTTACTATGTTTTTCTGCTTTTATTAATCTAAAGGCCAAAGCAATGCTCTGATGTTCTGGTGTTGTGTTATCAGTCCTGGATTGTCTACAAGGAATCAAACTGGATTGCTGCAATACTTTGGGTGGTCTTGCTAGTATGTTTAGGAAGGTATGCCACCCTTATTCCTGTATATAGAACACTTTGATGTACTTTTAGTTTCAGATGATGACTGTTCTTCAAGCTTACTCTTAGCATCTCTTATATGACTGAATTCTCAGGTTGAAATTTTTCACATATTTTGAAGAGTGTGACCAAATTTATTCTTCCCTTGGTTAGTACTGTAGTACATTCTCGTGAAGAATGCTCTGATGTCTTGTTATATTTATTCTTTTAGGGCTATAGTCTCTATCTGTTGACATACACTGTTTTTTGTCTGGGCATTACAGTCAGAGGATTGATGTTCCCAATTATTTATATCTTGTGTTCGCTGCTACGAATTCCCTTCGATATAGATAACTTCCTTGATGATATACCTAGTCAATCAATCAATTGATCAACTATACCTCAAACTGAACTAGGTCTGCAATTTGAATCCTCTACATATTTCTCTCTATTTGGGCCCACGTCATTCCAGTACTAGCTAGAAGTTTGTCTTGTAAGGCAAAGTTCCAGAAAATCTCTAAATGTCACACTGACTAACCTAATATTTGTGTAACAACATAAATTAAGCTTATTGGCACACTAGTTGGTATTATTGATTTGGATCTTTTCTTCCACATTGTTCCTTTTTCAGATTTGCAATGATTCCTAGATTTTTTAGGTCTTTTCAGTCAATCTTCTCCATGTGATTTTAGGTCTATGTCATCCTTTTCAGCACCTTCAATCACCATGTTACATGGATGTTTATGTAATGAAGACTTTGGAGTGCTTGTGGATGGTGTGTTGACATCTCTTCATCTGCAAATAATTTTCGATGTGAAAACACAGAGTCAGAGGCTGATCTTTGAATAGGAAAAAGAGTGGAGGGTCCCTCTTTTAATGGTTTCAGTACCTGCGGGATTATTAACAGTACCTTTTTCAGAGAATGTTAATAAATTCCAAAATCCATTTTGTCGTCTAGTAGCGACGACTGTCTTTTTGATTGGTACCGCAGTCGCCCAGCCATTATTGTATGCGTGTAAGCTAAGTCTACCCTTCAATTGGACTTTATCCAGATCCTTTGACATCCGCTCATCTTACACCAGTTGACTGGTGTATATTTGATGTATTTTAGGTCTATCAAAGATGACTTTCTCTTACTATATCCTCTATGTGTGCAACTGCACCCTTTGTTTCTAAGTATCTTCAATTTTGCATGACTGCACATTTACCTTGATGTCTTTTGGCATCTTGTATTGCATAGGATACAAATTTTCTTGCATTCTAGTTGCGATGACTGTCTTCCTTTTCAGTTTGTATTATCCTTGCATGGCATCAGAAGGCCATGTTGTCATTGCTGTTCATGAAGTTCAATCAATATCATGCATAAATGTTTGTCAGTTTGTGACTGTATATTCAGGGACGGTGATAACATCCTCTCTACTCCCTTTACAGCATTGCTACGTGTGGCTACATCATATTGCAATTTCTTAAGCTTTCAACTAAGGAATCTTTACAGGATCCAATTTACTTTGTCCTATTACGACGTCAGGAAAAGTGAGTAGATATTTGCACAAAGTTCTTTTTTCCTTCATAGTTTCTGTTTTTATTTCTCTCTTTGGAGACCAGAAAAAGAAAAAGAGAGAGTTCAATTGCAAATGATGTTTAGTTCATATATTTTCATGTATGCATGTCCAACTGTTTGAGGATACTCGTGAAACTGAAATATCATGCACAAGTTTGGTGTTTATTTGGAGAATATATTTGCAAGTGTAATAAATAACTGTTGTTTACAAGAGCTGACTCTTGTTGTTTTGCTTCAGTTTCGTATCATGCCTGTTGCTTTGTTCAGAGTAGGCATGTAGTGAAACTATCTAGAAAAATGTGGTTCTCAGAATAAAAGAAATGGTATTACATCTCTTCACAGTTCAAGACAATGGTGGAAACATAGATCGTACTGGGTCTGGCATATTTTTGTTCATGGTTCATTGGTTTACTCTTCATTGATCACATACTATTAGTGGTAAAGTCAAAGAAGGTAAAATATCACACTTTGTCCATTTTGTTAGAAAAGTTATATAAAAGGTAACGGTGACTTTAATGTTCTCTGAGTCGTTTAATTATTCACATAATGTATGGTAAGTTTGGATTTCATTGGGAAAAAAAACTAAAATCAATTATTCTTATCAATAAAAAATACAAGTATTCTTATCAGCAATATACTAAAGAGATAAAATTTTTGTGAATCGTTTGTTATTTAGTCACGAGTGTTGTCTTTCTCAGTACCTATTATGTAATATGTAGCTTCCAAAATCAAAGTACTATTATGTATGCCACTTCTTAAGAATATTGGCTTCTTTTATATATCAGCTACCCAAGATCTTTTAGTGGAATAACAATGGTGCTTCTAACTGCAAGTTGGATCATTCATATCATACTTTGTGTTTTCTAGTTACCCTTATTGTGGTTGTTTCTTTTGTATAAGACCCTGTTGTGTATTACATTATCAGGTCATGTAGTTATGAAATGTATTAATAACCTACTCTTCGCAGAAATTAATTATACTAAAACTGTAACTGATAACATATGAAATGTTGATGGAGTTTGAAGTTTTCCTCATCAATGTTATATTACTGACAGCTATACTTGTTAGTTTTCTTTGTGAAAATGACCTTTTAACTTATAATGATATGATGAGATGTTGTGATTTAGGACTGAAACAGAACAACAGAGGAAATGTTCTCTTTTAACTGCAAGAATTCTATTTCCTGCTTTGGGCTGTCTGATGCTAGGGACATTGATGTACCCCATTGTAACTGGTGTTTATCCATTTTGCAGAGATGTTTTTACTCCGTAAGTTATTTCTTTGTTAATTTATTCCTATTTCAAACAGATACCATCAACCTTGTTTTTTCTGGTCAAATGAAGACTTTGCTACCGATTTAGAGGATATTAGCATTGGTGGAGGACTTTGTCAGTACTTGAAAGTGATGATTGTTTTCTTGTTTGAACTATACGTAGATCTCCTTTCTGCTGCTTTCAAAATTGATGCACTTTATGGTGAAGTAGCATAAACCTCTCTTAACTGGAAGTTTTTGTGCTATTCTGGAAGAAAACTCCCTTTTGATTTATTCAATGTCATCTCAGCATTTTATTTACTTAAGAAAGTATATATATGTCTTTCCTGGAATGAGTTCCTAAATGAGATTATATCTGTATTACAATGATTCGAAGGTTGGGATTAGGTTACTGAAAATGACTTGTGCTCTCAGAATGTATAAAATTGCATATAATAATATTGCCTTGCTCATTTTGCATGACCAAGGACTATTGATGATTTCTTACCTCATGTTAATCATTTAATCTTATTTGCTTCTTACCGTGTAAACATTAAATATTAAAACATACGATTAGACTGATCTATGGTGAGCTTTATAACTTTTCCCTATGTAACATGATTCTACCTTCAGTGTGACATATGTCAGATAATATGGTATCTATGGTATTTCAAACTCTATAATAGGAAGGGACATGCTTCTCTGATGCTAAATTTCGATCATATGCATCTTCTTACATCAGCCGATTATAAACTTCTGCTTGGTATAAGTCTTACTTTGACATGCAATTTAAGAAGTCAATATATGTGCAGGTGGCTGACAGCAACTGTAATTGATTTCTATGTCGCTGTTGTGACTCTCTCGGTAAGCTTTTCACTGTTTATCTGATTTTTAAAATAAAAAATAATTGGGGGAAGGGGAAGGAGAAATAAGGGAGGGGATTACAAAGTGGGAAATCAAACTCTCAAACAAGAAGGTGAAAATTTAGGTAGTCAACAACTGAGCTACCAATATTCCCCTCTGCTTAGCTACCTTTGCTCTTAATCTTACTGGTATTTGAAGATTTTTCTGTTTATAGCTTGATAAGGAAGTCTAAAGTTTGTAAAATTCGATATGGCTAGGGCCAGTTGCTGCATTAGGTGTCAAAATCATCAGTTAGGACTTTTCAAGTGATTGTTGATCTTAGATGAGTTGCACTGTTTTTTCAGGTTTGGGTTGCATATAAGGAATCAAGTTGGCTGAGTGCGGCTTTATGGATAATACTTATAATTTGTTCTGGCAGGTACGTTTTTTTTGTTGGATAATGCATTAATTGTAATCCCTCCATCCCATTTTATGTGATGTAGTTTGACTGGGGGTGGAGTCTTAGAAATATGGAAATATTTTGCAATGTTTCAAAACTACTCTCTAAAAGAAATAATTTTTTTAATAGAAATGTACACCGTTTAGACTTTTTGCCAAATAAATGGGATCCAACATGGGTAAAATGTTGATAGTGTCATTAAATATTTGCCAATTAAGGAAATATGTCAATTCTTTTTGAGCGAACTAGAAAGAAAAATGTGTCATATGAGCAGAGGGAGTATCAGTTTGAAGTTAAGCTTCATCGGTACATTGTCTTATTTGTTGCTCTATGTAGGTGAAAGCAAAATATGAACTCTCATTCATATGTAATGGAATGAGGAGGAGTTCATATATATGTGTTTGCATGCCTTAATATGATTCTGAATGAGAAGGGGTTCCGTGAATTTGTCGAAATAACTAAACAGATCTTGCTTGTTTTGCAACAACTGCATTAACAACTAGCGTGCATTATTACCCTCTTTTTAGCATCAAGCTTTAAGTTTCTAGAGTTCTCCTAAACATGAATTAATATTCCATCAAGAATAACCATAGTTTAATCTAGTTAGTATTTCCTAAACATGAATTTATATTCCAAACTGTATGACTGTAAAGGATGGTTTCATTATTAATTTTCTGGTTCCTCAAAAAGTAATTGCATTTTTTCGGCTACATATATCTGATATGTTGCAACAGTTTGTTTTTGTACCATAATTATATCTAATTCATGCTTTATGTTTATTTCCTCAGCGTCAGCACATGTGCCTATATAGCTCTTCAGCTTTTCAATCTTTCATCTCAAGATCCGGTCTACTTTGTTCTTTTCAGCAGCCGCAACAGGCAAGTTTGTGCCCCATCTGTTTGAGTGTGTTCTCCTCGTTATGACATAGATTTTTTTTGTTCGTCCTTGTGAACAATCAAATGAAGAGGATATTACTTCCTGTTAGCTCTGCAGCAACAACAATAATTTTTAGTACAACAAATATACATCCTTGTTCTAGTTAAAGTTGAACCGGATTTGGAATTTCCTTTCATTTGTGCGAGTGATTGTATCCTTCTTCTTTTGTTCATGGAATTTTACTAATTCTAAGTTTTCATTGCTTGTTAACAATTCTGTACACATTACAATGTTTTGTTTTTGTGACTTCTTATTAGGGCAGAAAAAGGGTATGAAGGAACGTCTCGAACAGAGAGCATTGGAGAGGGTCAATTGAGGAAGAAGCTTTGTGGTTGATTTTGTTTTGATCTCATAATTGGACTCTTTCATCATTTTTATCTGTGTAACAAATACCGGTAAATAATAAACTTCTAAATGTACACAGTACATATGTTTGTGTTAAAGAATCTATATCTTCTGTGGTAATTATTTTTGGGAAAATAATGTCGTTATTATTGATCGTATGGTTGCATATATTTAAGGAAATATGTACAAAATAGAACTCTACAACAGTAAAAGTATTTAAGGATTAATGATATGATGATATTGTACCTTGTGTGGAACAGAGTGGATAAAATGAATGAACGTCCGATGTTTTGTATGATAAAAATGTATCACCAAAACTTAATGTAAATTTATAAAATGGTTGTTAAATTAGATGTGTTGTGTGGAGCGGAGTGTAGACGGCCAAGAACTTGCACATCCAAACGATGAAAGTAATATAGATGAAAATATAGAAATAGATGTGTGGACACACTAAAAGAGAAGATTAGGAATGTAGATATTGGGGACAAGGTGTAAGTAACCATTGTGGAGGACAAGATGAGTTTGAGATGGTTGTTTGAATATGTGAATAGAAAATGCATAGATGACTCTCACCCAATGAGGAGGGTTATGAGGTGACAAAAGTTGGTTGTAGTAGGTCTTAGCTATTGCCTTTTGTTTGTCCCACACCGTTTGTGGAGGTTCTCTAATCATAGTGTTAATTGTATTGTCTGCTAATATAATTCAACTTGACTGCAAGACGACGTGAATGGGCCAAGGTTCATTCTTCGGGTGGGCCAGGACCCAGGAAAGTCCCCGGGCCATCTCTGCAGAGATGCAGGTTCGGTAACGAATTAGCTTCACGGGCTTTTAGGAGTTTAAGCCCATTGGGCTTGGGCTGAGACGAGGTGTGGAGCCTACGACTCCTGCTCGGTAGCGACATTGGCCAGTTTGACAGTTATTCACGTGGCCCAGTTGGGCTAACTGAACGGGGCTTATGCAAACTTAAATTATACTCTTTACTTTTTTTTCTTCAAAACTTAAATTATACTCTTTATATGTTGCTTAAATTAAACTCTTAATATGTTTTTTTTCTCATTAGCGAATATTAAAAAATTTATTGATACTATACAAATTAATGAAAAGAATTTTCTGATAATTTAACTATGTTGTGAATGATAAAATTTGACTCTATTTCATAAAGAAAAAAAGAAATTTATTTTAAAAAAAATATCAATACAAGTTCTAAAATTAATTAACTATCTCTACGTAACTATAAAAACGAACACGTGTCCATATTAATCAGATTTTAATAAATTCTTTCGTATCCCACATATCCCTAAGAGAGTGAACACACTCTTTGTGACATCTTAGCACGAAAGGGTGCGTTTATTACAATTTAGAATAATTCAGAGGGGTAATAGGTCTCATGTATAGTTAAGGTGTGTCGTTAGAATTTCGCGTATAATTGACGGCATTACTTTTGTAATTCCCAAGATCAAAACAAGGTGTTAAATTATAGTTACTTACCTTATAAAGAAAAATTATAGTTGAAAGTAGACTTATATCTATTATTTCCTTATTAAATAACTAATTGCTCAACGATTGGAAAAAAATAATCTACTAACTAACATAGTCACAACTCTTTCCTAAAAAAAGTTTCCATAAATATTTTTGGTTAAAATTAGAAACCGTGTAAATAATAAAAACAAAAGTTTCTATAAAATTTAAAAAAAGTTTCCTAAAAATTTTGTATGCAGCGTCTTTCTGAAAACCTCTGTATAAATGGCTACCCTGTTTTCTTCTTTTCATTCATTCATTCTTATAGTTTTGAGAGAAAGAAAAAGACAGAGTGTATAATGGAGAGTTTGCAAGAGGGTTTCCGATTCAGTCCAACTGAGGCGAAAATATCTATAGAAGTAAATTATCATACGTTAAGTGTCTAAATAAAAATTACCGATAAACTTAAAAGTCTGACTATGTTCATCTTAATTATTCTTACGTCTCAATTATGTGATGTTACTTCATAGTTAACTTTTTTTCAAAATAATATATTAAAGGTTTTAAAACAAATCATAAATATTTATAAAATTATATTTTAAAAAAGTGCATAAATTAATTCGGGATGTATTACTTCTTTGCCTTTAATCATAAATTTTTAATTCAATCTTGAAAGAGAATCCTATTGAAAGTGTCCTCCTAAATAAGCGGCTCAACCTATATTTAATTGGGGCTTCGATTCGGACTCAAATAATTTTGAATGTCATTTTCAGGAATGTATAATTTCATCGTATTTTAGTAGTGTTTATGACAATTTTGATATTATAATTGGATTATTAATTGGGTGGGATTTAGTTAGTAATGAGTGGGTAGTGGGTTGATTTATAAATTATATTAATAAATTAAATTATAACTAATAGTTGAACGCCAAGTATTTTAAAAAATATTTAAAGAGTTTAATTTTAAAACAATTAAAGAAGTGGTCAATTTTGAACCCAAAGGTGAATGCCAGGGGTATTTTGGAGCCAATAGGTGGATGAAAAGGGCATTTTGGAGCCAATAGGTGGATGGAGGGTAATTTTGTACCATTTTCAATACTTCAAGGGTATTTTAGGCCCTTTTCCGTTTATTTTTTATTAGTACATAATTTTATATCCCATTGAATCAAATTCCCATAAACCGGAAGGAGTCTTTTGGTACATGCAGATTAAATTATCTTAAATAGGATATAATAAGGTTAAGCTTGTAATAAAATTTATATAGTGTTTTTGATTGATCATATATATATCGTCAATCAAATATATAAATATTATTCTAAGTTTAATCTTGAAATATCTTATTTGTACTTGCATTTTGGAGTACATGAGCTAATTCAAATTTGTGTGGGGTAGAGTTTCATTAGAGGCAACACGCCTTATCAAAAGAATTTCATACTCAAAGTTGGAATTCGATATCTTTGAGGAGCTGCCCCACAACTGCACCACTTCGACACTCAACTTCATCAACTATAGTAGAAAAGTCAGAAAATTATGCCCCTTTTAAGTTCTTTATATACTTGAGCTTTACCACAACCATTTTCACCTCTCAAAGAAACCTTCATAACCATTTTTTCCTACTTACTAGAGTATCAAGAAAGTATGGCTTACCAAAACATCAATGGTTGCATTTGTGATTCAATTGAAATTCTTGATCCAAAACCTCTTGCAGTAGTAGCTTCTGGTGTTGTTCATCCTCCTATTGTTGCATCTTTCAATGATAGAATTCGTCCACTTCTCGACTGTATAGACAAGCTCCGCCATCTTAACATCATGCAAGAAGGTATCCAGCTCCCAACGATCGTAGTAGTCGGAGATCAATCTTCTGGAAAGTCCAGTGTTCTTGAATCTCTTGCTGGGATCAGTCTTCCTAGAGGACAAGGCATTTGCACCAGGGTCCCTCTTGTGATGAGGCTGCAGAATGATCCAAACATCACTGCACCAAGTCTTCAGTTGGAGTACAATAACAAGTCAATCCCTGTGGATGAAACTGGCATTGCAGATGCTATCATTCTTGCTACTGATGAGATTGCTGGACATGGTAAAGGTATATCGAACTACCCTTTAACATTAGTAGTTAAAAAAAATGGTGTCCCTGATTTGACCATGGTGGATTTACCTGGTATTACTAGAGTTGCTGTACAAGGTCAACCTGAAGACATTTATGAGCAAATTTACGATATTATTATGAAATATATAGTTCCTGAGGAAAGCATAATCTTGAATGTTTTATCAGCTACGGTTGATTTCCCTACTTGTGAGTCTATTAGAATGTCTCAGAAAGTGGACAAGACAGGGGAAAGGACTCTGGCTGTTGTGACAAAAGCTGATAAAGCCCCTGAAGGGCTGCTTGAAAAGGTTAGCGCGGATGAAGTGAATATAGGGCTTGGCTATGTTTGTGTGAGGAATAGAATTGGGAATGAGTCTTATGAAGAAGCTAGGAGTGATGAGCAAAGGCTTTTTTCAACTCATCCACTTCTGTCGAAGATTGATAAATCAATGGTTAGTGTTCCTGTTTTGGCACAAAAGCTGGTGCGTATTCAAGCAAGCATCATTTCAAAATGCTTGCCTGAAATTGTGAGGAAGATCAATGATAGACTTGCTGCCAATCTTGCTGAACTCAACAGGCTTCCTCAACATCTGACTTCTGTGGCTGAAGCTCTGACGGCATTTATGCGTATTCTGAGTTCATCAAAGGATTCATTGAAGAAAATTCTTTTAAGTGGGGAGTTTGATGAGTATCCTGATGAAAAAGAAATGCACTCTGCAGCTAGAATTGTTGAAATGCTTAATCAATACTCTAATGAGCTGCATACCAAGAATTTTGAGAAAGTGGATGAATTCTTGAAGGAAGAGATCATGGTTTTACAGGAAACAAAAGGGATTGGATTGCCAAACTTCCTTCCTCGAGCTGTTTTCCTCAATGTTTTGCAGAGAAAAGTGAAGGAAATTGCTGCCTCTCCAGAGGATTTTGTGGGGAAACTGTGGAATTACTTAGAGCTAGTTGTAATCATAGTTTTAATGCATCATTGTGAGAACTATCCACAGCTTCAGTCTTCTACTAGAAGAGCAGCCCAAAACTTGATTGCCAAGAAAAAGAATGAATCAGTTGATTGGGTAAGGGAAATCATCGGGATGGAAAAGCTGACTGATTACACTTGTAATCCTGACTATTTAACTACTTATAGTAAGTTCATGGCTCAACAACACACGTTCATGGAGATTATGAATGATCATGGGAAGTACTCCGTGATAAGCCTTGAAGGGGTAGGAGTAATCGACGTTGGTCATTTGAGGAAGCATCTAGATGTGGTGCAACAGGCTTTCGATTTGAAGATGAGAATGATGGCCTACTGGAAAATTGTGCTGATGAGGCTGGTGGATTCTATGGCCTTACACATAATGTTCAGCATTCGAAACATGATTAATAAGGAGATGGAAAACGAGATCATACAGGATCTGATGGCACCACATGGTGGTGGTATTGAGAGAATGCTTGACGAGTCACCTTTGGTTGCTGAGAAACGCAATAGGCTCAAAAAGAGTGTCAAGCTTCTCAAGGAGTCCAAAGAGGTGGTGGCCAATATCATGGACAGGATTTCACTTCATGATGATCATGAAAGGGAGTAGATCAATTTGAGCAGGGCACTTTGTTTCCATTAAGCCAATGTTCCTAATATCTTGTTTATCTCTAAATATCCAACTATATAGAAGTGGATTAGTACTATGTTTTGTTTTTCAAAATTGTCTGTAGGCTCCTACTACTAGGTAGTTTACTTGTGGAATGCCAACAACAGTAGGAATTGAAGTATCTGTGCCCCTACTTGTATGTAGTTCTCATCTTTCTAGCTATAAGCTAAATGAAAATCAAGTTTATTTGTCTTATTGCCCCAAGTCAACTTACTAAATTCACTTCCATTGGTTATGTTTTAGATATGAAATTATAGTATTTTGATATAGAAGATTGAATCTTTGATAGCTATTGCCGTTTGTTTGTTCCACACCGTTTGTGGAGGTTCTTTAATCTTAGTTTTAATCGTATTGTCTGCTATTGTAATGCAACTTGACTGCAAGATGATGTGAATGGGTCAAGGTTCACTCCGTTGGGTGGGCCAGGACCCAGGAAAGTCCCCGGGCCAGTCTTCTCCTTTTTTTCCTTCAAAACTTAAATTATGTTGCCTAAATTAAACTCATGTTGTGAATGATAAAATTTGACTCTATTTCATAAAGAAAAAGAGAAATATAAGTTTTAAAATTAATTAACTCTCTACGTAATTATAAAAAATGAACACGTGTCCATATTAATTAGATTTTAATAAATTTTTCGTATCCCTAAGAGAGTGAACACACTCTCTATGCCACCTCAGCACGAAAGGATGCGATTATTACAATTTAAAATAATTCAGAGGGATAATAAGTCTAATGTATACTTAAGGTGTGTAGTTAGAATATCGCGTATAGTTGAGGGCAGTACTTGTGGATTTTCCTAACTCCCAAGATCAAAACAAGGTGTTAAATTATAGTTACTTACCTTATAAAGAAAAATTAGAGTTGAAAGTAGACTTATATTTATTATTTCCTTATTAAATAACTAATTGCTCAGTGACTGGGAAAAAAAAATCTAATAATTAACATAGTCACAACTCTTTCCTAAAAAAAGTTTCCTTAAATATTTTTGGTTAAAATTAGAAACCGTGTAAATGACAAAAATAAAAGTTTCTATAAAATGTAAAAAAAGTTTCCTAAAATTTTTGTATGCAGCGTCTTTCTGAAAGCCTCTGTATAAATGGCTACCCTGTTTTCTTTCTTTTCATTCATTCATTCTTATAGTTTTGAGGAGAAAAAAAAAGTGTATAATGGAGAATTTGCAAGAGGGTTTCCGATTCAGTCCTACTGATGAAGAAGCTGTTACTTTCTTATTGAGATTCATTGCTGGAGAATTGATGGATGATTCTGGATTCATCACTACTCATGTTGATACTTACGGTGAACAAGAACCATGGGATATTTACAATCAAGGAGTATCGTGTTGTAATGAAGACGACTCTAGTCAGTATCGCTTCTTCATCACAAATCTCAAGAAGAAAAGCGCATCGAGGTATTGTCGTAATGTGGGAAATAAGGGCGGCAGTTGGAAACAGGAAGACAAGAGCAAACCTGTTCGGAAGAATGGGGTTGGAGCAGTGATTGGATACAAGAAGAGCATGTGTTATAAGAAGAAGGGGTATAAACAGGAACATGGTCACTGGTTGATGAAGGAGTACGACCTCTCTCCGCATATACTTGACAAATTTGACAAGGATTGCAGAGATACTGTTCTGTGTGCTATTAAGAAGAAGAAAAGTCGGTCTAAAGGAAAATTGAATATTGTTGGTGAAGAAGAGGAAAGTTCATTGACAAGTTTTAGTGAGGGATTACAAGTGGATGCATGGGAATTAGAGTTGCAGAATATGGATATGCACGAGGGGACGAGCAACTTGGTTGAGCCATTATCCATGCTAGATTTTGATTATCAGTATTTACCTGCTGACTTCGATTGTCTAAGAAGCATTACTGCTTGATTCTGTAATTATAGAATTCTTGAAAAAGTTGTATAAATTAGAATTCTTACACTTTTAGTGAAGTTGAGTGTTTTGAACAGTCTTGGTTTTCTTTTGTCAATGATATTTGCCTTTCTTCAAGCACTAATTACAAGTCTGATAAAGGGGTAGTGTAACTTACCTGAAGGAAAAAATGGGATAAAACGACTTATAGTAGTTACTACTTTCTTGTTTTTGTCTTTTCTTTTTGGCATAATACACAAATCTGCCCTTTAACTTGGCCTGTATGTTCTTCAACTTTACAGTAAAGCTCAACAGATGCATTATCAAAGCTGAAACATATTTTGAATTTCCTAAATGCAATGATATATGTGAAGCAATCTTTGCAACATAGTTCACAACTCCTTCAAGCTAGTGTAAGTTCAGTGAAAACCTCAAATGGTCATCAGATGAAGTACTACAAGTAGATGTTTGTTTCAACATACATTCCTATTAAAGTCACGCAATAAAAGTGTCCAAAATACAGTTATAGTAGTTAGCAGTGTAGTTAGTTAGAAGTCAGTGAAGTTGTTAAGCTGTTTGTTAAAGTAGTTACAGCATATTGCATACACAACAATGAGAATTGTACATCATTGTAATTTCTATAAATAGGACTAAAAACGTGACAAAAAGTATGATCAATAATATCTCTTCTCTTCTTCTTCTAGATTCATCCATTTCAAATAATTCTCTCTCAACAGAGTTGCAGAGATTTGCAACAATGGAGCTTAGCTCCATGATTCTATGAAATCTACATGGTATCAGAGCAGGGTCCGTCTCACCCGATGTTGGGGCCCCCCGAAATCAAAATTGCCCACGCGCCAGATGCTAAGCACTGGGCGTGAGGTGAGGTGTTAAAGAATGACAAAAGTCCCACATCGGTGGTTAATGAGATGGGTGGACTCCTTAATAAGGCTTGGGCAATCCTCCTCCCTTTGAGCTAGCTTTTGGGTGTGAGTTAGGCGTAAGACCTAATTCTACATGGTATCAGAGCAGGCGAGACTAGGACGTAATAGTTTCTAGTTTTCATTATAGTTTTCGTTATATTTTTTCCGCAAAGCAATTTTTCTCAATTTTGATCATAGCCATGGCAGAGCTCACTGTAGCAACTCTTGGACACAATCATCCACTATACTTGCAACCTTTAGATACACCTGGCGTAGCATTGATTGCAACCAAACTTACAGGACCTGAGAATTATGGTCTTTGGAGTAGATCGATGAGGCTAGCATTGTTAGTGAAGAACAAAGTAGGTTTCATAGACGGAACCTGTGTGAAAAACATGTACAAAGATGAATTGGCAGTTCAATGGGAGAGGTGTAACGCTGTAGTACTCTCATGGATTAGCAGCACAGTGACAGGCAATTTGTTGACTACAATAGTGTATGCATCTAATGCCAAGCGTGTATGGGAGGATTTCAAAAAGAGATTTGATAAATCTAATCTTACTAGGATCTATCAACTCTGGAAAGAGGTGGCTACACTAAAGCAAGGTACAGATTCAGTGACAGATTATTACTCGAAATTGAGGGATCTATGGGATGAAGTTGATGTGTTGGTGCCCTCTCCTTCTTGTGAATGCTCTGGATCTAAACCATACATTGAACATCTACATCAACAGAGGTTGATGATGTTCTTAATGGGGCTAAATGAGTCTTTTAGTCATGTGAGAAGTGACTTGTTACTCAAAACTGAAGTTCCTAGTATCAATCAGGCTTATGCAACTGTAGTTCAGGAGGAAAGTCAAAGAAGTTTAGGTGTAGTGGATTCAAACAAGGAGCCACTTACTATGATGGCAGGAGGACAAGGGATCAAAGGAAGAAAGATATTTCCAGGGAATACTGCATGTGAGATCTGTGGTTATAAAAATCATGTGACAGAAAAATGTTATAGATTAGTAGGTTATCCTTCTGATTTCAAGAGCAAGAGGAAACAACCAGGAGCAAGTGGATCTTACCAGAATACAAATGATACTACTTCAACTTCAAAATCAGCTGGATCTTACAATAACAATGGTTCTTATCAGAATAATAACAATTTTAAGCCCTATGTCAATAATACTTCAGCAAGTGTACAAAAGCAGGATTGTGAGTTGACAGAGGAAGAACACAATCAAATTAGGAACCTGATGCACACTAGGGAGCAAAATGATTGCAAAGCAAATTTGATTCAGGAGCTACACATCATGTAGCTTCATACTAGGAGATAATGAATGAATTGAAATTCACAAGGAATGAACACAATAATACAGTTCAGTTGCCAACAGGAAGTAAAGTTCAAGTAAAACAAACAGGTAGTTCACTAATAATTGGAACTGTAACAGTGAAGGATGTACTCCATGTACCTGAGTTCAAATTCAATTTATTATCAGTGGCAAAACTCACCAAGGAATTATCCTGTAGTGTGAGTTTCTTTCCATACTTTTGTGTGTTGCAGGAGCTCTACAATGGCAAGGTGATTGGGATTGGTAAAGAGTTCAATGGTATATACTTAGTGAAGAGTGTAATTAGAGCATCAGTTAATTCAGCTTCAATAAAAGATACATGTCTGACAGAGCTGTGGCATTTTCGACTTGGGCATCCATCTATCAAAACCATGAAGCACATAGCATACCTCAGGAGGAATCTAAGTTTCACAACACACAGTAGTTGTCAAGTGTGTCCAGTTTCCAAACAAAGTAGATAGAGTTTTCCAGTTAGTACTTCTAATTCAGATCATATTTTTCAGCTTATACATGTTGATGTTTGGGGACCTTACAAGATTCCCACCTATGATAGAAAGCAGTATTTTGTGACAATTATGGATGATTTCAGTAGATTCACTTGGCTTTGTCTGATTCAACATAAAACTGATGTGCATATTATTTTGAAAGACTTCATGCTTCTAGTTAATACACAGTTTGGTGTCAAAGTTCAAGTTGTGAGAACTGATAATGGGACTGAGTTTTTTAACTCTAAATGCAATTTTTTGTTTACTTCTCTTGGGATAGTTCATCAAAGTTCTTGTGCATATACTCCCCAACAGAACAGTGTTGTAGAAAGAAAGCATAGACATATATTAAATGTGGCTAGAGCATTAAGGTTTCAAAGCAACATGCCAATAAGATTTTGGGGCAATTGTGTTAAGACTGCAAGTTATCTCATAAATAGAATGCCTACTGATGTCTTACAAGGAAAATCACCATATGAATTGCTATACAAAAAGGAGCCTTACATAGAGCATATCAGAGTATTTGGATGTTTATGTTTTGTGTCAGTTCTACCAAGGCAAGATAAATTTGCTGAAAGAGACAAGAAGTCAATCTTCATGGGATATTCAGAGACACAAAAAGGCTACAGAGTCATGGATTTGGAGACCTGTTCTTTTTCTGTGAGTAGAGAAGTTACTTTCATGGAGAATATATTTCCTTTCAAGGAATTAAAACTACATGATGAAATATTTCCAGACTCTTGTCCCAACATACACATGGACATGTTTGATTATGAGGATCCTGCCAATCATACACAACATGTAGTTGTTGAGACTACTCAGATGCAACCAAAAATAGCTGAGGATCTTGTCACCCCTTTACAACTTGATAATTTGTCTTCTCATGATAATACTGCAGCTGATACTCTTGAAGTTGATCCTGACACTGAGCCTCCTACACCTAGAAGGTCTGTAAGAACTTCAAGGCATCCTCTATGGCACAAGGACTACTTAGTTCCAAAAGCCACCAACATGACATGTTTATATCCTCTTGCCAATCATTTGTCTTATGACAGTTTGACATCCTCATATCACAACTATATTAGGGCTTTCTCAGCTGTTGTTGAGCCCACCAGTTTCAAGGAAGCTTCCAAACATCAACAATGGATTGATGCAATGAAGTCTGAGGTAGATGCTTTAGAACAAAATCATACTTGGACAATAGTGGACTTGCCTGCCGGTAAGCACCCTATTGGTTTAAAATGGGTATATAAGGTGAAACTTAAAGCTAATGGAGATGTAGAAAGATACAAGGCTAGGTTGGTTGCAAAAGGGTACAGCCAACAAGAAGGGCTTGATTTTCATGAAACATTTTCCCCTGTAGCCAAAATGGTTACTGTTAGAGCTGTGATCAGTGTAGCAGCATCCCATAATTGGCCCTTCTTCCAAATGGATGTTCATAATGCCTTCCTTCAGGGTGATCTTACTGAAGAAGTTTACATGGAATTGCCTCAGGGATTTCAGAGGCAGGGGGAGCAGAAAGTGTGTAAACTCTTGAAGTCTCTATATGGCTTGAAACAAGCCTCTAGGAAGTGGAACCTTAAACTAACTGAAGCTCTAACTACAGCAGGTTATTCTCAAAGTCCATATGATCATTCATTATTTACAAAGAGAGCTGGCAAAGACATTGCAGTAGTATTGATCTATGTAGATGATCTCCTCATAACAGGGAATAACAATGTTCTAATTCAAGATCTTAAGGCCACATTACATAGTAACTTCAAGATGAAAGACCTTGGTGATTTAAAATATTTTCTTGGTATTGAAGTACTAAGATCCAAAGGTGGTATAGTTCTCAACCAAAGGAAGTATGCACTGGAATTAGTTTCAGACTGTGGTCTTGGAGGGTCAAAACCAGTAAACACACCTCTAGAATCAGGTGTCAAACTGACTACTGTTGATTATGATGAAGCAACAGGCAACATAAGTGATCCCTTATGCACAGACATCACTCCATATCAAAGGCTCATTGGGAGATTGTTATACTTGACAACTACTAGACCAGACATAAGTTTTGCAGTACAAGTATTGTCTCAATTCATGCAGAGACCTAAGGTGTCTCACTGGGAAGCTGCATTAAGATTGGTCAGATATATTAAAGGGTGTCCAGGCCAAGGAATATTGATGATCAGTGATTATAGTAATCAAGTGGAAGCATTTTGTGACGCAGATTGGGCATCCTGTCCAAACACAAGAAGATCAGTGACTGGATATGTAGTCAAACTAGGCAACTCATTAATCTCCTAGAAGTCCAAGAAACAACATACAGTCAGCTGAAGCTGAGTACAGAAGCATGGCATCAGCAGTATCAGAAGTGCTCTGGTTGCTTGGAGTGTTGAATGAACTAAGTGTGGATGTAATTACTCCTGTAAGACTACATTGTGACAGTAAGGCCGCAATCCAGATTGGTGCTAATCCTATCTTTCATGAGAGAACCAAACACATAGAAATAGACTGCCATTTTGTAAGAGAAAGGATCAAAAGTGGGCTTATACAAACAGAATATATCAATACAAAGGAGCAGCTAACAGATATTCTCACAAAAGGATTAGGAGCATCTCAGCATCATCTGTTACTAGACAAGCTTGGAGTTTTCAATGTTTACACAAACTCTAGCTTGAGGGGGAGTATTAAAGTCACACAATAACAGTGTCCAAAATACAGTTATAGTAGTTAGCAGTGTAGTTAGTTAGAAGTCAGTGAAGTTGTTAAGCTGTTTGTTAAAGTAGTTACAGCATATTGCATACACAACAATGAGAATTGTACATCATTGTAATTCCTATAAATAGGACTAAAAACGTGACAAAAAGTATAATCAATAATATCTCTTCTCTTCTTCTTCTAGATTCATCTATTTCAAATAATTCTCTCTCAACAGAGTTGCAGAGATCTGCAACAATGGAGCTTAGCTCCATGATTTTATGAAATCTATTAATTCCAATACAGCTGGACACTCCAGAGCCTTTGTGTTGATAACGAGTATGAAAACAACAGACATGGCGTTTTCATGCTGATGATGATGATTTGAAGAAGAATGAATTTCTAGGATCCAATTAGTTATCGCTAGATTTACTGAACGCAAAATGTAATTTTGATGCTTGTCTAGATCGCAAACATGAAAATTGATTCTTCAGGACCTGAGATCAGCAGGAGCTTCATAGATACAAATTATGAAGAGCAGAGTTAAAAATGAATAATTAAAAATTTCCTTAAAACACGAGTTGTTAAAATCCATTTTAGAGATCTTGAGGAATGACGAGTTTGAATTTTTATTGGGGCCATAGTTCATGACATTGTGAACGAAATTGATCAAGAGACTGATAGTGATTTGTCGTCTAAAAATTTTGTTGAACTGTGCTTGATTCTTAACGTCTCCTTTAAGAATTTCATATCTTTACTTCAACTTTTTGTATCGTATGGAGACAATTCATATTCTTTGTATGTCCAATGTTTTGTACGATAAAAATGTGTTACCAAAACTTAGATGTGTTGTATAGAACAGAGTTTTGGTAGTCAAGAACTCGCATATCCATCCAAAAGATGCAAGTAACGTAGATGATATTGTTGAGATAGATGTGTGGAAACACTAATTAGAGAGAAAATTAGGAACATAGATATATAAGACAAGGTGTGAGTAATCGATGTGGAAGACAAGATGAGTTTGAGATGGTTTGGATATGTGAAGAGGAAATGAACAGATGACTCTCACCCAATGAGGAGGGTGATGAGGTGACAAAAGCTGGTTGTAGTGGGTCTTAGGAAAAGTAGAGATAGACAGAAGAAGTACTAAGGGGAGGTGATTAAACATGACATGACATGCAGCTTCCCGAGGACATGATCATAGATAAGAGAATATAAACGTTGTGCATTAGGGTAGAAGGTTAGTAAGTAGTTGGTTGTGGTCTAGTTTCCGATATTAGTATTATCATTAGTACTCACCCACTCTTTTGTTCTTCTATTCTACTATGACTTGTTGTTTTCATTGCTTCGACTATTGTATTACTCTCTCCATTTTACAAAGAATGGTCTAGTTTGACTTGACACAAAGTTAAAGAAAATAAAGAAGATTTTTTAATCTTGTGATCATAAATTAAAGTTATGTCAAATGCACAAAAGTGTCCTCTAATCTTATGGTATTAAACATGTCACTGAAATTAAAATGTTACCAAAAAAGAAAGAGGTCATTTTTTTAAAACATACTAAAAAAGAAAGGAGGTCATTTTTTTTTAAACGGATGAAGTATTTGTTATTACGAATGTTCTTTTCTCCGTTGTCCTAATCTGTCACTATAATATTTCCTTTTACTCACTGATTTTGACATGTTTTACTTGAGCCGAGGGTCTATTAGAAACAACATACCTATCTTCACAAGATTAGGGTAAGACTGCGTATGCATCACCCTCACAAGTGTGAATTACATTGGATACATTATTGTTCCACAATTTTACTCTGAAATTAAAAAATAAAAATATGACGGAAGCTTAAATGGCAGTATCAATAATTAAGAAAAAAACTACATAATATATATATATATATATATATATGAGAATTGAACAATTTTAAATTTGAAAAGTGAGAGTTTGGGGAAACTTTCACATATAGCCACTTAAAAATAATTAATTACTCTCCATAGCTATAGTTTGATAATTACAATTTGTAGCTACATGTTATATAGAGGAGAGAGGCGAGCGAGACTGGGAGAGAGAGGAGAGAGGCGAGAGAGAGGGGGGAAAGAGTGGAGAAATGTGAATTGTATATGTATATTGGTTAGATAATTATATATTATACATATGTAATTGTATATATGGCAAGAGAAATTGGGAGAGGGAGGAGAGAGCCGAGCGAGACTGGGAGAGAGAGGAGAGAGGCGAGCGAGAGAGGGCAGAGAGTGGGAGAGAGGTGAATTGTATATGTATATAATTGTATATAACTTTATATTATACATATATATTTGTATAAATGGCAAGCGAGACTGGGAGAGGGAGGGAGGAAAGAGGCGAGCGAGAGAGGGCAGAGAGTGGGAGAGAGGTGAATTGTATATGTATATAGGCTAAAAAATTGTATATTATACATATTTATTTGTATATCCTGGCGAATTATACATATACAAACATGACTAATTATACAAACTCAAAGTCAACCCACGTAATTAATGTATAATGTTAGTCGCGAGTGGTAATGATAGCAAACTATAACTATGATGAGTAATTAAATAGTATAAGTTTGTTTATCCGTGTAATTTTTCCTTTTTTTTCACAAACATTATATACTTAAAATTATTATTTTTTATATTAAAAAGAAAAATATAGTTAAAACTGGAGTTCTCAACCTTCCCCCCCCCAAAAAAAACTTTCCAAATCCTAAGTTTCTATATGTTTGGTTATAGAGAACATGTAATTTCTTTCCTCTTTTTTTAAATAAGGATTGCAGAGATTTTGTTCTCTGTGCTATTTAAGAAGAGAACTCGCACCAAAGGCATTCTTGAAGAGTCCGCGATATGTGTTGCACGTTTATTCTTATTAATTATTGTTACTATATAACTTTGTTATATTTAAAAATGTGTTATCTAATTGAAAATACTTAATTTTGTTTGTTCGTCATTGTGAACGAAGAAGATATTACTTCCTGTTAGTTCTGCAGCACAATTTGCTGAAAAGCTTCTTTTCTGGTCAATTGATTGAAATACCTTTAAATTTGATTAATAATTAATACAACAAAGAAGTAAATACGTTTTTCAGTTTAATGAAATTTCGAGTATGTTAAGTTTTATTTATTACTATTATTTTTCCACAAAAATAATTTTTTAACAAGTCATCTAATAATAATTTTATGTTAATGAAAATAATTTATATGAGATATAAATGGTTCAAAAATAATGATGTGAAACATAAATTTTTAAATAATTATTTTAAGGAAAAATTGTATATAATGATAAACTAATAATTCAAATTAATTATTATAACCACACTATGATTTAGTTGTACCTTGTAGCAAATTGTTTGTTAGTCGTCTCTCTCCCTCTCGCTTGCTCCCTCTCGCTTTTATACAAACATAAATGTATAAAATGCATTTGTGTTTGTATAAAGCGAGAGAAAATTGTATATATAATATATTTTCGTTCCCCTCTCCCAAATCTCGCTCGCCACTCTCTCAGTTCTCGCTCGTCACCCTCGCCTTTATCGCTTATACAAACAGAATCGAAATTATATATACATGTAAATACATATATCTTTGTCCTACACACTTATAATTATACAATACAAATATTCTCTGTCAAATTTTCTTTTGTCTTTCTCTCTTTCTCGTTTTATACATACACAAATTATACAATTGATCTTTTGTATACAATTGCATTTTTTGTATATGTATAACGAATTATACAACTGTTTTTTTGTATATGTATAGTGAATCATACAACTGTTTTTTTGTATATGTATAGCGAAATATATATATTTATGTTTGCTATAGAGCACAATTATACAAAGTATAACAATAACATACAAATATAATTTTTATGTTTGTTATATTTGAAAGTTACTCTTATTTTAATGTGTGGGATAAGTTCAATTAATAGATTAATTTATGTTAAATTTAAATATCATTTTCGGATTTCCTCAAGCAATGCCCATTTTTTCATTATTGATCATTCCAAACCATGCTAAACCTTAATATCCTTGAAGATTTGTTCACTCCAATTAGATCCTGCTTGGATTAACTAATTAGTATCAATGATTGAAAATCACTTTGTTCAACATCTTGGATATTTATCATGTTCAAAATGTAGTTGTGGTATTTACTATATTACTCTCTCCGTTTAAAAAAGAATGATCTAGTTTGACTTGAAACGAAGTTTAAGAAAAGAAAGAAAACTTTTTAATCTTATGATTTTAAATTAAAGTTATGTCAAATGTACCAAAATGTCTTTTAATCTTGTGATCTTAAACATGTCACATGAAAAGTTGAAGTTAAACTGTTTCCCAAAAAAGAAAGGGGTCATACTTGTATAAATAATTTGATGAGTATATATATAATACTTGTATAATAATTTGAAGATATATATATATATATATATATTAAAAGTGGACTGCTCCAATCTTTAAAGTTGGATTATAATTTTATCGCTGTTTTAAATCTAAATATTATAAATTTAATTAATTAAATATTAAATACTTGTATTTTAATTATTGTTTGGGTGGTAAGCCATTTATTAATAAGACAATCAAAACATCATTAATTAAACTATATAATGATTTAGCCAAAAGAAAGTAAAGTAATGTGTGTTACCTTTTTCCTAGTATTGAAATTAGAGATTCAACTTATTAGCACTAATTGGGAATTAAGCGTTTATAATGTATACTTATCCTCTTTGTAACGGTGAAGAACCTAAATATTTTTTTATGAAATTACTGATATTTAGTAGCTACAATCATAAAGTAAAAAATAAGCTTGAAAATGTGTATGAGAAAAGGGCAAGAGATACATTTATATGATTATGAATTATGAGAGGAGAGCAAGAGTCATGTTTTTTTTAAAAATAGGAGTATAAAGAGACCATGTAGTACCCCGTCTGTCCCAAATTATATGACACATTTTATTTTTGAAAGTCAAACAATTTAAGTTTGATCGAAAGTTTGCGCGTGGAATTTTTAATTTTTTGAAATGAAATTTATATATTTGTAAACTACGTAAAAAATATTATAAGTCACAATAATTGATAATTCAAAATATTTAAAAAATTTATAAAAAAATTATGATAAAAAATAGACTTATTTAATATTTATTTAAAATTTAACATATAAAATGAGACGGAAGGAGTATTGCAACTTAAGGGACTCACAAGTATTAAAGCACAATCACAATAATATGCTATTAGATTTTTCAAGACTACTTTAAGGTGACTAGGTGAGTTCTCTTAATTCCCCTTGGAGATTAGTTTTTCTTTATCGAGTTGCTTTTTAATTTTGTAGTAGAAAAAATTTGTTGCTTCTTGAAATTCCTTATATTTGTGTAGTTGACTAGTAGAGAATATTTGTATAAATTTTGTAGTAGAGAAATATAAGTGTAAATTTTCTCTTATTTTTCTCGAGTGATATTGTTATGGGATAATTGTATATAATAGCAAACTAATAACCTAAAATAAATGGAGTAGCTAGGTTTTGATTTAATTGTGCTCCATAGCAAACGTTTGCAAAAAATTGCCAGGCGCCTCTCTCCCAAATATCTCGCTCGCCACTCTCCTTTAATCTCTCGCTCGCTTCCTCACTTTTTATACAAACACAAGTGTATAAAAATTGTTTCTAATTGTATAAAGCAGAGGAAATTGTATAAATACATTTTTGTTCCCCTCTCTCCCCTCTTCCAGATCTCGCTCGCCACTCTCCCAAATCTCGCTCGCCACCCTCGCCTTTCTCACTTATACAAACAGAAGCGAAATGTATAAATTGCGTTTCTGTTTGCATAAAGCGTGAGAAAATTGTATATACACATGCAAGTACATATATTTTTGTCCTATACACTTATAATTATACAATAAAAATACTCCCCTGCCCAATTTCTTTTGCCTTTCTCTCTTTCTCATTTTATACAAATTTCAAATTGTATCTAATTTCTCTCTTTCTCGTTTTATACAATTCGATTCAATTGTATATTCTCTGCCAAGTCTCTTTTGTCTTTCTCTCTTTCTCATTTTATACAAATTCAAATTGTATATAATCGTTCTATACACTTATAATCATACAATTCATTTTATACACTTCATTTTTATACAAGTCTCTGCCCAAGTGTCTTTCTCTTTCTCGTTTTATACAATTCGTTTTATACAATTCACTTCAACTGTATATGTATAGCGAATTATACAGTTTCTATGTTTGCTATGGAGCGCAATTATGCAAACTTTGCTATAGCATACAAATATGAATTTTTTATTTGCTATATGTGAAAGTTGCCCTATTGTTATCGCTTCACTATTTTGTGATACAAACTTAGAGTAAAATTAGAGATCAATGTCCAACACATGTTCCCATAAATTGGTATAAATATAATTGAATGTGTTTGATATCTTAATTTTATTTTCTTTCGTTAAAATCAAATCAAACCTTTAATGGTACATAAATTTTTTTTCTCACTATAAATCAAATCACTTTAATAGTTTGATTTTGAGTTGATCGAGATTGAATATCAATGTATACTTCATGTATAGTGAATGTATACTTTATGTATAGTTACTCTATATTCAATTTTTTTTAGTGTATTATAATGTATACTCAGTGTATAGTTAGGTTTATAGCTACGTGTGTATAGTTTTTGTATGATTTTTGACAAGCTATAGTGTATAGTTAATGTATACTTCTAATGACTTTTGGCGTTTTTTTTATGTAAATAAAACATGACTATATTATTGTAAACTAATTACTTTATTATGTATAATTGAAATTAACCCAATTAATTAGGGGTGTTCAAAACAGAACCGTAATGATAAGGCAGCCGCAAAATTGGCTTATTGGCTTTGAGTTATTCAATAAACAACTGGAAAATAGATTAAAATTTTACAATTAGCGGCTTATTGGTGTGGGGGCAAATTTTCAGTTTTCTTATCGTGTAAATAGTTAACCCGTTAATATTTCTGATATTTAAATTTTTGTTCTAGGTATATTAGGCTCATTTATTATTTTACCATAATATATAAGAGTAATTATATTTTTTTCAGTTAGTCCTAACTCCTATTAGCTAAAGCATTAACACCATAAAAATCGATATACTTCTCAATAATTATTTATTTTACTTTAAGGAATAGAGAGTGAGTCACCAAACTCAGAAAAGCACCGAGGATATGTACATAAAAAGTATGCAACAACTTATCGAGTAATTGGCAAAGATGCTTTCATTGGGCAATGAAAATGGGACAACCAGTTGAAAATATGGATAAATTTGTCCATTTGATGTTGTTACTGCTTCAAAGTTATCCTTTTTAATGTGCGTTCATCGATAAAAATGTACCATAAAGATTAGAGGTTTGTCGTTATACCGCCCCGATAACCATTTGATAATTGGTAATCTGTTACTGAACCAACCAATAACTTATAGGTTGGCTAGTATATTAGTAAATTTGAAAATTGATATCCGATATGTCAACCGTTAAACAAAATTATTCGCCGAGTCCGTCTGATAAGCAACCCTACAATTAATAATGATGGACTTCCAACGACAACAACAATAACATACAGAAATTCCACAAGTAAAATATGAGAAAGGTAGAATCTAACATATTTTACTGTTACCTCGTGAAGATAAAGAGATTGTTTTCAAAAGCCCCAATGTAATAGTAAGGAAATTATTTGGTTTATGTACTTTTCTTGATAGATTTTTAGTCAATTCATTGGATTAAAAATGAAATACTATAAAACACATGTTTGGTTTAAAATACATAAATTGGCAACACTTTTTTTTATTCATTTTAATCTTTGTCTTTGTTTTAAAACTTTGGGAGAAAAATATTTGAAGAAGGGCAAATATATCGTTCTGTCTTAATTTTTGAAATAATAATTTTAAAATTGTTATACAACTTCAACATGAGAAAATAATATTACCATAATTATGATATAACTAATCTCAAAATAAAAAAATCCAATTAAACATTAGAATAAACTAATTTCGAATCTATATCTCAACACGACCCCAAAAAGTGGGGATAAAAAGTGGAAGAATACAAAGTTCAGTCCCAAATGTGAAAGAAAGACAAAAGTATAGAGGGGGAAACAATAATAAAGGGAGTAGGAATAGGGAAACGAACGACGTCGTAGAATATCTTTTGCCCTCGTCCCTCTGAAAGCTGAAATGAAGCAGTACTAGGTCAAGATCAAAAGCCACACCCAACAGAAACAGAGAGCTTTCTCCTCAAGAGGTGAACGAACAATCCGATAGAGAAATCACTTCACTTGGAATTTCATCAATGGCACTCGCTTCTCGCTTGCTATCCAGATCCACTCGCCAGGTACAATTGGATCTAATCGATTTTTTCCCCTTTTTTTATGCGGCGAATGGTTATATTTCATGATTTGTTTGATCTGATTGCGGATTAAAGGGTTAATGTTCATTATTTGTTGTGCGGATTGTAGTTGTTGACAGGTTGAACTGAGTTTAGTTTGATTTGAGAGAGATGCATTTGGCACAGTAAATGTAATCGGATTTATAATTGTGGTTTCTTAGGATTAAGCACATTTTAGGTTTCATTGAGATTGTAATTGCCTGCTTGAGATTGACGCATGATTGATTGAATAACCCGTTTCAAAAGAATATTTGTTTTTTTCCATTACTGGTTGGTTTCCATTCACCATCTTTTTTGCTTTTGGGAAATAAATTTGGTTTTCTATGTTTTTTATTTTCCTCCTGAAAGATTCTATCTGTCAATTGTCACTTAGGAGCTGAATTTGATGTTCTACCATTGCCTACTTATGTTGTTCCATTGAATAGTACGTGCCCATTAGGAAGTGGCTGTTAGGAGAATAACAACTGCTGCTCTATGTGGTCATTTAGCTTTTGAGTAATTTAGGCTACTCTTTCTTTGAGCTGTTAGGATGTGTCTAGGTCTGAAACAGAATTTTGCGGTAAAATTTTGGGATGTAGATGTGATTGGATATGCTGGTGTAATATGTACCTGGTCCAGATGTCTACTCCGACTAATAAATGTAGTTTTGCAGCTATGCGCTGGTCAGGTTGTTCTTCGACCCGAGCATGCAGTACCAGTTCGTTCCTTTGCCAAAGAAGCTGCTGCTCCCACTACACTGAAGGGAGATCGTAAGTATTTCAGGATGTTCTTTATTGATACTTGCTTGCAAAAACAACCTTCGCTGAAACTTGATGATCGTGATTCTTTTTGCTGACTTAGTTTCTTTTTCATTTATCTTGTCTGTGTATCAGAACTCAGAAACTTTGAAGGAATCAGCTTTAATATATTTTCTGTTTTGTTCATTGTGTGGTAATTCTGTTAGTATTTTTTTTGATGTAACTTCAGTATTTTAACCTAGATTTAATAGCATAAACAAGACTAAAATAAGGCGGAAGTATGACTAAGGAACACCATCATGGTATGCTTCTGAATGATGCTCTGGGCTCTTAAATTCTTGTGACCTTGGAACTTGTTAAGAATGCCTATGCATGTGCATGCTGTGTCTGGATATTTCTGCTCTTAATTGTTGCCTTCCGATTGAGTACTGCAGCCAACACCATCCGTTAGCTGCATAAGTTAAGTCTCATCTACTTTTCTAATAAGCATAATGCTTTTCCTCATTATTAGTTGTATGCAAGACGCATCTGGTGCATCCTGGTATCTCAATGAAGTAGTTTAACAGTAAGACGCTTTATGCTCCTAGATAGTTGAGGCAGGCCGAATTGATATATACTTTACTCTTTAATGTCTCCACAGGAAGGCACAAGATAGTAACATTTATTTTTAGGGTGAACTAAGCTGGAAATTGCATACTCATAAAAGAACTCTGATACTGGTGTTTGCAGGACCAATATAGAGTTTAAGTTTGATCTTGGTATCTAATTCACCTGTCTCTCCATTGATAGGGTGTATGCTTTCAGATAGCTTTTCTTCAACTTTATTTATTTGTTTCGACTAACTAGGGAAATCTTGTGCCAGAAAATCCCTAATGGGTTAGCGTTTTAGAAATACTATATTCTTTTTCGTGTCAGGCCTTGATCAAAACTGTACTCTTAGAGTTTTGTCACCTGACCTAATAATTCTATCTGTCTTGGTAATAGTATGTTGGATTTTTCTGGCAATCAAACTGGGCTTGTACTATTGCAGTGTTGTTTGAATCTGTGTATTGTTGCATTGCTGTGACACTGAATTTTTGTGTGCTTATGAAGAGGTATTGAAGGACATCTTTTATGAGGTTAAGAACAAGCTTGAGACAGCAATTGGTGTCCTACGAAAGGAGAAGATCACCATAGATCCAGAAGATCCTGCTGCTGTATCTGAGTATGCGAAAGTCATGAAGTCTGTTAGACAAAAGTAGGATATCTAACTTTTTCTTATGAAGTTCATTTTTAGTTTTTAAATACCAGAGAAACAGTTCAGCACTTGGTGGCTGACCTAAACTCTGATAGCACGTGGCTCAGAATTCATATTGAACATCCTACTCAGCTGTTCATTTGAAGGTCCAGCTATTCCTAAATTTAGTTCTTGATACCATTAATGTGCTTTGCCATTACATCAAGATGCTTGCTGGAGATGGACCATATTTAGTTTGTTAACTATCTATTAATAATGTGAAAATATGTCCATCCTTGTTTATTTTGTTTGGCGTCCCAGTAATTCTTTTACGTTGATCCACGTTATACCTTAGTTCATGAAGAATGACATGTTATTTTCATGTACCTGAAGGTAGAAACCTCTATTTTATTGCATGGCAAACAGTACATAGTTTTATTTATCGATATGCGTGCTGCATTATTTGGTTAGTTTCCATATTTTTTATGATCAATTGCTAATGTTATAATTTCCCATGTTCGCAGGGCTAATCTCTTATCAGAGTCTGAAATTATTAAGTTCAACATCGAAGTAGAAACACATGAAATTCCAGATGCCCGAACATATTTGTTGAAACTGAAGGAGATGCGTGTCAAGTATGCATTTAAATTCTTATCTTTTACCTGCTAGTATGATATTTCATGAGTTATGTGAGTTATCATGCAACATGCTTTTGGTAGTTACAAAAATAAGATGGTATGCTTCTTTATCAACAATTAGTAAATAAATAATAAGGCGGTATGCTCTTAGTTATCTTTCATACAATTGGTTGATTTTCACTGATATCCCTTTGTATCCTACCATGAATTCTGAAATTTGAACATTATTCCTAATGTTGCAATTTTAGTAACTTCAGTAATGGGTTTGGTGCAAGAAAGCGGCTATGTGCTTTAATTTCTTTAACCTGCTTTCTCATATTACCAGTAATTATTGCTTTATTGAGTAATTGTGTTTTCCTCTCTTGTTCCATGCCTCTCATAGACAGACATTTTATTCGTCCTTTAGGCACAAGATGTATCAGCACTTCTTCACTCCCCTTTCTTTTTCATCTATTATTTGGGCAGGAGGGGCCTCATTGATTCTCAAGGTATAGAGGATTTGCAGATGGCAGCATTAGATAAAGTTGAGAAAGAATTAAAAAAGCCACTACTGAGGAACAACGAAAAGGGAATAGCTCTTCTTACAGCTGAGTTTGATAAGATCAACCAGAAGTAAGCTTCCGTATGCAGACGTTAATTGATTCTATTTGCAAGTGCTTAAATTTTTAATTTTCTATAAACTTTTGAGGAGCAGTTGGTCGCTCGTTTGTGAATGATCAAAACTAGCATCCTAAAAAATTTTACTCATCCTAAAGAACTATGGCCTATTTTACTCAGCAGGCCACAGTGATTCAGATGATATATGATTCAGAGTTTATGTAGGTAATTGATCATCAATGTTTTTATTAATGCCTTAGGCTTGGCATTCGTAAAGAAGAGATGCCAAAATACGAAGAACAGTTGGAGCTGAAGATTGCGAAGGCACAGTTAGAAGAACTGAAAAAGGATGCTCTTGAAGCTATGGAAACTCAGAAGAAGAGGTAATAAATAGGGCTTTGCCCCACATGTATGTTGGGTTATATGTTTTTCTCGCAGATTTTGAATTTGAATTCTCTGTACTTTCAGGGAGGAGTTCAAGGATGAGGAGATGCCCACTGTGAAGTCTCTGGACATCAGAAACTTCATTTAAAAAATGAAATTTGTTATTTTCCTTTTGCACCTTGTTGATCTTGTGCTACCCTTGAACATAAATTTTAATATCCCTAAAAATGTAGTTGTACCAGACATCCAAGAGGCTGCCTTCTGAATAATAAGAGTTCTCACCAAGAAATTAGCTTTGATATAATTTTGGGGCCTGAGCATATCTTTGTCTCCGCTCCTTATTTTGCAACTGATCTTGGTCAGTTGTTTTTTGCACTCTGTACTAAAGATACATGATTGTATCAAATGTTTTAATTTTTGATGCTTTTGTGATGGCTTTACTCATCTTGTGCTCGTTGTCATTGCTTGCAAGCTTTTTCTGCTGCAACAGTTTATGGTCTTCTCTAAATAGACTTCTTTTTCTTATATTGTAAATTTAGAAGTAATCACCCTGTCCTTAAGAATCAGTAATAGGTTACTATCTATAACAGTTATTCAACTCTCATAAATAATCAATCCTTGAAGTTACGAATGTTGGAATCAGAATAATTGACATATTCAACTCTCATCACCTTCAAAACTTCACGGATGATGAGGACAACCATCTTCGATCTATCTGATGGCGCTAGCTGAGATTCGTGAGATATGTAAGGGATGGGGTTTGCTTCTCTCAAAAATTGATTTAACATATAATTGTTATACAATGAAAATGGTGTTATATATATATACACACACGTTTGTATGCTATAAATTTAATATTTTAGCGTATGTATTAACATGTAAGTAATGATTATTTTTTTTTTGCTACATATTAGGTAATGATGAATGCTAAGTATATTGCTACAAGGTAAGTGTCCAGAACTAATATATATACACTCATATTCCATTATCACGGTAGGTAATTAGAAATTAAAAAACACAAATATATTGCACATATAAAGGAAAAGACACTGGTATGTAAAATTAACAAATTCTAAGAAATTCCACAACATAAAAAAAAAAAGAGAGAATATTATACTATAGTTTTAAAAAAATGACTATACTAAAACACACAATAAACAATGTGGTATTCCAATAGTAGTCTAGACGACTTCCTTTGCAGGTGATTGTGCATCAACCTCATCCATGTAATTCTTCCAGTACCAATGCTCTCCCCACACTCGGGACATCTCTTCAATCGGTATATTCTTCGTTTCGGGCACATAAAAGTAGACAAACAGAGTCATTATGAACACAAAGACGGCAAAAAAGATGAACAACCCAAACTTCATCCAGCACAACATCTTCAAGAATACTTGTGCCACTGCAAACGTGAATAACATGTTCATGGAGACCGTGACGCTTTGTGCTGCAGATCGAACTTCCAATGGAGAAATCTCACTTGGAATTAACCATCCCAATGGACCCCATGAGAATGCAAAGGCAGCTACGAATATGCAGATGCACAGAACCACTAATATTGCGTAGCTTTGTGGCAAAACAGTGGCGAGCACCCCTGTAGTTCCGAATTTCCACCCAATAAGACCTGCTACTAATGCTTGGAATACACACATTAGGACGCCACCCGTGAGAAGAAGTACTTTCCTTCCATACCTGTCTGTACAATACACTGAAATAAAAGTTGCACACACATTGACAGCCCCGGTGATGACAGCGGACATGAGGGAAGCATTGGCCTTAAAGCCCAGCGTTTGAAAAAGCACGGGAGCATAGAACATGACCACGTTAATCCCTGTTAGCTGCTGGAATGTCGGAATCAGAGTCGATAAAATCAACTGGGGTTTGTACTTTCTGACTCTGAGAAGGACTTTCCATGGGTGTTGTACTTTATTAGATGCTTCACTCGCCTCCCAAGGTCCTTCAATTCAGCATCAATGTTGTCAACTCCCCTGATTTTTTTCAAGAGTTTCTCTGCCTCCTCTGATTTACCCCTTTGGATGAGGGAACTGGGACTATCGTCTAGAAACAAGGACGAAATCAAAATAACTAATGCTGGCACAGCTGCACCACCTAAGCTGACCCTCCAGCCCCAACCAGCAGAGATCTTGTTAGTAAGGAAATTGACGATATTAGCTATCAAGATCCCGACAGTGATGGCCAATTGGAACAGAACATTGAATGTACCCCTGTACTTGTAGGGAGCAATCTCAGACAAATAAATAGGTACGGATTGATTAGCAAATCCAACTCCAACTCCGAGAAGGATACGACCCAAGATGAGCATGCTAATGTGGAGAGCAGCAGCATTAAGAAGGGCACCAAACAAGAAGAAGAGACCTCCAAGGAACATGGTCACTTTCCTGCCGTGTTTCTTATTAACAAAAGAAGCGACAAAGGAGGCAATGAGAGCAGCCACATAGAGAGAAGAGGTGAAAAGGGTGAGCAACTGGCTGTCAAACTTGCAATACTGATTGGTGGAAGTGTCGAGAACCTCTTTGGTATAAAGAGAAGGGAAGAAGAGTTTTAGAAAAGGATCCATCGAAGTAACTCCCCCTGAAATTCCAATGTCGTAACCAAAGATCAATCCTCCCATTGCAGCCATGATACAAGTAAGCGCCACGTAACATGTCAACTTCCCTGGGTACTCAGAACCCCCTTCATCAGCACTCATAAAGTTCCCACCAGCCATGATCAATAATCAATAGAAAGATGGTATTGTGTTTATGTTAATAAGTTGTGAGGGTATGTATATATAGATGTCAAAAACAAGTTTGAAAAGAATTAGGATTACTTATCTTCAAATTCTAAATTGGGTAGGATTACACCCTATATTATATTATATCCCTTTTACTATCAAATTTCGACAACTTATATATACTATAAATAAAAGATACTCTAAATAGGGAAACTAGAGATGTAGTTACTACTTCGTACTATTACTACTTAGCAACGGTTTTCTTTTTCCTTCTAATCCTTCTTTCCTATGCATTTCTTAGGGCTTTCGGGTATGCCACGTCGCGGCCTTACACAAAAAGATTTGTCTAAGTAATCTCAAAGAATTTTAGGTGAAGTTTGATTGAAGTTTTAATATGTAATTAACCATAGATTTTTTTAAATATATTCCACTTCAATAAAAAGAACCATGAAACATGATGATTTATATCGTGAGTTTTAAAAAAGATATAAAAAAACTCATAAGTTTAACATAGAATTATTGTTTTTAAATAAATTAAATAATACATTATTTAAAAATCATAACAAATTAAACCAAGAAATATCAATCTGAAGAAAATTCATTCAATAAGAAAAACGTTAGTAGATTTTAGAAAAATACCTTCAGTTTTGTCTTCACAAATCACAATGGATTGCAACAGTTGATGGAGCAGTTATATATATAGGACAATGTACTTTATTTTTTATAATTGTGATTCAAATTTTGATGCAAAAATTATTATCGGATACAGGGTTGCGTATCGGTTGGTTTGATTTTGAAGTTTATATGTTTGACTTATCGGTTATCGATTTGTAGACATGTTAAACTGTTAAGAATCATTAAGATATTGACTTATCAGTTATCGATTTACCGTTATCGTTTAACCATTAAGATTTAAAAAAAGTGATTAAAAATCACTTAGAAACATGTGACAAACCAAATAAATTATGTACATCAGTTGATAGATTGTAACCAACACTAACACATTGTAGAATATATGAAAGATTGAGAGTGCGAGAAATAAAAATATGAAACTAAGGGTGTGTTTGGTATGAAAAATATTTTCCAATTTTCTCATGTTTGGTTGACTCAAATGTTTTCCAAATCAACTCATTTTCCTCAAATTTAAGGAAAATAACTTCCGTTCAAAACTTTTAAAAAACATTTTCCAAAAGCCTATTCCAACCACCCCTACCAGCCCCCACCCCCCCCACCCCTAAAGAAGTTTAAGTTTATTTTAAAAAAAATATTTTCAAGTTCAAAATTTCATTGTTTCACCCCTACCCTCGACCCCCCCAACCCCCTACCACCCCCCATCCCAAAAAAATAATAATTTAAGTTTGATTTTTAAAAATACTTTCAACTTCAAAAAAATCTTTTTTTACCCCTAACCTCGACCCCCCCCCCCCAAAAAAAAATAAAAATAAATTGTAAGTTTTTTTTTAAAAAATATTTTAAACTTCAAAATTCACCCTATTAGCTCCCTACCACACCACCCCCCACCCCCCCCATCCCCCCCCCAAAAAAGATTTTCACCCCTACCCTCGAAACCCCCCACCCCCACCACGAAAAAAATTTTAATTTTGTTTTCTTAAAAAAAATTCAACTTCAAAAATTATTTTTTACTCTAGTAAAAAATAAAAGATATTTCTCAAAAACATTTTTCACAAAAAAACCAAACACTAAAATTTTTTTCCGAAAAATATTTTCTACTCATCAACCAAACATGAAAAAATAAGTCAAATATTTACTTGTTTTCCAGGAAAATATTTTCTAGACCTTCATACGAAACACACCCTAAGCCTTACTTTTTTGTGTTGGCCTCATTGAGCTTTGTCGAACTTAGTTGGAAGGCTTAAATGAGGTAAGTTAAGGGAATGCGGAGCTAAAAGGACAATTTTTTCCTCCAAAAAGACATAAATGGTCTATCAAATCTTTTTAACTAAAACGGCAAATTCAAACATAAACTTCATTTTTAAAAATTCTGAGCTAAATCGCTGCTTGCAGCGATTTCAGTTTTTATTTTTTAAAAAAATAATAATTCTAACAGCGATTTTACAAAAATCATTTCCTGAAATCGCTAATTATTATTATTGGACAAAATTGCTGCTAGAGCAGCATTTTTAAATAAAGTTTTTAACGGGGCATTGAATTTTTTATTAAAAAGAATTTGATTTACCATTTATGTTTTTTTGATGAAAAAAGTTTCTCTTTTAGCTTCGAATTCTAAGTTAAGGTGTCTCTTCTAAAGAGATTTCCTAAAAACAAATGCATGAAAGTAAGTTAAATTATTTGAAATGTTAGTATATAGTTTCAATGAGTTTTTCTTCGAGGAAAATAGAGAGAAAATTACAATGTGAGGAACCTCACCTCACCACTAAAGTGAGAGCTCCGATAGCTAATCAACTAAGTTAATAAGAATCTCCTAGTTTCATATGAATGAGCCAAAAGTTAAAAGAGATTTTTTTAAAATTAAAAATTCTTAGTTCGCTTTAAGAAGAGATTTGAAGGTTGGAAATAATAAGTTGAAAATCATGTCCTATTGCCCTCGATATTATACAAAGTATATTACTTTACTACTATATAGAAGAGTGATGAATTAGGACGACCAAGGATAAAATAATCTTTTACTATTAAATAATATCTACTAACTATCACACACACTAAAAGGAAATTTTCTAGAAAGAGAAGCCCAAGAATGACCAAGTGTAAAAGTATCTTTTACAACTAAATAATATCTACCTATATGACTATAAATAAGAATTTTCTACAATTACACTTTAGACACAAATAAAGAGACCTTCGCTCTTCCCATCACTGCTCACTCTTCATTGTTGTCTCATTTTCTTCTTCGGTAAGTGTCTTTTTCTCTTCTGAATTTTTTTTTTATCTTCAGTGCTCTTCTGAATTTTTTTTCATAAATTAAGTAATTTTCAACTTCTAGACCACAATTTATATATACAATTTGACTTGTTTGTGTAAAAACCATTATTTAGTCCTATTTTCTCTTTGATACCCAATTTATATGTATAGATTCTTTTTACTATTATATAGAAGAGCCATGGTAGGACGACATGGCTATGAAGAGTTGTACAATGAGAAAAATCAATTGTACTATGTACTTAGCCTTGTCTTATTCCCACACCAATAGCCTTTAAACACGTGTAATAATGTGGGTCCATTTTCTTTATATCATTATAAATTTACTATCTATTATAAATTTTAAATTCTCGATAATTATTAACTTTATTCATATATTGTGCACCCTATTTATTTTTCAATCTTCAATATAATTTTTTTAGATGCCCTACATTTAGTCTTCAAAATATAAAATCAAGTTAGCTTTTACAATAGTTTAATTTAATGTTTTTAACTATAGAATTTATCTTTTTGGTAATTTTAGAACTCAAATTTTAAAATAAAAAAGAAATTTAAACATTAGAATGCAAATTTGATAAATTATCAATTAATTCTAAATATTACTATCTTCTTGTCTCAAATAAGAAGGGGAATTTATTTCTTTTTAAGTAAATTATCTTGTTTTCGAAATATTATTAAATTTCATGAATATGCATATGACAAATTTAAATTTCAAAAATTATTTTATATGTAGTTGTAGTTCATAAAAAGAAGAAGATTATTAAAAGATTTATCGATTGAATAAGACAGAAAACATACAAACACAACTTATGCTTTGAAACTACATGTAATATCTTTCACTAGAGACATAAATGACACAAATATTTTAAGTATGAATCATATCACCATGATTAAAAAAAAGTAAAACAAATTTTTATCATACTAAAAAGGTAAAATTATTATTACAAAAAATATTTTTTTCTTTAAGATAGACAAAATAAATGTAATTTTTTCCGATTTTTTGTTATTTTGCTATAAAAAAATTAATTGAATGGAACTGTAGTTGTGCAAGTTGGATATAGAGTTTTTAATATTTTTTAATAAAATAAATTTATGACTTGGCTTTATATATTTATAGTCCATTAAGCTTGTCACTAAATTTTATTTTGATATACAAACTACGACTTGTTCGATGGAATACCTAAACACTTAACACATTTTTTGTTCAAATTTTGAAAAAAAAAAACTTTGTGTGCGTGATTATAAATGCTTATTAGATAGTTATAATAACCACATAAACATGTCATCTCAGTTAATTATATCAACATCCACCAAATTAGAACATGCTTGAGGTTTACCCTTTTTTTTTAATATGTGTCGAATACATAAAATTAAAGAAGATGACATATTTTATATCCAACATATATTGTAATTTAATTTAATGTTAATGTCTAACATGATGTTAAAATGAACATTAGATTACATATTCTTTTAATATTAGTCATTATAACTTATATAAGTTATAAGTTATTTTTTAATTTTATAGAAATAAAAAGAGTACTTCAAAGTCTATTGCTCATTATACTCTTTAATTTATTTACGTAAGAATATTGAAAATTAATTTATTATTTAAGAATATGATTAAGTAACATATAAATACAACTTAAGACCGTAATATTGTGCTTGTTAACGGGCCTTTTCATATCTACCATCCAATGATAATATTGTAATTTTAAACATTATTATGGGCAAAGTTATAACTTTATAATTGCATAATTAGTGGTCAAAATAATTTTCTAGAAGAATCCATTAATCTTTTTAAGAGTCGCAAAAAATTTTGTTTCATTTGTGACTCCACATAATCATTTTATTTAATTTTTAAAAATTAATTTGTATTTCTTTGATTATAATAATGTAAAAAATATTTATATAATTTAAATAGTTCATATATGTTTATTGCTACTACAACATATTCAGTATAACCTACCATCTTCCATGATGTAATTTCCTTTTAAATTATATACAATCTTTTTTAAACATAAGTATTCATATAGTTTAACAGAAAAGGGTAAAAAATATCCTTAAACTATCCGAAATAGTTCATATTTATCCTTAAATTATATTTCGGCTCAAAACTCTCCTTCCCGTCAAACTATTGGGTCAAAAGTACAATTCTTATTAATGAAAGTTGTTAAATGCCATGTGAATGCCACATTACACGCCAATAGGGTTCCACTGCCACAAAGACTAAAAGGAAAAGGGTAAAAAATACCATTAAACTATTTGAAATTGCTCATATTTATCCTTAAACTATATTTCGGCTCAAAACTACCTTTTCCGTATTTTTGTTAGAATGAAATTTTATTTTTATTCTTGGTCATCTTTAATACAAATATATCATCCTATTCATTTTCATTTGCAAAGTGACTTTTTAACATCTTTTTCTTTAATTTCAATCTAATATATATTAATAATTTTATCATACTAATTTATTTTCAATTATATTAGTTAGAGCAAAAATAAAGATTGAAATAATTATTTCATGATATTTTTATATAAAAAGTAAACATTTTTTATACGATGAATTAAAAAAATATTAAGAATTAAATTAAAGTAATAGTAAAATAGAGCAATGATAAAATAGATATCACAATAACTCACAAAAGAAAAGAAAGTGAAGTAATAACAAAATAAGTTAATGATAATAATAATAACTTATGATGTTTCTACAACTATTTAATTTTCTTGTTATCATTCTTGGTAGATTTTTGTTAGTGTGAAATTACATTTATGCCCTTGATCATTATTCTCTTCATATATAAAAAGATGTTTCTAGAATTACTTATTATTTTTCTAAATAGATATTTGTTAGTGTGAAATTACATTTTTGCCCTTGGTCGTCCTCCCATTTCACTCTTCTATATAATAGAAATATCTGGCTATGTGACTATAAAAAGAAATTTTCTAGAATCACACTTGATACAGATAAAGAGATCTCCTCTCTTCCCATTACTGCTCACTCTTCATTGTTGTCTCCATTTCTTCTCCGATGAATGTCTTTTTCTCTTCTGACTATTTTATTTTTGTTTTTTAGTTCTCTTCCTTCATATTCTGTTTAAATATTTGTAAAGCGCATTTGCATTCAATGAATAAAATGTATTTTTTTTATTTGTAAAGTGCATTTAAATTTAATTATTTTATTAGATGTTTCATAGACAAAACAAAACACATCAATTTAAACTAATTAAAATTCGTGTGATGTGATATTTTTGGTACCTCAAACTTCACCTGTGTGATTATATTGGCTATGTTGTATGTTGTTGTAGCCTATTAAGTACAACTATAATTTATAACATAGTTGTATACATATGACAAAATCCACTATTATATTTCAACAATTTTGAAATATATAATGTAACTTATTGGTATATACAATACACCAAAGCGACCATTCAACTACCAAACACAACATTCAGTATTGTGGTAACTCAGTTAGTTACATATATCCTTGGTGTTATTTGTTATGATTTTCAGTTTATTTTAGATTTATTTGGCCCAAAGCAACGAGTAATGTGATTCGTTCAAGTTTTTTTCTTTTTACTCTTTCATTCAAGTACCTTGTGTTAAAAATTATTTATGATTGCAAAATTGAAAAATCAAGGCGTAAATGATAGTATTTGCTCACATGTTTAAATCATATCATTGTAAAGTAACTTTAGTAGAAAATATTTATTTAAATGAAAATTCATAATCGCAAGTGTAATATTTATTAGTGCAAATAGCCGATACACGCTATTTGCAATCTCTATATTTTAAAAAGGTATAATTTTTTAAAAAAAGATTTCACTACAACAAAAATTTCTCTTCCCAGTAGAAATAAAGTAGGATGTGTCTTAGGTGAAATATAACCAAAGCTTTATTCACCATAATTAATTTTCGAATGTATTTAAAACTTGAAATTGTTGAACATGCATTTTATGAATCATTTTAACAGACCTACCAAAGGTGATTGATGCGGTTTCAACTTTACGTTTGTAATGTTAACATTCTGTCATAGTTAAGACATTTCTTAGCTATTCAAGGTTTCAAGTATCATAATCATATGTTGCTTGGACTCTTTATAAATGTAATTGGATGTACACTTAATTTTCTAAAGGTAGTGAATTTTCGACAACTCAACATTGCTGCACAGTCATTAAAGAGTCCGTACAACTTAACTACAATTAGTAAGTGGGGTGAAATTTTTTGTTCATTCTGTATTTCGATTTTGTTTCTTGAATCTGACTTGACTCTTTCAATCGAGATAGTTGAGATTTAGATCATGTTATAATACAGATGGATCATGAATCTTAGGTAGTAGTTTCAGCTTGACTAATTGACTTGATATGTTTGTATTGTCAATGTGGTGTAGACTTTGCTATGATTAACAAATATTGTTATTTCACAAGTGTAAATCAAAAGATTATTTCAACATGGTCACGAAAAATATGATTGCTTAAAATAATATAAGTTAAATCTATAAAAAAAATTGATGAAGTAAGTGAGATTTTATTAAGGCATTCAGTTGATGCAAAGGTACAAAAGGGAGATTTGAATCTGAAATTTTAGTTTCAAATTTATATGTTAAGATGTAATTGTTTTTTTTTTTAAAAAAAAAAGATAAATCAAAGTTGACATTCAATTCTTTGCTAAAAATAATGATTATTTTTATCATGTTGGCATGTATTTGCTTGGTGGACTGTCAGTGAGATGCACTCCTGACTATATTTGAAACTATTATATTGGATTGAGTATGTTGTCTCAACAAGTTCACCTATGGAAACTTCTTATTTCTTACAATGTTATTTTTTGCTTAATCTGATCTATCAAGTATCAACACTTCTGTATAAATTTTCAATACTAACTACATCATTGTATTATTAGTTTGTCCTATAAGTTATTTTATATCATATCTCATATCAATAACTTTCATTTTTGTATTGCTTCTTGCTAATGATGTAATATCTTTTACTATACATAAAGTATAATGAATACAACAAAATTTGTATCTTACTAAATTATGTATTATATTTGTTGAATTTACGTAACAAAAATTATCATAGATAAAGTACAATGTATGTATGTTTAATTGAAATATATGTTTCTTATCTTTGAAACCAATTACGTATAAGAAACAATTATCGCATCTAGAACTCACATTTTTATGGTACATTTTGAAAAGGCAACATCAAATTTTTTGATGTGATAAGCAAAGTTAGAGATGAGATATATTTGTATATTTAAATAATTATTAATTTATAATAATAATGAGACTATATATTTTTACTTGCAATTTCCAATTGCTTTGAAAGTGATGAAGAAAATAAGGTCTTCTATGATGAGCTCGAACTCAATCAAGGGAAGATGGAAGTGGTTGTTCAAGGTCTGTTGGAGAATTCTGCTACTACAAAAGTTAGCGTACACCTCTTGTGGAGTACAACTACATCCTCTTTCATTATTTATTCCAATATTTATTGAATTTTCATTGAGATTGTAACAAAATTCGCTTTTATAATAGTGTCAGTTATTTAATGATGTATTATTTTTCGATTATGTAGCATAGAATAAATTACATGTACTTAAAGAATAGTGACGAGTATGCTTTACAAGTAGATTTTTTGTAGTGCACTTTCAACATCTATGCAATAAATATTTGATTGCCTCCTTATCAGTGACGACTCTAAACCTTTGAAAAAAAAGCACCGACCTTAGATCTAAAATTTGAGCGGCCTTATTTTTTAAAAACACAATGTGTTATACTTATTTTTTTAAAACTTCTATAATAGAAGTTTGATAAATTATGAGTACTCTGTCTCAAGAAAGATTAAATAATTGGCTATAATAAACTTTATAAAAAATATATATTCAAATTTAAGGTATTAATTCAGATTTAGCTTTAGGCGACCAATTTATTAGAGTCGCCCCTACTCCTTATTATATATGATTGATAAGCCTTAGACATGATATTAAATTGTGAATGCCTAATCAAACACAATAAAATTATATCATAATTTAAATCGTTGGGTCCGTGCTTAGCACGGGTAAAAACCATCTAGTTACTACTATATACAAAAGTGATGAGAGGACGACCAAGGGTAAAATAGTCTTTTACTACTAAATAATATCTATTATCTATCTATCACACACACTAAAAAGAATTTTTTTTTATTTTTTATATAAAAGAGTGAAGTGGAAAGACGACCAAGGGCAAAAATATAATTTTACGCTAACATAAATCTATTAAGAAAGATAATAAATAATTCTAGAATTATCTTTCTATGTATAAAGTGAATACTGATCAAAAGCAAAAATGTAATTTCACGCTAATAAAAATCTACCAAGAATGATAACAAAAAAATAAATAGTTCTAAAAAAACATCTTAAGTTATTGTTATGACCATTAACTTATTTTGTTATTACTTCACTTTCTTTTTCTTTTCTTTTGTGAGTTATTGTGATATTCATTACGCTTATAAAAAAAATCTTACTTTTTATATAAAAATATCATGAATTAATTATTTCAATCTTTATTTTGGCTCTAATTAATACATTTGAAAATAAATTAGTATGATAAAATTAATAATATATATTAAATTGAAATTAAAGAAAACAATGTTAAAAAGTAACTTTACAAATAAAAATGAATAGGATGATATATTTGTATTAAAGATGACCAAGAATAAAATGTAATTTCATTCTAACAAAAATCTATCAAGAATAAATAATTCTAGAAAAATATTTCTATATATGAAATTAATGATGATCAAAGGTAAAAATGTAACTTCATGCGAGCAAAATCTATCAAGAATGATAACAAGAAACTTAAATAGTTCTAGAAACATCTTTAGTTATTATTATTTGTATTACCTTATTTTTGTTAGTTCTTCATTTTTTCATGAGTTATTGTGATATCCATTTATTATATGAAAGCAAAATAAATAATGATTATACTTAGCTCTTAATAATTATATATCAAATATAATATTAAGTGGAACCTATCGAAATTAAAATTAAAATTTATATGTATATATAAATTTTATGTATTGAAATATTTTTTAATTTTATCATCTTATATATGCTATATAAAAAAATTAAAATTCAGAAGTTATTTTTTTTTTGAAATGAAATAAAAAATAAGTTCATGTAAATCGAAAAGGATGGAGTCATATATTAAAAATGAAATATATAATTATTATTGAAATGAGCTTTCATATATTATTTTTTTTTAAAAATCGTTTGGCTTCCTTCTATTAATTTGTGCATATATGTGGAGTTTTAAAGATTTGAACATACTAATATAGAAATATAATAATTTGAAAACTTTAATTCTTCGTTTTAATTTCTAATTTGTTACATATTTGAAAATTACATATAAAAAAAAGAAGCTTAAAAACGCAATATAACAATTTAAGATATTTTTAGAAAAACATAGTTAAAAAACATAATGAAATTTGGTTGACTCCCTTATTTTTATTGAAATAAAAAAAATTGCATATATTGTTTGAAAATAACGTAAGAACTAAAAAGTACTATGAATCACAGTAAAATGATAACTAAAAATATGTGAGAATTATAAAATAAATTTCGTTTACTTTCCTAAAATCGCTTGTATCACATAAAATTTTAAAAAATGGAATAACATATATTATTCGAAAATAACATAAAAGGTACATAAATTAACAATTTAAAATATTTTTTTAGAAAACACATAAAAAGTTTAGTTCACTTTTTCAAATTTCATTTGTGTCACATAAATTTGAAGAAAAAAAATTAACATACGTTGGGTCTGCGCTGGTGCGGGCATATGATATCTAGTATATAGAGAGAGAGTTATCTTTTTGTTTTGAATTTTCTTTCTTCATTTTTTTTATAGATCAATTTGTTTAATAATTAAAAGAATAATTCCTAAAATATTTATTACATCTAATTACATATATCATGCGTTACAAATAACCTCCATCTGTTTACAATTTCATACTTCCTAATTCGAATGGCTTAACCAATCTATAAAGTAACAAGTATCTATGAATTTGTTGGATGTTCATTTGACCTTTTGATTTTCTCTTTCTTTTTTACTAGCGTATCATGAGTTGAATAACTAGAAGTTCATAAGATCACAACAAAGGATAATGTGGCAATATGACCACCAATTTGATAAAAATCACAGACATATCTTTCAGAATTTTTTCTTGTGTTATAATAGTCTTGCACGAATTCAAGATCAAGGTAAAAAAAAAAAAAGTCTAATAACCGTGTAAAATTCTTCAAAGAAAAATGATCATATTAATTTGGTACAAATTCATAATGACCTTTTTCCACTTACTATTTCCTTATGTGTACTTAAAGCTGTCAAAATTGGTTGATCCAACCCTAACGGGTTAGAGAGTTAAATGGTTGGGATGGATTGACCCTTTTAATTAAAAGGCCTATAAACAGTCCTAAGCGGGCCACGGGTTGGGATGGGTTGACCCGTCAACCAAAAAAGGACAACGAACGTTCATGAATTACACATACTTCAGTAAATATTTACAAAACAAATACATGATAGCCAATATACAACATTCATAAGTTTAATTCGAGCAAAAAACATTACATGATCATTATTTTCATAAACAAGACAATAAAAAGAAGCAAAAAATTAGGCATAACACAAAAGTAAAAGAGGTCAAAGATTCTTAATTATAATAGAGTAATGAAATTGGGCTAATAAGAAAATTTAATGGGCTAATGACCCTAAAATGTAAAAGATATGTAAAAGGAAAATTTTTCAAAATGTCAATATTTTAATATTTAAGAGGGCTCATTAGCAAACTTTCAATATTTAGTAGAAATGTCAAATTTTAATTTGTTATGTATCTTATTTATGTTTTTATTATTTGTTTTTATTTAAAGAATATAATTATTTAATAACAAAGGGGAGAAAATCAAGGGAGAGAATATTTCAAAAAAAAGATAAGGATCACTTAATTTTCTCATCAGTTACATTTTCAAAGAAAACTTAAACTTTATTCTTTTTTCTCTCCAGAATTTTTACCTTTTTAAAATTGTATTCATTCCACAATATATTCTATTTATATTCATTATAATTTTTTATTAGTTTGTATTCATTCCAATAGATATACCAAATGTATCTATATAGTTATTTAAGAAATATATTTGTATTCATATTTTTTTCCCTCTGTAATTATTTTTTTCTTCAAAAATCTTGTATTTCGTATTCATTTCAATATGTATTTTATTTGTATTTCTATTTATTCTAGTTTTTATTTAGAATTTTTTATAATAATATATAAAATACAAAAAAATAGTATGATGAAAAAGTGAGAATGAAATATAAAATTGAAAAAAAATAATTGAATATTTGGTGTAATCATTCTTAAATAAAATACATAACTAGTTGACATACCTTTAAAATAAATATAAATTAGAAAAAAAATGTCAAATTCATAAACTATGCAACATAATTTTTGAATGAATACAAATATTAATTGTATACATACGATTTTAAATACAAATTGAGAAAGGATACAAAATTCTGATTTTTTTTTTATATATATAAAAAATGAAACTAATAGGATTTTGTTCTTCATGTAAATAATATACATATTTAGTTAGTATACATTTGGGATGGATTCAATTAAGAACAAATACAAGATTCATAACTATACAACATGAGATTTTGAATGAATACAATTATTAATAATGCACATACTAATTTGAATATTAATTGAGAAAGGATACAAAATTCTTAGAAAAAATTATAAATACAAATACAACAAATACATAAAAATTTCATAGCATACAATACAAATCCAACAAAAGTTCATTAATAAAATCTGAAATATCATAGTCATGTAAAATGTATTCATAAATTATTGAATATCTATGTGAAAAAATATAAAGGAATGAATAAAAAATGATACATTATCAAAATTAACAAAAACTGACCCCAAAATACAATAATAAAATAACAACTGAATACAAAATACAAACTAATAGATATTGCACAATGTACATAACAAGAAATTTACAAATATATTCATAACACATTGTTGAACAAATTGTTCTTTAACTTCAACTCAACATGCAAAAATCTAAACATGTAAAAAATATTTAAATACCTCTTCATCAACAATTTTGTCTTCTCCGTCATTTTCTTGTACCATACGAGTTACATTTTCAATCTGAATTTCATGAAGACTTTGTTCTTGTCGTCTCTCTTCCCTAATTTTAGAATCAGATTTTACAATATCCGTTATTTCTTGTGTAATACATAGATTAAATGATGGAAAATCACTAGAAATTATTTTACTAAGATGAATAGTGTCTCTTAGAATCATATATTGAAGAGTGTTTTATAGTTCTAAACGAGAATTATCCTACTTTCACTAATGATTTAAACAGCAATAAAATCAGAAAATAAATCTAAATTGATAACGATGAAAATACCTTAGTTAGAGGAATTTGTGTGAATTCAGATTTTGAAGATAAAAAAAATATTTCGGTAGAAGATAATAAGAAAATTGGGGTTGAAGAGAAGAAGAATTTGAAGGTTGAATAGGAATATGAACAAGAAAATATTAAGAGAGAGAATTTTAAATATGGAGAGAGAGAATTTTATTTCTTTTACTTATGGGAAGAGAGAGATATGGGGAAAATTTACAAATTTTGATTTTTTAACAATTAAAATAATTTGGGAAAAGTGAACTATGGATATACATGAAAATGTAAATAAATCAATTTTTTAGGAGATAAAATAGGGGTTTAATTAGGATACCTATTCTTTTTCAAAATAATGACATTTTTGATATTTTAACTAATATTTTTAAAGTAGTGAGTTTTTTACTAATTAAGTTGTTGATTTTGACTAGTTCACTAATTTTTCCAAAAGTATAATCTTGATTTTATATTTGATATTTTAAAAATGGGAAAATTTTTAAAATTTACGGCCCACAGGCTGGCCTCTGAGGCTTGCGGGTTGGTCTAAGAGGCCAGCAGGCCAAATGAGATTAAGCTAAAAAGTATCATTTCTAAATGCTGAAAAAATTGAGCCCAACACCATTTAATTCAAGGATTGGGTTGATCGATCTAACAGGTCAAATCCATTTTGATAGCTCTATGTATACTTATGCAAATAAAATCACAATTCCTCCACAATTAAGACATCCCAAAATTTTAGTCATTAGATTTCCTCGCCTCTAAGTTTAGCCAATTTTTCCCTTGCATTCCCTTTTTTTCAATTTGTTGTCTTACTTTTCTTTTTAGTTTCTTTATAAAAGAATATCTTACTACTTCTTAATAACTCTTCAATTATAGTTTTACACGTGATATATTAAAATCACAAAACTAAAACAAAACAAAAAACTTTTCTCTAGTTACAAATAATAATTATAAGTTATTAAAAGACTATTCTAAAACCAGAGTTTTTCAAAAAAATAATCAAGTATACATTTGAGCCCATATTTTGGGCGGGCCAAGTTGAAGTCTCATTTCCCCGCCAGTTCGGTATACATCACTGTTTTGACGGAAAACAATCTCCGGCAACGGAAGGATGCCGACGGTTTTTATCGCCATTCAGTGTTGTGAATGCTCCACAATGCAGGTATCTCTCTCTCTTTCTCTGTGTGTACATAGATAATGATGCAGTAACGATAAATCGAGGATTTTCAGGTGAAGCAGCAGAAGAAGAGTAGCAACAAATGGACCTGCGTGGTTTGTAATCAGAAACAGTCTGTTCGGAAAGTGTTCGCCCAGGGGTATAAGGCTAAGGAAATTCGCCTATTTGTTCAGAGTTTCAATATGTCTCGCCAATTTACGGATCAATTGCCTGTGATAGACACAGAAGAAATTGAAACCCTAGATATCGAAGAGCAGAATCTAAGTCATGGAAGTTTGAAGAGAAAGGATTGGACAGAGTACCTTGATCCAGAAGAAGATGCAATTGGAACTGATGAAGTTTCAGGTAACTTAAATTGCTTATAGTTCTGAAGATTTAAGAGTCTGATGAAGTTTATTTTAGGTTTTGAATTGTTCGATCTGGAAATGCAGGAGATGTTATGGAGCCGAAGATTGTGACAGAGTTACCCAAAGAATTATTCAGAAGGCCTAGGTTGAACAACTACTCTGCTGTTGCAGGTAATTTCAAACCAGTTTTCTCAAAGCGGAATGCCAGAAAACAAAGCATATCTCAAGGTTACCGGAATGCACAAAACACAGGTAAACTCGATGGCCTCTTACATAGAGTAATTCAGAATCTAGAATTAGTGGATTCGTGAAACGAGTGTGATTGTATATACTTACGCATAATTCGAGAAAAAAACAATTAGTTCAACTGAACTCATAGAACCTGTCCTGGACACCCCCCCCCTACCTATGGGCTATGACACCTTATTTTAGTGCCTAACCATAAATACGATGAGTGATTTTGGAACCAGATGATTGTAGAACATACTAAGGTATGAAGAGCTTTGAGTGCATATAACGATTGGCAGGTGTTAAAGCAACTTGTTGAGTTGGTATTTTGAGAATGAAGATGATCATAGTTGCGTCTTACAAAGACCTTCACTGTTTTTATCCAGTTTTCCAGTTGGGAAACTGCATTTTGGAATTTCAGTAAGCCTGTTTTATGTTAAAAGACTGTAAAGAGGTAGCCCCTTTCTCCCTGAGTAGTTCATTCACTCCTAGTGCCTACCATTTCTATATACTATTGAAAAAAGAGAGGTAGAGCTAGGAGCTCAATATTGGAGCTTTGACTTGCAGAAGTTGAGCCAAGCAAACATGAGGCAACAATGGCATCGGTGATATCCAAGTGGGGAGATAATAGAACAACTCCACTAGACGTGTCTGTTCAGCCAGCAACAGACAGTGTTCGCAAACTGAATGAAGGCATCAACCTATATGACAATGACAATGATAGAAATGAAGGAGATCTTGGTTATAGAAAGTCAGTACAGAGAAGTCAGCCAAAGACAGCCAATGAAGTCTCCAAGTGGACGGAGTACATAACTGAAGATGAAGATGATTGTCTCTCGCAGTTTGCTAGTGGGAGAGGATTCACGTCTGAATTAAATGAAGGTATCAACCGATATGACCATGACAATTATATAAATGGTGAAGGAAATCTTGGTCATAGCAAGTCAGAACAGAGAAGTCATCCAAACACAACCAACAAAGTCTCCAAATGGACCGAGTACATAATTGAAGATGAAGATGATTGTTACTCACAGTTTGCAAGTGGGAGAGGATCCACATCTGATGTCAACAAATGGAGTGGCAATACCTTTGAGACCTCATTGAAGGATCAAAGACTAGATGACGAAGAAATCCACCCGGATTTTCTCTAGAATTATTTCCAAGGAGTGTATTATGGGCTGAAAGCAAGGGAGTAGTTTCGTTTGATTTAGTGTTGTATCTTTTTTATAGCACTGTGTTAATACAGTGGACTGTTAGACGTGTATTAGCTTGAACTATGACTATGACGCCGCCCAATACAGAAAGTTCTCGACATGAAAAGGAGAAGGGGAAATGCCTGAAAGGCTTCGAAGTAAAATACAGTCACAATGTCAATTAGCCCTGCTAAAGAAGGACCAGACACACACACGCCTTACCAACTGATGATGTTTAGGATCTAAGGACCTTTGTCATGTCCTTGACACATTAGTCTGCATAAATGTTAACAGGCCTAACCCATGTGTGACTCCAAGTTGACACCAATTTTTATTTGGACAGTTTAACTAGACTATTCATTTTAGACATCTCGTGTATGGTTTTGTTACGTCATTTTGACACTTTTTGTGTACACGTCATAGAAAGTTTGATACACTTGTTTATTACGCGTGAAAAGCTTATTTAGTCATTTTTTAGTTATTTTATATTCTTCTTCCCCATTTTCGGCCATAATTTTCCAAGCTTAACTCCAATGTTTTAAAATTTGAGAAAAGACGTATTTCAAGATTTAAATATTGAAATAATGATGAAACTCTTTTTTGGAGATTATCATATGGAAGAGGATTTGATTTATCATGCCTTCTTTTTTTTTAGCTAATTTTAATGATTTCAATTTAGTTTTACTGCTTTGTTGTTGATTGAGAAGTATCTGAATTCACGACTTACCTTTATTCTTCTATAATAAAATTTATTGTTCTGTGAGGAGTGATTTGGTGGGTTACGCCTAAGCTATTTGAGTAGACCCAGATTGAATATCTTTTGTAAAAATTTCAATTTAAAGATTTAAGTTTTTTACGGTTATTATAAATATCAACACTTTTATGTACAAGTTGAAAAAACTTTATGCCTGATGAACTGGGCTGCAAAATAAGTTTTTTAATTGGTTAAATATTCTTTTTGTAATTATATGGGCAAAAATGCCAAGCGTCTGCGATTTATTGGCTACTTTTTATTTTTCTCAAATTTATTATGTAACAAATGATTTTGGGCACAAATGACAAATGCTATTTGATTTAATCGGACATTTTACACATCATTGATAAGCGTACACATACATTACAAATGAGTCATCCCTCTTGTAACTTCATTATTAAAAATGATTAAAATATTATTTCTGATAACTTCATTATTTAACAATGATTAAAATATTTTTTCGCATGCGTGTACTTGGTTTTTTAATTCTTCACTAAGAAGCTAAGAATATGTAAAACCTTCTTGGTGTATTGTTTGGTCTTAAATTCTTAATAGGAGTTTTTGTACGTATAGATGTAGTTTGATGACTTATATTATAGTAAAACTTGATAAATTAGACTTAAAAAGGAGATTTTTCACAAGAGGGCTAGAACTTATATTTGAGAAGTGCTGAGAATATATATATATATATATATATATATATATATATATGCATATTTATTCAGTTTAGTTCAGAAAATTTTCAATTTTTGCTATCAGTTTTTCATATTGTTTTGACAGCCTAGATTAATGAATTGGGTAGGGCCATGATAAAATAAGATGTTACAAATTCAGGTGCTAGAGGGTTAAGACATGTTATAATTTGCTAAAAGTTACAAAATCGGAGTGCTAAAAACAAAATTGTAATCAAACAAAACAAATCCATAAATTGCAAACAAGTCTAGAATGTAACAAAAAAGTTAAATTATAACATAATCAAGAGCAAAGTAAACTCCTAGAAGAAGTGCTCTTTGCTAAAACTTAAAACCTACAAAAATGTCATTAATACCCCCATAACAAAACCAGGCTCCCTAAGTCACCACCATCACCCCTTCGAAAATACGGGCCAATTTAGGGACACTGTTGCTTCATTCATTGAGGGTGAGTGATCCAAATTTATCACCAACACTAGCTGGCGCTACGCGAAGAACATTCATAGCTTCGGAGACTTTCTCCTTAAGATCATCAGGGGACTCAATGAGATGAAGCACCTCAGTCTGATCCATCTCAAGCAACATTCCAGTAACTTTACCAGCATGATCGCGTTCAATGTGTTCCACTAGTGGAAATAACTGCTCTCCAAGCATCTGCAACACCATACCATAGTTAAGCATTGGGAAACAAGGAACAAGTAGACTCAAGTTTGACGTAACAGTTAATCAGCAGGGAGAAAAGAAGTGAGGACGTACCGCATGCTGATCTTCTGGAGAAGCAAAGGCCAATGAAGAAGCAAGTGTTGACGGTGGCACTGGGTTAGAGCGTTGAATGTCCAAGGGAGGAGTTGTCATAGCAGAGGAAGCATCAAATGGTGCTTGCATAATTGATCCCATCATACCTTGAGAGATGCTAGGATACATGCCATTTCGTCCATTTGGATTGAACCTTCCGGGGTTCCACTACATAGATTAATAAAAAGCTTTAACAACTCAACTATCAACCAAAATTTTTATGATAATAATCTTTTAATCTAGGGGGATATATGCATGAAGTTTGCGCTTACTTCACTTTGAACTGGCATTTGGAAGTGATTGTTATAACTCTTTACAAGAAAAAACAGTGTGCATACGTCCTAAATTAAAATGTATGAAGTTAATAAAAAGAAAGAATATGCACCTGCTGCTGATGATGAGGATTTCCTCCTCTCCTTCCACCAATACGTCCGTGTTGTCCTTGACGCTGAAACTGATAGGGCAAGAGGAAATTTGGACCAACACCTGGACGAAGTCCGGGCATGAATTGTTGCTGGTAGCCAAATCCAGCAGCTTGAGGTGCTACACCTTGACCAAAGTAGACCTGTGGAGGAGCAAGTCGAGGTGCCCCAGTGTGATACCCAGGCATTCCTCCAGGAGGAGGAGTTATTAGCCCAGTTGGTCGCAGCCGAGCAAAATGTGTCTGCTAACAAATAAACATCAAATTAAGCAATGAACATCCATAATCCGATAACTGTCACTGATTATAACAGAAATTGTAAAACACATGTCCTGTAGGATGTATTCTGGTGAATTTAACAAAGATGTGTGTGCTTAGAGCAGACTCTCGAGTAATCTCTAACTAGAAAAATACATTAAAACAACTAAAACTTGAACCTTAGGAGAAAAAATCTAGTGTACGATACCTGTAGCCACACTCTTCTTTCATCCTTGCGCTGGGCAACAGCGACAAATAAAGGTTTCCTTCCTATCAACTTGCCGTTCATCTCATTCAACTGAAACAATAATAAAAACAATTTAAGCATACATATATTTGTCTCTTTAAAAGAAAGTAACACAAGGTAGATTAGATAATTTGGACAACTTACTGCTCGTGTAGCTTCGTCTGGGCTGGAGAAGGCAACAAATCCAGAACCCTTGCTACTCCCTTTTGCATCACGCATAACCTAATAATAATTTCAAATTGATATGAGTAACACTAAAACAAACTTTTCCATAGATGATATGTACTAAAAAAAAATTTACACGTTGGGCACATGCACATACCTTACAGGATGTTATGGTTCCATACTCTACGAATAATTCTTTCAGATTTTCATCATTCACACTGTCATCAAGATTTTTCAAATATAAGTTAGCACCTTTAAGTTTCTCAAATCGACTAGCTCGTTCTTGTTCATATTTGGCTCTAAGATCTGCTTCCCGCTCTGATTTCTTCTGTGCCTTGCCAACATACAGAACATTTTCATCCAACGAACTACCATTCAGTTCTTCAACTGCAGAGGCTGCAGCATCCCAGGTCTCAAAATTAACAAACCCGAAACACTTGGATTTCCCACTAGAGTCTGTCATAACTACAGCACTGGTGATGGTGCCGTACTTTTCAAAAAGTTTCTTGAGATCTTCATCACTAGTCGATTCAGGTAAGTTTTTCACATAAACATTTGTGAATTTTTCACAAACATTTCCTCTTCTTTCTTGACCACGAATGAAGTAGCCAACATACACTTGCTTATCATTTATCAACATACCATTTAATCGATTGATTGCTTTCTGAGCAGCTTCATCCTGATCAAACTGTACAAAACCATAGCCTTTTGATTGACCATTACTATCCACAGCTACCTTGCAGGAAAGAACTGTTCCAAAGGCACCAAAAGTGTCCTGCAAAGCCTTGTTATCTATCGACGAGTCCAGGTTCTTAATGAACACATTGGCGTAACCGCTCTTCCTCAGACTAGGATCTCTATGAGAGAACATTATCCTCATAGGTTTTCCATTCACTTGAGTAAAATTCAACAACTCCCTTGCAGTAGTAGCTGCAACAAACAAATTACAAAAACAAAAACTCATCAACACCCATAAAGTATTAATATAAAGTATAAATAGACTATAACCTTTACACATCCCAAGATTGCCATTAAAAGACATGTACATTTTTTTGTGAACTCAAGTAATCTTAAACAGTGTTGGATGAACTAATGAAGGACAAATTGACCAATTTAATTCAATTTCCATTTGAAAGGGTTCAAAACACATATTCCCTATAGTCTTTATATTTTATAAACTAAATCAGACAATGCAATAAAAAAATATAACCTATGCATAATTAATGCAAGCATTAGAAATACACTTTATTTAGCTTTTAGAAAAAGAGTAATGCATACCTTAACTTTGTTTATTAATTTGTTTGGTACAATTTTCACCGTACAAACAAATATTCTTTTTAGAAATTATTTTATACATATTATTTGTATAACTATGTACAACTAATACATGAAAATTCATAATATTAATAATGCAAAGAATATTAATACATGCATTAACATAAATAAATACATATTTGCAAAATCTTCTTTACGGTATAAACAAATATTCCTTTTAGAAATTATTTAATACAAATTACTTGTATACACCATATCACCACTGCATAAGAAATAATACAAGAAAAACTAATATCAATCTTATTATATTTAGCACAATTCGTACGTAAATCCTAAATAACTTGTTACATGTACTATAGTTTACAAAGGCTGAAAATCATATGAAGCAAAAATATAAACTAATCACGACTAATACACATATTATTTACAGATATTATTTGTTCTTATGTATGAATAATGAAAATAACGAAACATGCAAATAAACGATTCAGTGTATATAGATAAAATATAAAATAGAGAAAGAGAAAGCTGTTATACCATCTTGTGTGGAAGTGAAGTTTACGTAAGCGTAACCAAGGGAGGCTCGCCGTGATTGATCTCTGCAAACCCTAACAGACAACACTGGTGCAACTTGATTAAAAACTTCATACAATTGTCCTTCATCTACCGTCGTATCCAGATCCCCGACGTACAGCGAATATTGACCAACACCACCAACACCCATTCCTCCCACCACATTCGGAGACGGTGGTGGCGTTACTCCAGCAGCAGCAGCAGCCGCCGCTGTAACAGCCGCCGGAATTTGTACTGTAGCCGGTAATTGAGGAACCGCCGCCATATCAATACTGATTTTTATCACTGATCGAACAATGTGCCCTAAAATAAATAAATTGAGAATTGAGTGAAAAAAAAAAAAAGAAAAAGAGAAGAGAAGATCGCCGCTAAGCGCAAAACGATGAGTGAAAAATATTGGGAGTAAGGGTTATATATGAAAAGAGATTGTGGGCCCCAATTTTGAACCGGTATTTTCAAGGCAGCGATTTGAGGTGGGGCCGCACGTGCGCATACTAAAAAATATTTCTTTGGTATTTGAAATAAAATTTAAATATTTAAAAACTATATAAATAATATTATAAATTATAATATTTTATAAATAAATACATCATAATAATATCCGATAATATCGATCGGAGGGAGTGAAAAGGAAGTATAAAAATAAATATTACCTGATTAGTAATAATATATATATATATATATGCACAAGTGAAAGATCACACAACGTTACAATGGATTACAAGAAAGAGGGTTTACAAAGAAGAGATTGGAGACTTTGTGTAATAAGTTAATAATTCTCTAACGAAGCCACACTATTTATAATACTAACTAACCAAATTAAACTAGAATTAGGAATTTCTTTAACTAATAAATCCTAATTCAACACAATTAACTAAATACCATAAATAAACAATTCTAAATTATTAAGAATTCCTATAATTAAATTACTATAAATAATAAATCCTAAACTAGTAAGGAATTCTTGATTTATTTCCTACAAAAAATAATAGTTTTCTAGCTATATTATACGCTATCTTTTGAGTAATATTTGATTTTCAAGAAATATTTATATTGAATTGAAATAGCTAAATAAATTATAAAATTGTATTCATTGGGGTAATTTCTTAATGAATTGTGATTGTTGTTAAATAGCTGCTTATTTTTGTAAAGGATGAACAAATTTGTCTTTAATATTTAAATCTAATCTTAAAATAAAATATATATAATATATTAAAATTTTCTTTTATTTTGTGATGTTGAGATATCGTAAAAAAATATGCACACAACTCTATTTTTTCCTTTGACTCAAAACATTCGAAACAAAAAAATGAGAGAAGCAAAAAATTTACTTGCATGATAGTTATTTATTATACTATTTTGAAATATTTAATAAAATTTATTTATTTTATAAAATTAATAAATAATTTCTCACTTAGTTCATGATTTATCTTATAGTTAATTATAATTATCTTTCTACTACATATTACTTTGTAAGATACTATATTTATTATACTAAAAGGGTAATATGAAATATTACTTTTTACTCTATTCTTCTGTTTATAATTTTTTTTTTTAAAGTGTGTAAAATCAGTAAACAAGTATGGATAAACAGCATGATAATTTTTTATTTCTTATTTTTTTAAAAAAAGTCAAAACATGGGCTACTCATGGAGTCATGGATAGAAATAGAATTTCGAGCATTTTGGGATTACATGCACCCGTTTTGGGTAGCTCCTTAAATTTTGTGCTAATAATATACACCATGTTTGACTTTTCGATTGTTCTTTAAACTTTGTGCAAATGATTATTTGCTCAGTTCGAAAAAGAATAATTTTATTTCCTTTTTAGTCTATTTTAAAAAAAATAAATTTTTTTTTTTTTTATAAACTTTGATTTTAACTTTTCATGTGATATGTTTAAGTCCACAAGATTATAGTGTATTTTGATTTATTTGTCATAACTTTAATTTAGAATTATAGGATCAAAAAGTAGATTATAGTGTATTTTGATTTATTTGTCATAACTTTAATTTAAAATTATAGGATCAAAAAGTCTTCTTTTTTTCTTAAATTCCGTTTCAAGTCAAACGAGATCATTCTTTTTAAAATAGAGGGAGTATAAATTTATACTAATATCCGTCCACTTTTTGTTACTCCCTCCGTTTCAAAAAGAATGACCATATTTCCTTTTTAGTTTGTTCCAAAAAGAATGACCCTTTTCCTTTTTTGGCAACACTTTAACTTTAACTTTCCACGTGGCATGTTTAAGACCACAAGATTAAAGGACATTTTGGTACATTTGACATAACTTTAATTTAGAACCACAAGATTAAAAAGTCTTCTTTCTTTTCTTAAACTCCGTTCCAAGTCAAACTAGGTCATTCTTTTTTAAACGGAAGGAGTATAATTTTTATTTTTAAAGTCAAACTATAAAAACTTTGGTTAACATTTTATCATATATTTTTTCATCATATTGATATAAAAAAAATTGTAATTCATAGCACTTTTCGTATAACTTTTGAATATTTAAATTTTTTATTTAAAAATTTCAAATTAATGTGATCTAATTTAACTTTAATAATTAGTCAATTGACTTCCAAAAATATAACATGATAAATAAAAGTGAATTGGAGGAAATATCATTTGACTTTTTGATAGCAGTGTAAATTTTGTGCTAACAATTATTTCTTTTGTGCCATATTAGATAGAAATTTTATTAAAAATACGTTTTTATATATTATTCGATCTCTTATTAATATATATTATTCGATCTCTTATTAAATTAGAATAGAATTAATTAACTTTCTTTTTCATTATACTCCTACTATTAATATGGCCTTTGTAAGTGTAAACAAATTTCAAAGATCCACATATTTTTTTTCTAGAGGTCAATTAATATAAACAATGGATAATATGGTAAAATTGATCGATTTATTAATAAGTTCATAATTATTGTGTAAAATAGTAAGTGTTCATCTATTATGGGAGGGATGGAGTATAAATTTATATGTGCTATCCAATAATTAAATAAACAAATTAAAAAAAGATATCTTTAAGACAAAATTTGAATGTAATTTTGAATTATCAATTATTGAGACGTATAGTACTTTTTACATAGTTTCCAAATATATAAATTTAATTTAAAAAAACTGTAGAGTAAAATTCGTAAATTTCCAGTCAAACTTAAACTGTTTGACTCTCGAAACGAAAAGTGTCACGTAAATTAAAACATATGGAGTGTATTACTTGTACGATTGCGTATACATTCGAGCGAATTATATATTAAAATTCTCAAAACGTCGAAAAGATTTCATATCTGAAATTTTGGACTATTTAAAGAAGATTTTGAGTAGGTCAAAACTGAATAGAAAGAAGCTAAATTATTTGCGATAAAATCATTTTGCTTTCGAAAGCACTTCATTCTTCATAATCAATCTTCCCTTTATAACTGTTTCTCATCATTTTCCTTATGCTCAAGTATCTTTGTGTTGCTTTCAGTGGTTTTTGTTTTTGAGTATGCAGCAAATATATTTGTGACTAAAAAGAACCCTATCAACTGTCCAATCCAATGTGAAGACAAAATTTGAATGTAATTTACTAAAATCTCTACTAACGTTTGAATTTTCTTCAGATTGATTTTGCTTGGTTTAATTTGTTATGATTGTTAAATAATGTAGTATTATCTTGTTTATTAAAAAACAATAATTTTATATTAAACTCATGAATATTTTTTTTAAAGGTTTTAAAACTCATGGATATCAATATTATGTTTCACGCTTTTTTTTTTTAAAGTGAAATCTATTTTTAAAAATTATGGTCAAATACATATTGAAACATCAATCCAAACTTTACGTAATATTACTTAATAGAAGGAAAAAGAAAAGGGTTGCTAATTATTACATCTCCACTTTTCCTATTTAGAATACGTTTTATTTATATATAAACAAATAATAAATATATATAAACCGTCCTAACCTAAGTTGTCGAAATTTGATAGTAAAAGGGATATAATATAATATAGGGTGTAATCCTACCCAATTTAGAATTTGAAGATAAGTAATCCTAATTCTTTTCAAACTTGTTTTTGACATCTATATATACATACCCTCACAACTTATTAACATAAACACAATACCATCTTTCTATTGATTATTGATCATGGCTGGTGGGAACTTTATGAGTGCTGATGAAGGGGGTTCTGAGTACCCAGGGAAGTTGACATGTTACGTGGCGCTTACTTGTATCATGGCTGCAATGGGAGGATTGATCTTTGGTTACGACATTGGAATTTCAGGGGGAGTTACTTCGATGGATCCTTTTCTAAAACTCTTCTTCCCTTCTGTTTATACCAAAGAGGTTCTCGACACTTCCACCAATCAGTATTGCAAGTTTGACAGCCAGTTGCTCACCCTTTTCACCTCTTCTCTCTATGTGGCTGCTCTCATTGCCTCCTTTGTCGCTTCTTTTGTTAATAAGAAACACGGCAGGAAAGTGACCATGTTCCTTGGAGGTCTCTTCTTCTTGTTTGGTGCCCTTCTTAATGCTGCTGCTCTCCACATTAGCATGCTCATCTTGGGTCGTATCCTTCTCGGAGTTGGAGTTGGATTTGCTAATCAATCCGTACCTATTTATTTGTCTGAGATTGCTCCCTACAAGTACAGGGGTACATTCAATGTTCTGTTCCAATTGGCCATCACTGTCGGGATCTTGATAGCTAATATCGTCAATTTCCTTACTAACAAGATCTCTGCTGGTTGGGGCTGGAGGGTCAGCTTAGGTGGTGCAGCTGTGCCAGCATTAGTTATTTTGATTTCGTCCTTGTTTCTAGACGATAGTCCCAGTTCCCTCATCCAAAGGGGTAAATCAGAGGAGGCAGAGAAACTCTTGAAAAAAATCAGGGGAGTTGACAACATTGATGCTGAATTGAAGGACCTTGTGGAGGCGAGTGAAGCATCTAATAAAGTACAACACCCATGGAAAGTCCTTCTCAGAGTCAGAAAGTACAAACCCCAGTTGATTTTATCGACTCTGATTCCGACATTCCAGCAGCTAACAGGGATTAACGTGGTCATGTTCTATGCTCCCGTGCTTTTTCAAACGCTGGGCTTTAAGGCCAATGCTTCCCTCATGTCCGCTGTCATCACCGGGGCTGTCAATGTGTGTGCAACTTTTATTTCAGTGTATTGTACAGACAGGTATGGAAGGAAAGTACTTCTTCTCACGGGTGGCGTCCTAATGTGTGTATTCCAAGCATTAGTAGCAGGTCTTATTGGGTGGAAATTCGGAACTACAGGGGTGCTCGCCACTGTTTTGCCACAAAGCTACGCAATATTAGTGGTTCTGTGCATCTGCATATTCGTAGCTGCCTTTGCATTCTCATGGGGTCCATTGGGATGGTTAATTCCAAGTGAGATTTCTCCATTGGAAGTTCGATCTGCAGCACAAAGCGTCACGGTCTCCATGAACATGTTATTCACGTTTGCAGTGGCACAAGTATTCTTGAAGATGTTGTGCTGGATGAAGTTTGGGTTGTTCATCTTTTTTGCCGTCTTTGTGTTCATAATGACTCTGTTTGTCTACTTTTACGTGCCCGAAACGAAGAATATACCGATTGAAGAGATGTCCCGAGTGTGGGGAGAGCATTGGTACTGGAAGAATTACATGCAATCAACATCATCCCTATAGGATTACCACATAGTTTATTGTTTTATATAGTCATTTTTTAATCTATAGTATAATATTCTCTCTGGTTTTTTTATATTGTGGAATTTCTTAGAATTTGGTAATTTTACATACTAGTGTTCTTTTCTTTCTTTATGTGCAATATATTCGAGTTTTTTTAATTTCTAATTAACTAGGACCGAAGTAAACTAACATTCACTTCCTTAATAATATTATGTTTGCCTCCTTTCGATTGATTGCAACCACTACATAATTAATAATAGAGAAAAATAACTTTGCTAAATATGTTAATTTTGCAATTCAGAATGATTTGTCCCTCCTCTTTGTTATAAAAGTGGCTCACATAACAAATAACCCAAGATATAGGGTATATTTGATTTTTGTTGATTTTTTTCCGATTTCTTTAACACAACAACTAATTTAAATTTATTATTTTGATGATCAAATTTATATTTTCACTCATTTTTTTGTAAAATTTATTAAAATAAATTATAATATAACCGCAAGAAAGAATTAGTGCTGATTTCTTTTTCTTACTCTTTGATCTTGTTTCATTCATACTTTTTTATTTCTCAACACAAAAAATGAGATAACAATTAGAAGTTTAAATAATAATGAGTAAATATCTCTATAAGGGTGACATTGAAAACTTGAATCACTCATGGAATCAAAGTATGTAAAAAAAAAATGCACATGCGAGAAAGTCCAATATGGCAATATACACCTGAACTAGTTTTGAAAGATTAAATATATACTTGCATATATTACTTTTTTATAACAATATAAAACAAAATAAAATAAAATAACTTTTTTTTACTCCCATAGACGGAAAGAGAAAATGATTAAAAGTATCCTCAATCTATAAGAGTCGGAAACCTAAATAAGCCACAAAAATATAAAAGTGACCAAAATAAGTCACTAAAATAAGCTTAGTGGAAGTAAAAGTTTCACCTTATCCAATTTTTCAAACGTCTTCCGTTAGTGTCATAACATGTATTTTTAATGTATAACGGAACTTTTTCTTACACTTTATAAATATAAGTAAAACTTACACTTTATAAAGTGGAACTTTTTCTTTCACTTTATAAAGTGGAAGAAAATCTTACACTTTATAAAATGAAACTTTTTATTACACTTTATAAAGTAGAATTTTTTCTTACACTTTATAAGAGGAATATTTTTCACGTTTTGAAGAAGCTTTTTCAGTGTTGTCATACAATTATGTTGATTTGACATGTCATAAAACGGAAAAAAATATTACACTATATTTTTATTTTTTTATTCTGAAAAAACTTTTAATCTCTATTTAAGGACGTTTAGAATAATTGATATCACCTACAACATAAAATCTTCTATATTTGTTCATTCAATCTCAAAAAAAAAATGTCTTCTACGCCTTAAAGTTAAAGTTTCAATTTATTGGGATGGCAAAATTATACATGACGGAAATACCGTTTATTATAATTGTCCTCCCAAACACAATGCTAAATATCCAATTAATGTTCGATATCATAAATTCATTTCATCAATTTATAAAAGAATGGGTATAAACAGTACTGATTATAATTTGATTATAGTCGGAAAATATCCTACTTCATTTTTATCACAAGGACAAGTTAATTTTAGAGAGTGGATTATCTATAATGACGAATCATTGACCGACTTTTTGAGGGTTCCAAATGACTACATAGATCAAATCAAGTTAAAATACTTGAACTCAATGTTAGGAAGGAGCCTAAGATTAGTCAACAACGTTCTCCTTTATCAATCGATGTCAATCCCTAATTAGAAAATCGTAATAGCGTTGATGGATTTCCAATAACTCAATCTACTGATTTTCCTAACATGAGTCATTATCAAAATATTCTTACCGGCCGATATGATTTTGATTTAAACGAAACTATCAATGAAAGTGACCGGTAATGCTCAATAATTATATTTCAATTATTATTTGTTGATTTTGTCAATTATTTATTAGTTTATATGATTTATTATTCTTATTGTTATATATTTTGTAGCGGTATACCTCAGCAAGATAGGAATATTGCTCCAAGTTATGGATTAGATAATTATTTTGGTCAATCCTCACACTTTGAAATGACGGAAAATGTTGGGACATCCTCAAATTTTCATGTCTCGACTACTTTTGGTGCAGATGATTATCAGTATGTCCAACGCTTGATTTTTTTTATTTAAGTAAGTTAATTGCATGAGCGAAATATTTATACTTTTTTACATATATAGGGAAAATATTACACAAGATGAACCCATTGATCCTGTGAATATCGATGATCGTGACCTTCCTAATTACGGCTCACCTTCAGCTAGTGCTAGTGATGATTTGCCTAATGCTGAGGAATCAGGAGATAATGTTCTATTTGAGGCATCATCTAGTGATGATGATTTTTTGACTCTCAATCGATCTCCAAGACCAATGTCCATGAGCCCGTTTCGTAATCATGAAATTCCTTATCTTGATCATCTCCCGGATGGTTCAGATATCTTTGGTGATACATATGATGAATATACATCACAACGTATATGACATGAACCAGAAGATTTCATGAATGGTGTTATTTATATTGAAAAAGACATGTTATTCAATTCAAAGAAGCAGTTGCAAAGAGCAGTTAAACTTCTACATTTGAAGATAGCAAGGGAGTACTTTGTTATTAAATCGACAAAAAAATCTTGGCGACTTGTTTGCAGGCGTGTAGAACAAGGATGTCGATTTAAGTTGACTTCTTTTATTGATAAACATACTAACATGTGGAAAGTTGGAAGATACATTGAAGAACATACATGTGATATGGGTACATGTCGCGAAGGACATTTCAACTTGGATGTTGAGATGATTGCTAACGTCCTTCGTGTTGATATAGAAAGAACGCCACCCATCAAAGACTGTCAAACAGCCGTTCTTAAAGCATATGGCATTTCGATAAGTAAAAGAAAAACATATCTTGGTCGCAAGCGGGCTTTTGAAAAAATCTATGGTACTTGGGAGGGTTCTTTTGCCGAGTTACTGAGGTTCATGGAAGCTTTGAAACACTTCAATTCTGGAACAATAGTAGAATGGAAAACAGAGCAGCGTGTCGATGTCATTGAAGATGTATTCAACTATGTGTTTTGGGCTTTTAAACCATGCATTGATGGGTTTGTGCATTGTCGTCCTGTTATACGATCGATGGTACACATGTCTATGAAAAATATGATATCAAGTTGTTAATTGCGATTACAACAGATTGTAACGACTCTATATTACCTTTGACATTTGCAATAGTTGCAAATGAGAGCATAGAGACAGACTTTATTTTTGGATCATTTGCACTTGCACGTTGTCAAGGGTCGTAGAGGGGTCACATTGATATCAAATAGAAATCACAGAATACTCTCATCCGTGTATAATTCTCCGAATTGGCAGGCTCCATTTGGGTTCCATCGTTTTTGTTAAAGACATTTGAAGGCCAATTTTCAAAAAAATAATCAAAAATGTCACTTTGAACAACCTGTTATGAGCAGCTGCAAATCACTGTCAGGACAAACAATTTTTGGAAAAAATGGAAATGATCAAGGAGATCAATGCGGAAGCGTATGTGTGGCTAATGAAGAACGATCTTAACAAATGGAAATTGCACAGGGATGGAGGTAAGAGATGACACATGCTGACAACAAACAGTTCTGAATCATTCAATGGTCTTCTCAAATCAGCAAAGGGTTTGCCAGTTACTGCAATGGTAAGACTCACTTACAGTCAAATTGTGAATCGATTTGTTACAAGATCAAAATTTGTTAATCAGCTAGTACAGGAAAAGCAACAATGAATGCCTAAACCATTCAGGATTTTTGAGAAAATCGAAAAAAGTCACAACGTCACACACTGATCAACTATCACCAACAAAGGGAAAACATATTTGAGGTGCAGACACATATGCATCATGGTCGTGGTGGTAATAAGCACATTGTAAATGCATCACAAGGAAAATGTCAATGTGGTAAATGACAATCATATCACATTCTGTGTTCTCATGCAATAAAGGGATTTGACCAAATTGGGCATCAAGCATGGGATCATATGGCACCAGAATTCACTGTGTGTAGCTACAAAAAAAACTACTTTGGACAATTCAATCCACTCGGCGGTGAAAAGTATTGGCCTGATAGTCCCTTTCTTATGATAGCAAATAAAAATTATTTACGAAAAGTGGGCGTAAATAAAACCACCCGTATACAAAATAAAATGGATGTTCCTGCAAGTACACTCACTCGCAAGTGCTCAACGTGCAAATAAATAGGCCATGATAGGCGCAACTGTCCTTTACGAACTCGAAACGCCTCATATGGTGGTAATAGCTAAAGAAAGATGTTTAATTGTGTTAATTTATTCTTGTATCAATTTTTATGCAACTTTTTATTCGAACTTTTGATCATCCTCAAATCATGTTTAAATTTTCAAATTTTTTCATTCACTTTTTTTAAAAAGAATACATACATAAAATAATAATAATATATATAACTAAAACAATAATACTATACACCCACAAAAAAAAGATACATACACCAAAATAAAACTATATATGATCAGAATAATTTACTATATACCCTCAAAAAAAGATTTATACACAAATATAATAATATTATGTTTCACAACCCTTTTTTGAAATTCGTAAACATCTCGCGGTCTAAGTCCCGTATATCTATCTTCATCTTCATTGTTCCTCTTCCTCTTTTTGGCCAGAAGATTCTTTATGTTCACATTCTTTACAATTCTTTTAACAAGTTTTTTTCTTCCGGGTGTTTGCGGTATATCATCCACTGGCATAATGAAAGTAACATCTGGAGACGAGAGTGGTGACAAGGTTGTCTGGAAATACAAAGTTATATAGTAGAAATTAAAAAATAAAAGTATAAATGATTGGAATATGCAATGTGATGCAAAATAAAAGTCTACAAAATAACTAATATACATATTTCAAAAATAATAATAACATAAACCTGTGTAACATCAGGATTCTCATTAATTATCGGAACAACATCCTTTATAATCGTCGTGGGGCTCTCCTCCACGGTAGATGAATGTACACAGCATCACCATCGATGTGCAAACCAAACAAGACCTGCACATCCTGCAATGTAATCGTGACCTCACCAAAAGGTAAGTGGAAGCAATGAGTCTCTGGCCTCCAACGCTCAACCATAGCTGTAACAAGGGCACGATCATACTGCATCCTGCCTACACAAACTACATCATACAGTCCGGACCTACGTAAGATATCCTCAATACGTTCATGAGGTCGGTGCAAACGAAATAAATTCTAGGCATCATTCATGCGCATCGTCCTCATAAGGCTACTAAATGGTATCTCACCTTTCCATAACAATTCTGATTTATGCTCATGCTGAGAGAGAAGAAGTGTACGATCAATCGGTCCAGGATTCACAACACGCTTCATTATATACTGTAAGAAAAATTATATTAATTCGTATAATATAATTATATTTTGACATATTAATGCATAGACAGTTCTGCTTTCAATTTACTTCTATAGCTTTGTTGGACCTCTGCGGTAAAAGTGAAATTCTATATTGTACCTCTTATTATTTTTCGAGGTTCCTCAGCGAGGTTTTAGCTTTTGAATTGTGAAGGGGAGTAAAAGAAAAAAAAGAATACTAATTGAGTAAGTAGTGAGAACATATATGATGATCGAGAATATTTTAACTAAATAATGTTTAAAATTCTTAGTTCTTAACTATGACATAATCATGAAGAATGCGTCCTACTATTAATCAAAATCTAACAAAGAATAACGATATAACTCTCTCGACTTTCAGCTCAAGTTGGTGAAATATCTTGAGTCTGCTAACTCCAAAAGAAATTACTAAAACAAAATCACAGAAATAGTAATCAACCCGAACAGTGTTGGCGAAGTAGCATTTGAACAAGTAAACAATCACTGGAAAGAAAGGCCATTGGGATATTTCCTTGGAAATATGCTGGTAATTATATTGTGTGAAAGGAATTGTTTATAACACACACAAAAAGGAATCTACACTAAATTAGCTGCTAGACTCCTTATATGTCTAGTATGTGATATTGTTTTTTTTTTTACTTTGCTAGATTGTACAGAGCTCCCAACACATCCTTAGTGTTGTTTTATTTTTACTTTGTCAGATTAGCTTCAGGTGTTTACATCATTATATTTTGATTCATTCTATTGTAGTTTAATAATAAGATAAAAACAAATTAGACTATAACTTTGTGGTTTAATATCATTCTAAAAAATATTTAATATCATTTTGTCAAAGCTAATGGGTATTTAAAGAACTCTCACAAAATTCAAAAAATTCAACTTTACTATACTATTCAAAATTCCAATCTTCTTTTTTAACGTAAGGTCCAAAGTTGGACCATAGGAATATTTCTTTCATAATTTATTTTCAAATTTAATACAACATAGAGATTGAGGAACTAGTCCTCTTATAAACTTCAATAATTATCCCACTAACAAGCAGAAATGAAATCTAAATTAGAAATACGAAGGAATACTAAATCAGCTCTTTTTTCAATATTTTTACTATTCCACTGTAAAATAAAATCAAAATAATTTAAGAACATGTAAGTTATAATTTACTCCGTGAATCAGAACCACTAGGCAAAATGATACTATACTAGACACAAGATGAGATAAATGAAACACATTCTAAGTAAAGAAAATATGAGATGTTACAGAAATACCTAATTTATATAATCTGTAGGACGGATTGTTATGTTGCTGGGTTGTGCTACTTCGAACTTTTTTGATTTATTTAGTGTGGGGCCGCTTCAGTTGTCGGATTGGGACCATCAATGTTAATCTTCAAAGTGTAAAAAAGCTTAGGAAGACATGAAAGTGAAAGAGAGAAGGAGAAGGTGAAAAGGTAAAGTAATTTTCTATAAAGTTCTTCCACTTTATAAAGTGTAAGAAAGTTTCGTTATACGTTAAAAATACACGTTATGACACTAACGGAAAACGTTTAGAATTAGATAAAGTGGAACTTTTTCTTCCACTAAGCTTATTTTAGTTACTAACTAAAATAGTGGCTTATTTTGGTCATTTTTATATTTTTGTGGCTTATTTAGGTTTTCGACTCAATCTATAATTGTATTCTTAACTATATATTTATATTGTACGGAGATTCTATTATCCCTTGAACTATTCTAAAATAAAATTAATCTCATCATATATGCTAAGGTGGCAAAGAAAGTGCAGTCACTCTCTCTCTCTCTCAAAGGGAGTAAAAGAGAGACGATTTTTAATTAAAATTTTAGTTTTGCTAGTAATTTCCTTTTTTTATATTAAAATTCTGATTTATTTTTAAAAAAATTATATCATCTTTTACTTCTATTTATCTTTAGTTTTCTATTTTTATTTTTATTTTATTTTTATCTCTCTTTTTTCCTTCGACATTTCGCCGGATTTAAGTCATCGAAAAATGTCATGAACATACTTCAGTATTCAGCTGTCACTAATGCTATTTCTTTCCTCTTCTTTTTTTTCAATCGAATCCCCTTTTTTCAATTATAAACTTCAATTTTTCATTCTCACATCATCAAGTTTGCCATTATCATGTCATTATTTCCTCCTTTTTTTTTAGATCTAAAAACCCTCTTACTAACATATTACCTGATGTTACTAAATTTTGAGTAATAGTAGACTAAGAAATATTTAAAAGTGACCATGGCAACGAGATTAATCATTAAAAAACACCTTTCGTAGATAGTGATCATGGCGACGAGATTAAAAATAGCAAAAACATTTTCTGTACTTCAAATTACAAAATTCACTTTGGATTTTGCTATCATCTCCAACTGCAATATATCACCCACTTTTCGAAAACTAACTGACAACATGATCATTACCAGTCGAATGGAACTTCTCTAAAATTATGAAAAAAATAAAATAAAAAATATCGCAAGAATTGATTGAAGAGGAAAAAAAGAAGAAGACAATGTACTTTTAAATTTCATATCAATGGTGAAAAAGTGAGCGTCATAAAAAGGAAAAGAAAAATCAAAAGAAAATTAAAAGCAAAAGAGAAAAACACAAAGAACAACTTTATCATTAAAAAAATAATATAATATTTTATGATAGACGAGTGTATCTCACTACTTAACATAAAACTGAATATAAATTTTTAAAGGGGTATATATTCCATTTTAAAAATGTTCATGGATCTAACAGGACACTCGTATAGTTAAAAGGTGTAGTTGAGATTTCGAATATAGATTGAGAGATTTTTAGACCATCTCTCACAATATATCTAGACCATTGATAAAAATAATTTTATTTCAATCATGTATAACACATAAATTGTGTAATTTTTTAGTCGAAAGAGGTTCAAATGAACCTCCTCATCCCTTGCTTTACTTTTGTATCTAACGATTAAGATATATATATATATATATATATATATATATATATATATATATCATTTATAACAACGAGGCATATCAATTTTAAATTACACAAAATAAAGAGATTCGGATGAATCTCTTCTGCCCTTGCTAGCTTTATTCTTATGTATAGCAATAGAAATGTGTTGCCAATCTATGTTTGAAGTAACAGAATTACTGATTCTGATAAAAAACTTTACAGAAACACATAGTAACTTAAAGTTTTCAGAATCAGTACAAAAGATGAACAAAAATCAATTAAGTAAAAATTAAAATATGTAAGAACACATATCAGAATCTGGAAAATTTTTTTTTTAATAGGAAAAAGATCAGGTCCACTGAACTCAAAGTGTCCCTTAAGGAAATTATTTCCCTCTAGTATCCGAGGTTTGATTTGGAATATGACCTCCCAGGGTAAAATGATCTCAATCACCAGAGTATAGATACCAAAAACTCTGGTGTCAGCGAACCAATCAACAACAGTAAAATACACGAAGTAATTTATTGTGCAGAAGAAGAAAAAGAGATCAGAAAAATTAGTAAGGAAAAATTCTGAAGAGTGAAAGGTATTTATAAGCAAGAGGAACAAGTTCCGAAAGGTTGCAACCCTTTCAGAATCCTCACAACCATTAATGAAAGTTTGCAACCTTTCAAATGGTAATGACTGTTCCTGAAAGTTGCAACCTTTCAGAGTAATCATGGCGGGAAAAAAACAGCAAAGTTGTTAAACTTAAACGGGTCACGCACGGATCCGAGTCAAGTCGGGTTAATCAACTAAAAAGTTGAAACGTTTCGATTAATTTCAACTAAATAACTGAAAACGTATTCAACTAATTAATTGAAAATATATTGGCCATTTAATTTAATTAATTAATTAAATAAATAATTAATTATATATAATTAAAATAAACTTTGTCCAAAAATAATCTCTCAATTATTTGCCGAAGCCGAGCGAGCGACGACGACGGCGCGAGGGGGTCCTTCTTTCCGACCCTTTTAACAATTATTAGAAGTGTTTTTATATTTAAACTCTCCTATTTTCCTTTCCACCACCGATGAGGGACAAATGTCTTTTCATTAAAGCATAAGAGGACTTTTCAAGTTCCAACTTTTAAGTTCTCAACTTTTTAAATTCCTCTCTTTCCCTCTATTTTCCATCAATTCTTGCTATCCAACAAAATATATATAAATTATTTTTATAACTAAAAATATATCAACTTTAAATCACAATATAAAGACCCATATATTAAGACCTTTTTTTCCTTATTACACACCTCTTCTTCCATATTCAGAAACTCAACATATTTTCTAGTAATTGAATTCTATTCTTTTCTTAGAATAATAAAATGTATACTTTAGTAGTTATCGTAACATTTTTTGTATTTTTACACAGATAAAAGTAGAAAAAGAAGATAAATTTACCAAAAGAACAAAACATAAACAGAAAACAAAACAAAATAAAAAGATAAAAACAACTGTCAGAAAAGGACAGAACCAAAAAAATACTAGAGGAATCTTTGATTTGCCAAAAGAATAAGCATATAAAGGATGTCAGCAAAAGTTTCGTATACAATAGAAATTGGTCACCTTTGGTTAAAGTATTTGGACTTTATGAAAAAATTTGGTTTAATTAAATTCCACTTCAATGTTGATGACACTGTATTTTTTTTAATTAGTGATTTTGAATTTGAATTTTATAATTAAAAATATTTTTAATAAAAAATATTTTTCTTTAAATAGAGCATTATGCAACGAAAATTTTGAATAATGAAACTCCATTATATATATCAAAATCAAATGAGAATATTAAAAAACAACAATAATATGTATTACTTTCAATTGGTTTGTTTTAACTATTACTTTGTTTTTTAATCAACTTTGGAAAAATAGCTCTTTATTTCTTTTACTTTGTTGTGATTTTTCAGTTTCAACTTAATTTTTACATGTTTATCATAAAATCTGTTTTTCTTTTTAAAAAAAATAAAATATAATAAAATTTGACATCACAAATGTAAAATTTATTTTTATATATTTTAAAATTTCGTGTTAAGTTAACATAATGACAAATAAATTAAAATATAATAAGTAGCTAATGTTTATCACAGATCTTATATTTAAACTTAAATATTTTTTTTATAAGGAGCGCTCCTTAATTCTCGTGACAAAATAGTCGAACCCCTATATGAGACATTGAAAAAAAAATGTGTTAGCCTTTTTGGCTAAGCTTTTTAAGTCCAAAAGAAAAAGAGATGTCTGGTCAAAGATTTTGTGAGAAATAGTTACTTTGAATAGCACAAATAGATTTTCAGAATCTAAAAAAAAATGTAATAATTTTATGTACATAAATAATAAATGTTGATTTTAAAAGTTTGGATAGATACGTCATAAATAGGCCTATACATGAATATTAGATGCAGTACTTTCGTCGCACTTTATTTGGTACAATTTCTTTTTAGATAAGTTCTAAAAAAAAAAGATGTCACATTTCTTTATATGATAAATATTTAAATGTATAATTTTTTTTTATCGTTATTGATCTTACTTAATTTTAAAGATAGTATATAATATTTTTATGAGGAGGGAGAAAGTGAATTTTTTAAAGATAATTTGATAAATATTTTAAAATTTTCATTATTTTTGAGTAATTTTTTCAATTTAAAAGTCCTTTAAGCCCTATTCCCGAAAGAGTTGCAGACAATTATTATTCTTGCTGCTGATTCTGCTCCAAAAAGTATCAATGGCTGCTCTAGAGAATCATATTCAAAAGATTCTCTTTACAGAAGAACAAATTTCTCAACGAGTTTCTGAACTTGCTTCCCAAATTACCCTCCATTTTTCTCCATCTACCAACAATGGAGGACCACCTTTACTTTCTTCTTCATCGGCTCCGGTTGTTGTCGGTGTTGCTACTGGTGCATTTCTATTCCTAGCTGACCTTGTTCGCAAAATCAACCTTCCCATTTCTGTTGATTTTGTTCGGGTCGAATCTTACGGGTCGGGTACTGTATCCAGTGGAAAACCCAAAATTTCTTGCGACTTGAAAATTGATGTTACTGGAAAGCATGTCATTTTGGTACGCAGATTTTTACGTTTTTTTTTTTTTTTTGGTAGAATTCTCTTTTTGAGGTTTGTTAATTTGATATATATGCGACTACTTGATAGGGAGAATATGTAGTTCAGTTGATTAAAAATGCAATCTTTATGTAGTTCTGTTAACTGGGATTTTGTACTGGTAATTTCTAAAGCTTTTAGTGTGCACTTTTTTTGGCTTGAGAAAAGATAGAAAAAGGGGCATGTATAGTTGTGGGTGGACATACAGAAAGATTGTTTATAACTAGTGTGAGAGCAAGGGAATTGCTCTTTTGGTGATTATTTTGATAGTTTATCAACAATTGTGATGGAACATTTTACGGCTTGACTAAAAATCATGCGTAAATCTTCCGTTTGTACCTTATGATTTTGGTAGGTTCAACATAAGCGACGTGGTTTCCAGTAGATGTTAGGATTCAGGGGAGAATCTCCCCGAGTGTACTAAGGTCCTGCTAATATGGCCTTCGTTCTCTAAATATGTTGGCTGGTTAAATTGTTGTTTACACCATCTATTGCCGTCATAACTGCTCCTAAATGGTTGTCCTAGTCCCCTACTTCCTTTCGCCAATGTGTGAACCACTATTTTGTGTTGTGTGAGATTTGGTTGCAGTGTGTATAATTCTAACTATGTGCTTAGACAATGCAGATTATTTAAGCTGTCAATCCTGTATTTAAGTTGTATAAACATATCAGTGACCATGTATAAAACTAACCTGCATATCAGCATACTTACATTTTATATGATTAATTATTGTTCTGAAATGTGTTCAATCGGAGCTGAATGCTGATATTCATGGTGCTTCTGACATTTCCTTAGGTTGAGGACATTGTGGATACAGGAAACACGTTGGCCTGCCTCTTTGAACACCTGAAATCTAAAGGGGCATCCTCCATATCAGTGTGTACTCTCTTTGATAAACCATCAAAGAGGAAGGTTAATGTCGAACTTGTGGGAGAGGGGAAGTTCTACCGTGGTTTTGAGGTAATCTCTAACATTCTCTTTGCTTTAAGGAAACTCTTCCATTCTGGCTGCATTTTGGATCATGTTAAGTATTATTCATCTAATGTGTAGTTATAGAATTCACTACCTCATATTAGATTGCAATTGTTTTTGAGTTTTTCTTTTACTGTGTCAAACTTTCTTAACTTTATCTTGTTTCTTAGACACTAAAAACAAAAATGACAGACTCTTATTTAATCATAGTTCTGTTCTGCTGCCGAAAACTAACAAAGTAAAAAGTAGAAGGGGATCATTCGTGCAGCAACTTAACAAAGACTTGAAGTTATTTATTGTTGTAAATAGTAACCAGTAGTTGCAAATGACAAAGAGGTCAGGTTGCGATAGTGCATTGGTTAGTGATCATTTATGCAATAAAGACAAACCTAGCTTGGGTTTTGTAAATTGATCGCAACATTTTAGCTTTCTTGACTCATAACTAAATTGAGAATATGAGATTTCTCTGCATTTGCACTAATCAAATTCAGAGAAAGATAGTATTGGCAAATCCAATTTTGAGATATTGCATTATGATAGATTAGAGATGGTCCATTACTAGTTCTAATGTATAGTCAGTTTATAATAACAACACGTTGAGAAAGCAAAATGTTGTAGCTTGTATTTCGAAAGCTCCTGCATCTCCCTTTCTCCTCAAGCAGAGAAAGATTATCGAAACTCGTATTTTCTATTTGCAAAGGCTTTAACTTATAATTTTCTATCCCATGCTGAGAATCTTGGTGCATATAAGTAACTTCTTATTTATTCTTGTTTTACTTTTCCTGCAGTGTCCAGATTCTTTTGTGGTTGGCTATGGGTTAGATTTTGCTGAGGTTTATAGGAACTTACCTTACGTGGGGATCTTGAAACCTGAGATGTACAGTTGATTACTTTGGTGCAAATAATTATTCCAGACAAGGAAAACTCTTGATGTTCTTTGATACAAAACAACCTTTTGCTGATCAAGATTTGCCAGCATTTTTTTCTGACCCCCCCCCCCCTGCTCTGCCCCCTCGCCCTCCGTCCTCTCCGGTGGCATGCTCCAGCTAATATTGTAATATACTTACAGCTACATATGTGGCTACTCTCAGATTCCTAAGAATTGAACTCATGTTTTCCTAAATTTTGTCCATTGTTTTTCCTGTCTCTGTGGCTTTTGTTTATCTGTATGGTTAGAATACCTTTTAGAAAGTATTGACAAGACAATTGAATTACTGATATGACATAAAAGTTTGTTCACTTTGGTCAAGTAGGTAAAGGAGAGACATACTTTTTTGCCTTGGATCTTCCTGTTCATTTTGTGGTAACATTTGTCAGCTCTCGCTTAACCATAGGTCTCAGGTTTTATAACTTTAGAATTGAAGAAATTCCTGTTGAATCTAAATTAGTCGGACTAGTGAGTTTCAAATATCAACTGACTTAAAAGAAAGACCAAAAACATTAATAGAATGTAGCATTATTAATTGCCCACTTGATTTTCAATATATTATAAGAACAATTTCTAGAAGTAAACAACACTATTCTTTCCATGTAAGAGCAAGAGGTCTTGGAGTTTTGGGATCAACTAAATTCCCAGCAGTATCATATATTATGACACCAGAAAATTCAGGAAGCTGACATTTTCCTCCCATGATTATATTCTTCTTCCATATTGCAACTTCACCACTACATGTGCTTGGATCAACGCCTTCAAAATGGTAATTCTCATCAATCTTTTCATGATTGATTTGAATAATAGGGTCATGTTGATCACCATAGCCTCTCCACTTTCGCTTCCATTTCCTCGAATGGCTGGCGCACATGAAGAGCGCCAGTGCACACAGGAGCAACGTTCCTGTGGCAAAACCTAATTGAGATACACTAGTGAACTTACTTTGTGTGAGTAGTAATAATGCGCGAGCCATGAAAGAAGTATAATTAAGTCTATCTTAATGAATTTTTTTTTTAGCTGGATGACTGATATTTTCTGAATGGACGATAAATTGAGGCTTAAGTGGATATTGTAACTGCAAGAGGATATGGTGTGTGCTTTATATAAATGGCAGGGTAAGATGGGGTTGTTGACTGATTTGGAGATTAGTTGCATCAACTGTAGTTTTGTCCAAGATTTGGAGTAATTTATTGCAATAGTTGATTAAGTGTAGTGGTTTTGGTGAGATTTATTAGTTATGATTTTTTTAGTTTGTGGTTTCAGTTAAACTTGTCCAATCTTACAAATCATGATATTATGCAAAACGGTTGAGGACATAGTAAGATTTACGCAGATTTTAGCGGTATTTTTGTGGATTAGAAAATAACGACGATAAAATAGTAAGATAAATGAATAAAATGATGCAATGAGTAGTAATAATAAGAATAAAAGAATATGATAAGATGACTGATTCAACCTACTTATATATATATATATATTATATTTTTATTAATTTGATATAAATATTCGATAAATTAATTTTATCATTATACAAGTTGGTATGTGGCTAATCAAACCCATAATAGTTATCCAAGTAAATAAGCATCTTTCCGTAATTAACCCTATGTAAAGAGAAAAAATGTAAATAAATAAAGATGTGGTAATTCTATAATTCTTTTAAATAAATTCATGATTTTTTTCCCCTTTATATCGAAAAACATCCTAAGTATTTGATAGTTTCTTTTATTTTCCATTTGGTGTCTGATATCCATATTGGAGCCGGATTAAATTTGGATTCGCACCGAAAAGTCTCATATTGAAAGGTAAAGCGCTCCCTAACAAAGGCGACTCCGTACCAAGGAGGATCACCTACAATATATGCAATATATTCTTATCAAAATTTAATATTCCTAATATTGGTTAAATGTTGACAATTCTAATTGAAATAATATTTTTCACATAAATTTTAATTCCATTTAAATGTAGTTCATTTTTTCAAATCTCAAATACACTTGCAAAGTTGAACTAAATGTGGTTCAAACGTCTAATAATAACACGTTTGGCTAAAGTTTTTAAAAAGGATAAAATATTTATTTGATTTATGATTATTTTATAGAAAATACTTCTGAACATTAAAAAGTATTTTCATAGTAAGTATTTTCTTTATCTCAGTTTTAAAGATTTATTTTACTTTTTAGTCGATCCAAAAAAAATAACACATATTTATATTAAGTAATAAGTTAACTTTAAAATATTTATTTTATCTTTAATGAAATAGTTTATAATCAGACAAATACATATCACTTATTTTAGATCAAAATTTTAAATTATTTTTTTTCCTCATCCTCAAACTATAAGTCATATAAAAGGGATCAAGGTACTAGTATATTGAGAAAATTACGCATATAAGTAAACATATATTAGTTAATTAGCTAATATAGTTATAGTTTTGCCTTTAATAAAACTCGCAACATACTTTTAGTTATAATTATGCGGCTCAGCTTTTTAGATTTGTATAATTCACATGTTTGTATAATTCAAAATTTATATAATATGATTTGTATAACTTTTGTATAATTCATAATTTGTATATATAACTGTTCACACTTCAGATATTTCTAATTGTATAAATTCGTTATTTCAAGTTTATAAAAAAATAACTAAATTATACAAATGTACCCGCGAGTTATACAAATGAGATAGCTTAAATTGTAGTTACAACCCGTAAATATTCAAATTATAGCTATGGAGCATAATTAGATTTAGGGAAACTCACATATATCCACTTAAAAATAATTAATTACTCTCCATATCTATAGTTTGATATTACAGTTTGTAGCTACATGTTATATGAAGGAGAGAGACGAGCGAGACTGGGAGAGATAGGAGAGAGGCGAGAGAGAGGGGGAAAATAGTGGGAGAAAGGTGAATTGTATATGTATATTGGTTAGATAATTGTATATTATACATATGTATTTGTATATATAAAAAGAGAGATTGGGAGAGGGAAGAGAGAGACGAGCGAGATCGAGAGAGGGAGGAGAGAGGCGAGCGAAGAGAGGGCAGAGAGTGGGAGAGAGGTGAATTGTATATGTATATAATTGTATAAATGCATTTGTATATATGACAAGAGAGATTGGGAGAGGAAGGAGAGAGGCGAGCGGACTGAGAGAGGCAAGAGAGAGAGGGTAGAGAGTGGAAGAGAGGTGAATTGTATATGTATATATGTTAAATAATTATATATTATACATATGTATTTGTATATCCTGACAAATTATGAATATACAAACATGACTAATTATACAAACTCGAAGTCAGCCCACGTAAGTAATGTATAATGTTAGTAGCGAGTGGTAATTATAGCAAACTATAGCTATGATGAGTAATTAAATAGTATAAATTTACTTAACCTCGTAATTTTTCCTTAAATTTATTATAATAACTATTTGCGAGAGTTCACGGGTATATTTTAGAAAAAAATTGACTTTACAGGTGTCTTGGGCTTTCCTCGTTTAGCTTCTAGATCACGGCCCAAATTTGGGGGTTTAACCACCAAGAACAGCAAAGGAAGGGTTTTGCATTTTCTTCCAGCACCATTTTCTTGCTTGTTCAATCAAAATGCATCGACGTTCATCAATTTCTCTCTGTAAATCGCTTCTCAGACACCCTTTTGAGAAATCAACAGTACCCAAATCTTATTTTTCCATAAGAACTCTTACATCTCTATCAAATTCATCCTTAAACCTCACGAAGACCCGACATTTTCTTCGTCCGACGAGTTCAAATTCATCAACCCAGCTCGTAAATTTTCAGAATCTAAGGCGATATAGTGTTGACACTGACAGGGAAGTTGATAAAATCAATCTCAAGTTTGCAGAGGCAAGAGAGGAGATTGAATCAGCTATGGAATCTAAAGAGACTGTGTATTTTAATGAAGAAGCTGAATGTGCTCGTGATGCTGTTAAGGAAGTTCTTGATTTGTATCAAGGGTTGTTGGGAAAGGTGACAGAGAGTGAAAAGGGGGTGATTCAAAGGTCTATGGGGCTTAAAATTGAGCAATTGAAGGCTGAGCTCGAGCAATTGAATGAATGAATGAGAGGTGAGCCGTGTTTAGTTTGGTTACAGTGTATTTTAATTAATTTTAGTTTATTTGATCAATGTATGAATACAATAACTTCAATTGTTAGCAATGAACAATGCAAATGCTTATAATCGGAATCGTGTGTAGCTGGATGATGGTCTATGACTTGTCAGAATGAATTTTGTTTGATTGTTGTGAACATTGTTGTAAGACGTGAGTTTCTGAAGCATTTTTTAAGGTGGATAAATTTGCCTACCATATTCCTATTCAATATGAATCTGATAGAGTAATTTTGCAATGCTCTTATGAGTTTCGGTACAAGTCTGGACTCTGGATTGATGTTCATGTAGCGTTTATATATCGGTTGTATGTACCGTTTCTACATAAAACTGGAGGAACGCATGCCTTTTCTTCTTTGGTTGTCATTTTGACAAGAATATGCTGTACTCTCAGCTGAAGTTCATACCTAGTTAGTTGCATGTGTAAATATTTCATTAATGAACACAAATGACAATAATATGGACAGACAACTTAAAATTTAGGTTTTCGGTTTTCCTATCGAATATGTAGAATCATAGGAAGGGAATCATCTGATTCATTGTACTTCTGTTAATGTTTGTGAAAGCCCCGGTTAGAAGATATTTACTGTATGTGGTACTGGATAGATATTGCAGTCTAGCTATATCGTTTGACGTTGGGGTATCTACTTGCTTCTTTAAGTTGAAAAGATAGTCCGATGGAAGTAGTCATGTCAGTCCCTTTAGTCAGAAACTTTCATGCATCACTAGGGCTTCATTTTATTTCACCAGATGAGTCAAATAAAACATTAGTTGTATAGAACAATATCCTGATACTTAATCCAGAAAAGAACAACACCGTACACACTGGCGGACAACACAACCGGCAGAATCGAAACGTTTATTGGTCATGCACTTATTGGGCATTACTATTAATTGTATGTAATGCAGTACTATCAGAAATAAAAATAGGAAATGAATGCTAAAGCAGTATGTATTTTTAACTCAAATGTGCTACATTCTTCTTCTCTATCTTGGCTCAAGTGATTATGAGTTGCTAGGAGCAGAATCAGTTCACCATGACCTCCTACTTCTTGGCTTCTGATGATCTATGGTAGGCTACTGATATTCACTACTTCACTGAGGTTTCTTTTTTAAGAAAAGGTAAGTGTCTTAATCTTCTGAATAATGAATAGAGCTTCCATTGTCTTCAAAATATCTCACAATCCTTCTCCTCTAGATTGTCCACCAAATACTGGTAGGTATGGTGTACCACCATTTCTTTTGCTGCTTATTTTTTACCCTTATGTTGCAGTACCTTAAGTATCCAGTTTCATTTGGCATGCACCGTTTGAGCCCCACCATTTTTAGAAATAATTGCGATAACTTATCGGCGATTCAACAATGTAAAACCAAATGATTCACACTTTCTGGCTTGACATTACAAAAAAAAAAAACCATCTAGAGCATAATCAAAATTCTCCTGTGTTAAGAAAGCCCTTGTAGTTGTAGCCACCACCCATGGGAAACACATCACTCTGTAGGGAGCATGTGTTTTCAAGATCTGTCACCAAGGCCAAGAACAATTCTGCAGCAAATTCATGTAAACATTACAGAAAATAACAGTGAATTGGCATTTGCTATTGATTTTCCAAATAGGCTTATCTGGTATTGAGTCAAACCTTGGAAGCGTTCTAGAATCAGCAAAAGTTCAGCAAAATTCCCTCGTCTCCCTGACATTCAGATTCCTCCTGAAATTGAACTTCCATCGCTCATTAGTTCTGGTAGAAGCTATGCTGCATCTTGAGAATTGAGATATATATTCCTTTTAAACGGAGCCTCACAAATTTTGCAAGGTGATTTGAATGAGTTGATAAAAGACAAATCATTTTCTTTGCAGGATTAATGTTAGCGTGCTAAATAAGTGAAGAGCCTTCAGCATAACCGTATGAGCTTGCAACTGTTTCAAGTCTACGAGCTACTTTGTGCCAAGGCACTTGTCTTCTGTCTGTCAAAATCTTAATAATTGCAATCAGCTTGTCCTAGTAATATCATTCATTGACCTAGATGTTTGTACTTCTTTCTTTCTTTGCTGAATTGAGCAAGCAAATTTGTGTGAATGATGTAGTCGATGAAGATGGATGCTCGTCTCTTTTCTGAATATCTCAAAGCTGTGATCAACATCTGAAGCTTGTTTCCCAAGTGCTAAAATTATATGAATGTTGTGCCACCTATTTGTATTATTTTATACATAGGAGCTGATTTGTTATATTCAATTTAGGAAGCGTCAGTCTTGTAATCACTGCTGTACTGAGGTTGTTGGGATCGATATATTTATTATAAATGGTAACCGGAGTCATTTTAACTTCATTCCTTTGTTAGATTTGCTGATTCTTGTTAGGTATATCGAGAATTAGAAACCAGCAAAATCACCTAACATGAAATATATAGAACTGCGAAAGTCTTTCAGATGTTGTGTGTGTTCTGTGTGAATCAGAGGCAGTATAATTTTCCAAATTTGTGCAATGTCATATAGATGAGTATTGATAGTTTTTTTTACAAGAGATCTTCATGTTTACACATCAGAGATTTGAAAATGTCATTTTCTTTCTATTCAATTTGTAAGTGATCGTAAGAGAATCATTTTCGTGTCTTGAAGCATTTTATCACCATTGCCATATTGAACTAGTGAATTTGTATGAATGATGAAGTCAATGCGGATGATACTTGTCTCTGTTGAAGTATATTTCCCTTTTACTAGAATTATGTGTATGAATGATGATCTTGTACAACCTATTTGAATACAGAGTTAGTGTTTAAATTACTAGTTTCTATTAACTATGGAGAAACCTCCTGATGTATGTTGTCTACCTTCTTAACATGTTGTGGACCAACTTGAAGTTTGATTTAAAACTATATCTTTTCTACCTTCACAATCTTCTTGTGTGCTTCTCGTAGTTTTGACATGCTCTTGATTGGCTTGGTCTACAGTCATATGGCTGAGCGCCATCACGCGGAGCTTTCTCAATCCTAGAGCTATTAGCGCCATATGTGTATATGCATGTATATTATCGGCTATTTTATAAACTAGATCACTCAAAGACATTAGACTGCAATTATCCCTACTATATTTCGATTTTTAGTGCAATTTAAGGCATCTTTAAAAGTGAGAATAGCTTCTTCTTGTTCTTTTAATTATTGTCATCTCATTTTCGTTTCCAAAACTATATACATTGCATATGGACAATGTCATCATAAAAGAGGTGATGGGGGAGAAGATGACAAAATAAAATAAGAAGCTAAAACTGAATTCCAGGATCTTATTATAGATTTGGTTTTGACCAAAAAAAAATAATTAATATTTTCACGAGAAATTACCATATGTATATATCCTATCTTCAAGTCATGTGGATAATGGAGATGAAGGCATGGTCTACATATGTTTGTTCCCCCCTTGTTTGTGCTCACTTGGGCCTACTTAAATATTGATGAGTAGATTTGAGATATTAAAATTAATCAACTAAACTTCATATGCAAATTAGTTGTGGTTGTTTATAAGAATCATTTTTGTGTTAATAATGTTATATTAGTAAGCATCATTTGGTTTCAATACTATATTGACTTTCTAAAATTCAATAAGATTTTATTAGCAGGTGTCATTTGGTTCACATACTAGTTATATTGATTTCTTGAAACTCAGTTATGTCCTATTAGTAGGCGTTATTTGGTTCACACATAGTTATATCGGTTCCCCAAAACTCAATTATGTTTTGTTAGTATGCGTTATATACTGATTTTCTAAAACTTAAAAATGTTTTATCAGTAGGCGTCATTTGATTCACATACTAGTTATACTAATCCCCAAAAACTTGAAAATGTTTTATTCGTAGGCGTGATTTGATTCACATTCTAGTTATATTGATTCGCTAAAATTCAATTGTGTTCTACTAGTAGGCGTCATTGATTCATATACTAGTTATATTGAGTCTCTAAACCTCTATTATGTTCTATTAGTAGGGCGTCATTTGGTTCTCATACTAGTTATATTGATTCTCTAAAACTCTATCATGTTCTTTTAGTAGTTGTCATTTTGTTCACATACTAGTATGTATATTCTCCAAAACTCAATTATGTTCTACTAGAAGATGACATTTGGTTTAGATACTAGTTATACTAAGTTTAAAACTCATTATATTAGGAATCATTTAATTCACTTACTAGTTATATAGGTTCTCTAAAACTCAATTATGTTCTACGAATAAGCGCCAGTTGATTCAAATAGTAGCAGTACCGATTCCTTAATCAATTATGTTTTATTAATTAACCTTTTTTTATTCACATACTAGTTATACGAGTTCCAAAAGTCAAATCTAAAAGGAGGAAATTAAGGTTATGATGTTTTCATTTTTGGCATGATTCAAAAAAAATATTTTTTCAACACTTCTTGGGAATTTGTAAAAAAATCATTGGTAATGTAAGTTATTTTTGTATTGAAACTATTAGTGGATACTACCAAAGGGAGTGACACTGCGATACGCAAAAAGAAAAAAGACTCATGAAATGACAAGGTCAAATGGTAGAGTGGTCTAAATGCTCCCTCCACTTTTTCCTTCACATAACATGGTTTTTTTGTTCCCCTTTTTTTTTGTCTCTATAGTGGCAACTATTAGACAATTTAGTATGTGTCCAAATGATGGAGTGTTCATTTGTTTACAGAATCTTGACTTTGAATACCTTTCAATGAACTATGCCATAAATCCTGCCTTAAAATTTCAACAAAAACAAAATATGGGCCACCTAAGGTACCCATGGCTTCTATCTTGTAGATTTTTTGTTTTATAGAGAAAAATCTTGAAAAATAATAATTAAGTAGATATGTATCTTTTTTATCTAAGTTTCCTAAAAGAAAATTTATCTTTCCTTCCTCTCCATCATTCGGCGATTAAATATCAGACTTTTGTCTACGATTAGATGCTAACCCATGAGACACAACTAATACATGCATTACGCGCTACACTTTAACCACTAGACCAACGTCCCGTGGTAAAAGTCACTAATGCATTACACAGAGTATTATATTTGGTTTTCAGAGTTGGCTGTTTTCTTTTTTCTACAGACAGTTTAAGTGCACAAAGCATTCAAAAGATATGATTTGGTTTTCAGAGTTGGCTGTTTTCTTTTTTCTACAGACAGTTTAAGTGCACAAAGCATTCAAAAGATATGATGTGGACAATTTAACCTAATGCATTAATGTCTATATCCACGGTTTGAACCCTTGAAATAACTTTACCGCTACTCCAAAATTAACCTTCTATGATTTCTTCTTTCGATATTTCTCTTTTCTGAAACTACTTTTAACATCACCTGAAGGTTTGAAACCACATTCGTACACCGACAATTTTTCTGAATAGGTCTTACTATATTTCTCTTTTTTGAAACTATGGTAAAGTAAAATATTATATGGTGCAACAGCAAGCATTTTGAAAGCTAAAATCTCAGCACAGAGATGGATATGAAGAAATGAAGAAGCAAATAAACTACATAAATGTTTCTGAAATATTTACACAATGGACCCCAAGACATTATCTAATGCTTGGAACTATGAGTTGATTTGATCATATCTTGGGAACTAAAGAAAACTAATTCCTACTCATCTTAGTCAAAAGCAAAAAAAACATTACAAAATTAATCAACTTTGAGTTGAGGACTGTTTTATTAGAGGCTGAGAAGTTTTCCCAAATTCTTGATCAGGTGAACTCTTTACTTCCATTAGAAGTGCCACAACTTCCTTCATTGTTGGCCTTTCAACCGGCGATGAGTTGACACAGAACATCGCTATTCCAAGCGTTTGCAGCATTTCTTGGACCACTTGATCCGGTAAACCTTGTAGCTTAGTGTCGAGAACTGTAACAGCTGGTTCAAAGCTTCCCATTTTCTTCTTTACCCACTCGACGATGTGAAGCCCATCACCAATCTGAGAATCAACAGCGCTACGCCCACTAAGTATTTCCAGCAGCACCACTCCATAACTATAGACATCACTCTTTTCTGTTATATTCGCTGTATATCCATATTCTGCATCCATAGTTAACAAATATTTGTGTCACACTCAATGAACTATGACTCATAAAGTAAATATTTGAAAGATGTTATGATCGATTTTGGGTATTATGCTGATATATTAGTAATTGAAAATATTCTAAGTGCATGCATACCTGGAGCAATATATCCATAAGATCCAGCTACACTGGACATAGCGTGGTGATAGTTTGGCGAATTCATTAGCTTTGCAAGTCCAAAGTCTGCGATATATGCGTCAAACTTGGAGTCGATCAGTATATTATTGCACTTGACATCTCTATGAAGAATGGCTGGAACACAGTCATGGTGAAGATAAGCAAGGCCTTGAGCTGATCCAATGGCAATTTTGTACCTAATTTCCCAGTCCAAATTTCTGTTACTTTGCAAGAGCTGATGGAGATTGCCATTTGAAATGTAGTTGTAGAGCAGAAGCTTAACGCTCTTGTTTGAACAATATCCCAATAACTTCAGAATGTTTCGATGCCTAATATGTCCGAGAATTTGAATTTCTGCTGCAAAAGAATCTACTGGCTCCTCGTCTTTCTTTGTTTTCCAAAGCTTCTTCACTGCAATCACCTCACCGTTAGGCATTTCTGCTTTGTATACAACACCAGAACATCCTTTCCCAATGATGTTTTCATCTTTCAAGCAATCCAAGATGTTGTCGATGGTGAAATTGAACTTTTGAAAGGGGATGAAAGTCCAAGGGTAGGAAAAATCTTCTGCCCCTACAGAAGAGGCTGACATGCCTTGGGACTTCTGAAATCCATATCTGTGGTTTCGCGTCACAAGAATCCACGTAGCCACGACTGCTATGGCCACAGAAGTCAGAATCACCGCAACCAAAGCTATGGTTTTTGGTGACTTCAACCCATTCCTTCCCATTATATGTGAAGAACAACTATAACCATCAACTGATTGACAGAGTGAATTCTCCAGAAAAGAATCTGAAGTGAGAGTTCTAAAGAATGGTGTGACAGGAATAGGCCCCGAGAAATTGTTGTCTGAAACATTCAGGGAAGTAAGGCTGGTCAGGGAGCTTAGAATTGTGATCCTTCCACTCAACAAATTATGAGAAATATCAAGAGATTGCAACTGTGACAAACCGGACAATGTTTCAGGAAGTTCACCCGTGAGACGATTCGAGCTCAAATCCAAACCTATTGTTAAGCTTGTGACAGAGCCAAGCTCAGATGGAATCTCACCAGAAAGAGTATTTGAGCTCAAATCAAGTAGAGTTAACTTCTGCAAGTTCTTAAAAGACTTTGGAATTGGACCAGTAAGCAGATTGTTACTGAGAATAAGTTTGTTCAAGTAACTGAGATTGCCAAAACTCAAAGGGATCTCACCAGTAAAGCTGTTCCGGCTAAGATCAAGTTGCTCTAAATTCACAAGCTCTCCCATCTGGTGTGGTATTTCCCCAGTTAGGTAATTGTTGTGCACATCCAACAGCTCAAGAACTGTAATGTTGGCAATTTCAGAAGGCAAGCCACCAGAGAAATGGTTCATGTACAAATCAAGAAACACGAGATTCTGCAATTGACCTATCTCCTTAGGAATCTGTCCCGAAAGCTGGTTCTCACCAAGCCTCAGCCTCACCAGAGACTGGCATCTCGCAACACTTTTAGGCAATCTTCCAGTTAACGAATTCCCAAGAAGCAACAATTTACTCAGCTGCTTCAAATCAAATATCTCCTCAGGGATTGATCCGGTGAGCTTGTTCCTCGAAAGATCAAGTGCATATAGCTCAGTACAGTTTCCAAAAGCAGCCGGAATGGTTCCTGAAACCGAATTCCCCCACAAGAAAAAACTCTGCAAGTACTTCAACTTACCAACTTGCAAGGGAATTTGCCCTGATAATTGGTTCTTATCTAGCTGAAGAGCTGTCAGGCTAGTGCAATTACTTAACTGCCACGGTATAGAACCGGTAAGTGCATTATCAGACAAATGAAGCTGTTCAAGAACCAATAGCTTCCCCAAATCACCAGGAATTTCACCAGACAATTCATTCGCAGAAACATCAAGAATCACAAGGGACGAACAATTTGAAACCTCAGCTGGTATAGGTCCAGTTAATGAATTTCCCCATAAAAGCAAGCTAGTAAGCTTTTGCAACTTACCCAACTGAGGAGGTATCGAACCAGTAAGCTTATTCATATGCAGATACAAGTACCTAAGCTCCGAAATCATCCCAAGTTCAGGGGGTATCGAACCAAATACTTCAGTATCATAAATTGCCAGTGTTTGAAGATTGATCAAATTCCCAAATGTTGGCGGAATAACACCCGAAAGACCAGTCGCCGCAACACCAAACATGGTAAGATTGGTGAGCAGGCCTAACTGTGCAGGAATTTCACCACTCAAATATGGATTTCCACCAATCCTAAACTGCTGGAGTGACACTAAGGACCCTAACTGTGATGGAATTGACCCATTAAGGAGATTATCTTGAAGACAAAAGATTTCTAATGAAGAAAGATTAGCTAACTCTGGTGGAATCTTACCAGTCAATCTGTTTGAATTCAAGAACAAGAACTGAAGTGAACTAAGCCCACCAAGTTCTGATGGAATAGAACCTGAAAGTGAATTAGAAGAAAGGTCTAAAAGCCTAAGATGAGAGAAAGAACCAAAATATGGAGGGATTGTTCCAGAAATATTAGTAGAAGAAAGATTAAGAAGCTGCAAAGATGAAAGGGAAGAGAGTTCAGAAGGCAAATAAGAGAGATTTAGGAATGTATTTGGGATAGAAAGGGAAATAACCCTTTCCTGAGGGGAACAAGTAATCCCTTGCCAAGAACATGGAGTTAAACTTGAAGGGTTCCAAGAAGAAAGCACAGAAGATGATGATTTAGTATAAGGGTCAGCTGCTTTAAGCAGAGAAAGCAAAGCTTGTCCATCAGAAGAAACAGAGCTCACTAAAAATACAATCTTTGGACTTAAACTTAACCAAGAAATCAACAAAAACAAGAAATAACATGAAGGGAAAGTGTAAAAATGGAAGCTTTTCTTCTCCATTAGTGAGTGAAAACCAAAACCAACAAATGGGGTTGTAGAAAAAATGGTAACAGTGTTTGAAAGTTCACTCTAACAAGACAACATACATGTGGTGTGTTAATGGAGGTTTGCTTCAAACTCACACTAACTCAAAAAATTTTACTTACCATGCATGTGAACTTAAAAGTTCTTGTTTATCTTTACTGAAACATTTACTAAACTGCAACTAGTAAAGTTTTCTTACCGGAGAAAATCAGCTCCTCCTTGCTCCGCCGTACACGGCGGCGCTAGCTAGTAGCTTACTAACGATGGTGGTGAAGATAAATGCTCACTAGCATGAACCAAACACATTAGTCATTTTGCATTTTTTTTCATCACGGCGGTGGACGGTGGTTGACGGCGGTGGACGGTGGCGGAGAGAGTATTTGAGTGAGTGACAGTTCTTGAGAAACTAAAGAGCAAACAAATGAAACTATACATTTAAATAGCAATGAGTTTATTTTTTATATGTTTTTATTGAACAAAGTGATTTGTAGCGCCACAATAATTTATGAATACCAAAATAATTTGTACTTGTTTATTTTTTAATATTTTGGTTTTGGACTAAATTACAAAGAGGGCAAAATTGATAACAATAAAAGTTATTTATAAAATTGCTATTTAGAGATGGATTAATGTTGCTTAATTATTCTCTAAGATCATTTGCTGTAGGCATATTATTATGGACCTGTTTCTCTTTTTGATACTTCTTGAAATTCCCTTTACATGGAAAATATCCTATTTTGTTGACATGCTAGAAATATTCAATATTTCCTTCAAAGTAATAATAAAAATTAAGTTTAATTATATTTGATATTTATGTATACAAATTAATAATTATGATATATATAATTTTTATATGTATATTATATTTCAATAATCGTAGTAATCAATTATTTATTATATAACTTTTTGACATGATACAAACAATTTCTTCACAATCAACATAAATCTTTTCGAAAGGTTAAAAAGAGGAAATTGGATTATGCAACAGTTTGTGTATTTTCTTAAACAAAAATAATACTACTATAGTTAATTAGTTACTCTATTTTAATGTGTATGTCTTATTTTCTCTTTAATTTGTTTATAAGTATCTTTCTTTTATTGATAATTTTTTATCAATTTTAACGTGACATATTTAATATTACAAGATTAAAAAAATATTTGAGTACATTTTACGTATCTTTAATTTCAAGAGATCAGTAAGATTTAGTAATATTTTTTTTACTTATTTTTAAATTCAACAGTTAAATTAAAAATCATACAAATAAATTATAACGAAGGAAACATATACTACTTAACATTTTTTAGGTAAAAATATTTTACTATGTACTTCTCCCACGTCAAATGAATATTCAAATATTAATATGATGACTAAGATTTAAGTAAAGGGCGTGTACTTAATTAGAGGAAAATTTAATTAGCGCATCTCTTTTTTTTTTCTCTTTTCTTTAGGGTTTGATATGTATCTTATTCCTACCCTTTTTACTTAATTTTATTTATATTTATTTTTAGATAGTAAATTCAAAAATTAATTGTTTTTTACATGTCTACGTGGTGAAAATATGTAGTAAAAGATAAGAGTGATTTTGTTATCGAGGAAGTTGTAGTGGGTGTGTTTTGGGAGTAGAGATAAAGAAAAATGTAATCACATGACACAGACAATAATTTATTTTAAGGCACAAGTAACGATTAGGGTTTTTATTTTTACAGTCCTGCTTCTGCTTTTTACTCTTCAGACACACTAGATTTTTTTTAACGTTAAGCTAAGGGTGATAGAAAATAACTTTTTTATCTCGTAGATTTCATCCTTCTTAAATCTTACATGCTGAAATCAAATCTACGGGGTATTTTTGTTGTTGTGGGAAAGCTTTAGTACTTCTTCTGTTTCTTTGTAATTATTTGTCTCGAGATATAATTTATTAGGGATTTGATTTTACTAAATTTATCGTTATTAATTGTGGTTTGTAAATCAAAGTTTAATTATAATTACTATATATGTAATACTTTATATATTTATATAGTGATAAAGAGAATGTATATATCAGGTATGATTGCATATAATTATTCCATTTTCTCATGTTAGCAGATACAGTGGTTAAATTGGATCATTTTCGTTTCGAGATTTAATTGTTGGTCCATTGCTAGGATGGATAAATAAAAAGATACTATTTTTTTAGTATAACGGACAAATAAAAAGGTATGAATGGAGTACTACTTAATATGTTTATTGTTTATACCTAATTCACTAGTAATATTTTGAGGATTGGGATAATAGTTAACGTTATTATGGTTTTTATTATTTGTTTCAATTAATTACAATTGTTTGGGTAACAGCCTATGACACTATCTAAAAGTTTACTGCACTGTAAATTAGTGTAGCGGATTAAAAAAAAAATTACTAGTGTTAATTTACTATTTTTATTTTGAAATTTGCTACTAAGATTGAAAATAATGTTTCAATAGATTATTTGGCTAAGTAAAGCATGATAAAAGAATTAGTGTGGAAAAAAAGATATAGCAATTAAGCAGATATGTTGAAGTATCGAAAAACAAAATAGTATATGAGTAATTAATAAGTCAAATTAGCTAGACAATGCTCGACTACCTACTAATTAATTTTCTACTCTTATCATCCACCTCTATGTCCTCATATCTTGAGTCGTGTTTTTACTAAGCTATCATGTCTACCTCTCATAGCCAACCGTTCATACTCCTCACTAGTGCATCTCCTCTTCACATACCTAAATCATCACGTATGACTCTCACCTCTTACTATTGTCCACCACGAGACCACTTCACTTTATCCTGAATATCTTCATTCTTAATTCTATCTCTCCTAATATACCCCGCACCCACCATTTATATTACTTTCACACGTACAAATTTTTGATTGGTCCACTCTGTGAGAAAGCTAAGGAAAAACTATAGTAAAGTTTAAAACTTAGTCACATGATAGTCATTAGCAGGCAATAGCTAAATTGAGTAAATTTGACTCAATCAACAAGTCAAAATGAGCCTAAAAGAATGTCAACAAATTAATGGTCTTGGAAGATTCAGATAAAATGGATCTGCATTTTTTAAGCTTGACGTATAGTAGTATAAATATAATATATAATATCATCAAAATATATAATGATAGTTCTATATATTCATTAATTAGGGCTCCTTTGTAAAACGTAAACCTCAACTCAATTTAAAATAGATTTAAAATTTATAATGATTAGATAAATCGAATTAAAATATAAAATATATAGTTGGTGTGTCTTTTATAATTAATAATCCAACAAGTTCCCTTAGAAGGGTACAAAAGTCGGATAGTAGGGGTTCAAAACGGCACCAACTTACATATACTCCCACTACTTGTTAATTTCTTGATTTTCTACTTTGTGTGACATTATTTTCATGTTTTCAAGTTAAATCTTTTATTTTTATCTGTTTTTTTTTTTTTGCATATGATATTTGAAATTTACTAATTTGATTAGTTCAAATTACAATTATAAAAATATTACGATCTCAATCAAAATATTATTCGTTTCAAAGTTCAAACCTGATACATTTGTTAACTCTAAGATCCTAAAAAAAAACACCTCAACTTTTAGGCTTATGAACTGGAAAATAGGTTTCTTTAATTCTATGTTGGCCATGCTTTTATTATTAGATGCCTAGTTTATTAGTAGTATATGTTATCTATATATAAGAAAATTTATTTGTATTATTATTATTATTATTTTTATTGAAAAGGTGTTATATGGGTTCTCAAAACAAGTTCCTTTGTTTCTTTATTTTATTTTCTATTTGAGGGTTGATCATTTCATGATTGTAGGAATACTAGTAAGTAGTAATAAAAATATGGAATTATTTGGATGAATGCCTTTTAATAAATAAAGATTAGTTTTAGTGATATTTTTTATTTGTTACCATTTATAGCAGTACTATGTTAAATCTGCAATATGTACTAAAAGTGAATTAAGTATGCAATACATATGTATTATAACTACTTTTAAAAAAATATTATGCTTGTTTAGTAAGAGGTTGACACATTGTATTATAAGTATATTAAAATGTGTGATAAATGTATATTATCCATCAATAAAACTTGTATTATATGTGAATAATAAATTATATTTTGCAATATGAATTAAAAATGTATTGTAAATGTATTAAAAGTGATAAAGTAAAAAAAAAATATTGTTACTATAAATGGTAAATATTTTTTATTTATAGTATATTTAGGTAAGTTTCCTAAAAAATATTTTGGGTCTAAGTAACTCCTTAATCATGATGATCACGTTCTAATGAGTAATTTGGTTTAAAAGGTTCTCGAAAATATTTGCACTTATTTGTGGGGAACAACAATAACAATGTGCAAAAAAAGTTTCAATTCTTAATTAATCAATAATGAAAAATAATCTTATCTTAAAATGAATAATATATTGGGTGCAAATAGGCTTTGACTTGTGAAAGACGAGTAAGCAAAATATCAATCAGCTTTGAGTTGTCGAGTGATGATTGTTCTAGCGTGAGGGCCTATAGCTTATAATAAAAAGGTATTCTCTTTTCTGATGTGCACTATATATAATTAATTTTAGTAACTCTGAGGTATCCTACTTGGTCTCAAGTTTAATTTCATTGCTTCTAATATACTAGTATACTTATTGACATATAGGTAAATAATTGTTGCTTCGACCTTAATTTTCTCAAATGTCTTTTGGTTTTATACTGCCTTATTAGAACACTACATTATTTTATTTTATTTCATATTTTATAAAATGAACTAGAAATGGTCTCTCTTTTTTTTTTTTTTACACAAAGCAATTCTTTTAAGTTCTTGTTTAACTTTTTTTTTTAAAAAAAAGGAAAAAATAACGTTTCTCTTCTCTCCTTTTTGAAGTTAATTTACATCAGAATAGACTATTTATATCATATCTTTTAGAGGTGCGATTTTTCTCCAAACTCTATATGAACGTGAAATGGGTAGTGAAATTCCATCCATATGGAAAAGGAAGTCAAAATATAGAGAAAAATAAGCAATAGTGGCAACCCAAATTCCAGCAGCCAAAACATAGACTAATCTATAACTACTAATTTATTATGCACTGACTTTAGGTCACCATAGTCCTATATTTAATTTTGGTTGGTATTCATGGAGCCCCAAACCTAATTTCATTAGGGAAATAGGTACACTACTGACCCAACTCATTACACTTAATTAAATTCCATTAGACTACTATAAATTCATTTTCTAAACAGAATTGGATAAAGTACATTCAGACAAAATCATTCAGCAAGCAGACATGAAAAGGACAATTAGTTATATAGTATAATTTTAGCCATAAGCTCAAAAAATTACTTATATTTGCAAAAAAAAAAAAAAATAGTTTGTGCTAGGACTATGAGGGGTATAAGTTACACTATCCTCTTTTCCCTTTATTAACCTCTAATTCACAGCCGTTACAATCTCTGTCTAGATAGGGGATGTAAACCGCAATAAGCAAGTCCTACACGACAGACTTGACTCAGAAGACATTGAGGGGGGATCGATCCTAGGTCATTCATGTGGATAACGATTCTCCAAATCAACTGAATCATCCGACTATCCTGTTTTCTTATTATTATTCTACTCTATGTTTACAATCAAATAGGACAAGATAAAAGGGTTCACTTAAATGAAGGAGGCATCTTTTATGGGAATCTGTATTGAGCCAAGTAAATTATATGACTTTTTTGCAAGCTGTTAGATGTGAATTACATTACATTTGTTGATATGGAGTAAAATTTAAGTGATACACACACCTTGTATTATGGGATCTATTAATTGTAGATGATATCTGTATCCCATTTGAGGCTCCAGGCTTTATGGACTTTAAAGCAATTGCTTGCAAAACAAAGAAAAGATTGGTAATAAATAAAGTTGTGATGAGATACTTCAAGATCCCAGATTCAAACTATATTCAAATTATTGTTATTCTAAATTGGATTAATTCAATTAGGTAGTACTATCATTTTTCAGTTATAAAAAGTCGAGAGTCTATCGAAAACAACTTATTTGAGGTAGAGATACAGTCAACATACAACCTACCTTCCTTATACCCCACTTATATTGAGTATGTTAAAGTTAAATTGTTTTTAATTATAGTAAGATGACATTCTTTTCAGGACGGACTAAAAAAAAAAATGTGTCCGTAAAATAAGACAGAGGGGGTATATAATTTATGTATACCAACTAAGAAAATTAAACAGTTAATCCAATCGGCTATTTGTGTAGAAATCCCATCATAATTCAACTGGTTGCATTTAGCAGCCTTACTCCTACAAGAAATTGAAAAAAAAAATAAAAAATTACAAGTTACAAATTGGCTTCAAAGCATATTGGAGGCAATGAAATTATATGAGTCAACTGATTGAAGGCCCAACAATGAAACTTTATACACGAAGAGTCCATTTATGAAAGCATGATATCTCAAAAAGGGATGTGAAACTTCAGAAGTGTGTCAAAAATGAAGTTAACAATGTGACTTATTACACAGTTCAGTAAAGAATATAACTGGGATTTTGAACAATGGTACTTTGTCATGGATGCTATCTAAGGACCTAAAGACGTGCCGAAAGGATATACAGTTCGATACATTTTGAGTGTTGGGGGTTATTCCAGGTTTACATTATCCCTATCAAACTTGAACCATTTCCAATTAGCATACATATTTTCTTCATCTTCAAATGGTAGCCTGTCGGTTGGAAGGGGTTCCGGTTTCTTTGTTGCTGAAACAGCTGGTAGGTTCTGTCTGAACTTCTTCGCCAGCTGTTTTGCTTCAGAAAATACTCTCTGCAGTGAAGGAAGTATACTTGTTATGCAATTGTATCTGTAATTTATAACGTTACGTGGAGTCTAAACTGGTCCATTAAGATGGTACTGTTATATACAAGCAAAGATGGCTGATTATAACTAGCTATGAGGTGAGCAATATTTAGGAGAGACAAACCTCCTTGTCCGATAAAAATAACCCTGGCTCGCTTTCAAGGTTTGCAATACTGCATTTGACAAAAACAAGAGGATATCAAATTGACAAACAATTTGCTTGTTACAGGAAATCAAGATAACAATTCCTTGGTGTGATTTTCGTTCAGAAATTTAATATAGAAAGCGAGGAGTGGAACTGAGAACAAACAGGAAAATAGTAAATCCATTGGCAAGAGCCTTAGCATCTCACCACTACAAAATTATCTAGCCAGGTCTTGTTAGCAACATGCTAAGTAGGACTGGCTTCTATAACGAGATGCGCACATGAACAAGGAATTGGAAACTAAACAATAAAATATCCTGTTCCATGCCGTAAAACCTTTGGAGCCATATGATATCTATTGTGTTATAGATTGTCTAGTCCAAGCATCAAAGATGGTGGCCTTGTGGTCAATGAAATAGTTCAAGAACAATGAGGGTTTTTTCAGGTTCAAATCCCAGCAGAAGCAAACACACTAGATGGTTTCTTTTCAATTTGTTAGTGTCTTGGTGGACAGAATTATCATGTAGCTGAACTGGTGGGAGGTAGCAAGTAAGCCATGAAATTAGTCGAGGTGCGCATGGACACCAAGTTTATAAAAAGAATGGCTGTCTTGTTGCAAAATCACAATTTGGACCATCGAAATCGTGAAATTAATCATTAATCATCCTTGCAGTTCCAATATCGAAGAACTAGCAGTAGGACAAAAATGGAGCTTGAGTTGGAAATTCTGAAAAAAATAAAAATTGAACTGAACTGGTTTACCATGCACATTCATTACCATTCACAGTCTAACTCACATGAGAATTATAACACATGCTTTTGCCCCGGTTCAAAATTTGAGTCACAAATTTTATTTCTAGTTAGGTGAGTAACCTGGCAAAGGACATTAAAAACAATGAAAGCTGTTCAACAACCCAATGTACATAATGAGCACAGGTTTGAGCCAAGAGTTGCTATAATTTATAATGGCCACCAAGTAGTAGGCTTCAAGGGCTGCCTCATTCCAAATGGAGTGAAATTAATACTGAATACTTGTATAACGACCCTAACTAACTAGAATTAAGGCACAGTTGTTCCATTGTATTTTTTCGCCTGTTGTATGTCCGGGGGAGGGAAAGTAGTTTGGGCTCTAGAACTGGGGTGAATGTGATAGGCCTAGGATCTCAAAAAAAAAAATCACTAAGGGAAACTAACTTGTACACTTTTCATCTGATATTGGAAAAAGTTGGACTCCTTATATGGACCTTTTTTTGGTGTAGTGGAATCCTTATATGGACTTAAGCAATCCTCCCCTCGTCACTAGATTTGGGGTTAAGTTAGGCCCAAGATCCTCTTTACATGGTATTAGAGTTAGGTTCATCCCAATTTATGATTTACTGATGTTGGGCCACCATATTAAATTGTTCATGCACCAGATGTCCAATCCTTATGTGAGACTGGGTGTTAAGTCCCACATCGGTGGGATGAGGAAAAGTTGGACTCCTTTTATGGACGTGGACAATCAACCCTCATAAGCTACATTTTGGGGTTGAGACTTGATAAGCCCAAAATCTATTTCCTTACAGTTTGTAACATATATTATTTTAAAGTTAATAGGGCATGGATAAATTAGGTAAATGAAAATAGTTTTAGAAGATCTAAAAATTACAAGCAACACGCCACTAGTTGAAAACTTTCCGTTTCAAAATTTCAAAAAGTTGAAACATAAACAATCATAGTAGGGCATGCTAAAAAAATGTATTAAATTAATCCTTCGAGCCACAACTGATATCAGCATATAGGTGCAATTTATCCCTACCATTGAATAGGGCATAATCAAGCAAATTATCTCTGCCACATACCTGAGAGATATTTTATCAGGAAACATCGACTTCACAACCATAACTTTCACCTTCTCATCAACTGCTAACAAGTTACTCATGGAAGTAACCTTAGCTTGGGTGACATTTGAGATGTGTAGCAAGCCGCTGAGAATTGAAAAGACAAAACCGTATAAAAATTTGAACAAGTTACTTTCTTTTTCTGGTCGAACAAGGAGCATGGCTCGCTTAAGTCCAAGAGTGTACAAAACTTTATTTCCTCTTACTACCTAAACATATTTCATGAACTAAAACACCTGAATGGCACCATAAAGTATCTGGGCAACAAATAAATGATATTTAATTGAATAACACAGGAGCTAGACATATGCAAATGCATGATGCATCTAGTGTTCCATCGTAAGTGCACTAAAGAAATAGATATAATAATCCAATACAAGTATAGATCTGACATAAGATATTGTAATCCAAAGTCTTTACTAATAGAAATATACAGATCAACAGAAAGCTAAGCAACCCGAAGATATTATCCTACTAGTTTTTTTTTCTTCAAATTTATGATAAAAAAAAAAGTCTCCACCTCAATCAATTGAAAGTAAAACAAGCATATAAGATACAAAACGCCAAACAGGAATAGCTTCTTTTTCTTTCATCGCAATATAGAATTAATAGATTCTCTTAGTTGAAGCAAGGAAAGGGTCAAATCCCCTGTATTATCCAAAATTGAGCTACTTTGCCCTCCGAGCTCCCTTAAACATTTGGCCCAATATTGCCACACTACTAGGAAAAAGTCTCATTTTTGCCTTGACCTCAACGGAGCTACAACCTAATGGTAATTTAAAACCTTAGCATAGTTGAGGGGTAAAATTGACCTTTTTTTCTCAAAGATTTGGACGCGTGAGGCCACCCATTGCACACCGGAGTTCCCATTAATGGCAAGAGTAAATATGGACAATTTGCTAAAGACGAACCAAAAGTGTAATGGAGCAAAAAGTTGGGCAATTTCATGCTGTACATGGGCAATATTTGGACCTCTCCCTTGAAACAATTTAATTTCTACATGATATTGAACAACTATAGTGGTTTACATTACTCTACATCTCTACATCCTTGCATTTACCTATTTGTGCATAAAAATGAGAAAATACATGTCAATCACATTATGCACAAATTCAAAGTTATCCTAGACAATAGTTATTAAGTTTTTTAATTTTACATGCCAGTCCTAACCACAGCTAAGCCCAATTTTCTCCACTGGAAAGAGTATTGTAAATTACCTTCGGTTTGTTTCACCAAGCCTTATCTGTGCGCCAAAGGGAAAAAGTCTTTTCACTGTTCCTTCCACAAGAGTCCCCTCTTGCAGATTTAACATTTGCTGTGGAATCCAATATTCAAAAGGAAAAGAAATTAAGTAAGAAAAGAAAATAATCAAGAGAGGTTCTCAAACAATAAATAATTCGAGGGGGGAAATCTTGAAAGAGAAAAAGGCAACAGAAGAAAGGAACCCACCCCAACCAAAAGAAAAAAGTGATAAAGAGAATAAATAGCAAAAACAATGCAAGCATGATGCACAAGAAACCGGGTTGTCATAGTGAGAAGAACTAACCCAAGCTTCCTTCTCACTAAGTATTAAGTCATTAGTTTCTTCATTTATTCTGGTAATAAGCACATTAATTCGACGCCCCACCTGAAATAACAAAAAAATAGATATAATAAGCAGACATAAATATAAAAGCAATCCAAGTCATGATGGGAGCAGAAGATGCATATTGTGGAGATTCACAAAATGTCTACATAGTGCAGAGCACATTCTGGCCACCAAAAAAATTGCACGTCCCCTTTAATTGTATTTTATAACAATTTTATTTTGGGGATGGTGCCAAAGAAGCAGCACTTTGCCTTTTACCATTTGGTATGCACGCAGTGAGCTTTAGAAGAATGTGCCCAGCAACAGATTCAATCACAGTGCTTCCTACGTATCTATTGTTACAATTTAATAAATGTGATTTCATTTGCTACCAATAAAAGCAGCACTTCAAAGCACTTTATTTTAGTATTTAAATTGTGAGAGAGGATAGAATGTCGCTTGTTTTAAATGCAGAAGAAGAAATTCATAATGAAGTCCAAAGATACAGATCAATCGTATAAAGGTTCCAACTTACATTCTCCTTCAGCTCGGTGTAGCTATTAACTCTGTTCATCAGTTCAGCCTTTGGAAGAAAAGCCCGTAAGCCCTGCATAACAACATTCAACCTGTTTAACACAGAAAAGTAGAACTGCAGTGAAGTCATGGAGGAAAGGGGTGACTGGATTACCTCTATTCTTGTAAGAAGACCACCAGTATTCCACTCTGTTATCTTCACCTCAATAGGTTCATTTAGTTGTTTAATCTGTGGCATAAATTAGTTAAAATGCTAAGTTATTGTGCTAATAAACTAGGATAAAAACAACCTAGAATAGAAACACCTAAAAGAACTGAGAACTAAGTAGTATCATCAAATTTGAGCCAGTACTTCGTGACACAGAACTTCCTCAGTCATTCATAGCAATAGTAAGTATTTTTACATCTTCTCTCTCAGAGCCCACTCATCCTTCAGTTTCAATATTTTCTCATCATTCCTCCTTATGTTTGATCTTCCACCAGCCCCGTTTTTTGTTCAAAATATAACCGGAACCAATTTTCCTAGAGCTATATTATTTATCAGCATAAGTTGCACATGCAAACAGATCAATGATAGAGCAACTCAAGTTGTTCAAACGACAGTACCCAAAAATATTCTCCCAATTCACAATCTAAAATCGAAAACTATTTAGAGATTAGTGAATAGGAAAAGTATGCTGATCTTTAGGTCCCGAATTTAGAAATAAAGAATATATGATGATGACATTTAGTGCTTCTGAGGAATAATATTATCGATAGCATATGTTAGAGCCAGATTTAAGTGTTCTTTTAACCACATTTAGAACGTTCATAGAGTTTATGGCTCTATTTACTATAGGAATGCAATGGACCTGAATAGAGCGCATTGGATACAGAGGATTATATCATATAATCAACCTCAACCAATTTGGAATTTGACGCAAAATTGACTGATTGATGACTACTCAGGCTCAAAACTTAGGAGAATAATACATGACCTTTTGTAATAGTTGTTAAGGAAAAACAGTTCCCTAATGAATAATAGGTGCCTCCTCGAGTTAGCAGTTTAACAAAAAGGACAACTAAGCAATACAGATCAAAGTATAATCATTCTCAGAATGGACAGAGTGATCTAATTTTAAGCTTTAAGTACATTTTCGAACAAGTTTCTAATATCTCCAAGATGAAATTGCAGGGCAAGATTATACCTTAAGCAATTCAAGTGAAGAAATAATTGTATGGAAATAACAATTATCTAGAACAATTTGTGGTAAGATCCAGTTAATAAAACATAGAGTACTTTAGTAGTTCCATTTATAAGGTAAAATATAAAGCTAATCCCAACTTACGCAGCCAATTGATTGGACTAGGTAACAATCAAGTCCCCTATCGATGAAAATCTAAACAACTTTGCATATTATAAGAGAACGAAAGTGAGAAAAGAACCTGCCTCACTCGATGCCAAGCAATGCGTCTAAAGAGCCTTCTTGTTGACAGTAGTGGTCGACCACTGAGAGTTCTTCCAAGAACCTCAGCAAAAAGTACAGTCCCAGGCTCCACAACAGGCTTCCCTGACGTTGATTCCCCACTCACTGCATCATCATAGCTCACAATTCCCATTTTCCCTCTCACCAAGAATTCCTCAGCATCCTTCTCTAAATCACACAGCAAATAGCCCATCTCTTTGTCATACAAAGGCAAAACATCCTTAGTTAACATTGTACCCAATAGGTCAGCACCAACACTCACATCAAGCTTATTCTCATTCCCCGAAACCACAACACCTACCACCAAATCACCCGGTTTCGGTTCGTAATACTCTACACTAACCTTCTTACTCTCTTCTACAACTGGATGAACCTCTTCCTCCTGTTCAATATCACTTTCTTCTTCATTAGACTCTATAGGCTTAAATAACTTATAAAATGGTTCCAAAACTTCATCTTTACTAACTTTTTTCTGGTCCTCCTCTACATCTGAGACAACCCCATTATCTATTTGCTTTAAATGTGGCTTATTATGCAATTCAAGCTCTTCACTTTCAGGCAATTCAGCCAACTGGGCAGTCCTAAGTTCTTCAAAGATTTCATTTTTAGAGCAAAACAAGACATGGGTATGCAAATTTATTTGATAATTCCAATGGAGTGACAGATTCTTGGAAGATTTTGGGGTTCTAGGAAGTGGGTATTTGGGAAGAAGGGGAAAAGCTGAAAATTGGGTAGCAGTGTTGTAAATAAAAGAAGTGTTGAGGGGCAGAATTGGATTGAAAATAGAGAAAGACTTACATGGAAGAAGAAGAAGTGGCATGTCTGCTCATCAGCTCGAATTGCCGCTTGTTTCGTTATCTGTTTACAGTTGCCTTTGATATTTTTGAACACCCCAGAGAGACAAACAGGCCGAAGAGGTGTTGGGCCACAACTATTTTGTTGGTTAGATGAATTCTTTTTTTGGGAAAATTACGCGATTAAGAAAATTTATATTACTTAATTACTTATCATAACTATAATTTGCTATAATTAGCACTCGCAACAAACATTATGTATTAGTTACATGGGCTGATTTTGAGTTTGTATAATTAGCTATGTTTGTATATGTATAATTTGCCAGAATATAAAAATACATCTGTATAATATACAATTATCCAACCTATATACATATACAATTAACCTCTATCCCACTTTTTGTCCTCCCACGCTCGCCTCTCTTCTCTCTCTCCCAATCTCGCTCGCCTCTCTCCTCCTTCTCCCAATTCCGCTTGTCATATATACAAATGCATATGTATAATATACAATTATGTAACCGATATACATATACAACTGACCTCTCTCCCACTCTCTTCCCTCTCTCGCTCGCCTCTCTCCTCCCTCTATAGATCTCGGTTGTCATATATACAAATACATATGTATAATATACAATTATTTAACCAATATACATATATAATTCACCTCTCTCACACTTTTTTCCCTCTCTCGCTCACCTCTCTCTCCCAGTCTCGCTCGCCTCTTCTCCTCGCTATAATATGTAGCTATGAATTGTAATTATCAAACTATAATTATAAAGAATAATTATGCTATTTTTGGGTGACTATATGTAAAAGTTTCTCTCTTTATTCACAGTTTGACCAACCAAAAAAGGCCCATAAATATATGCAATAATGGCATGGGCCGGCCACTTTTTTGGCCCATATTAAAGTTCAATGGATGTGAATTTTGTGTTTTGACTATTGGAATAATTACAGAAATCTATCTTTTAATTTACTTATTACTATTATGCCTATAAGTTTTACAAATCTTCAAAATTTCTTATTTTTCTCTTAAGTCAAAAATGTCATTAATGTATTCGACTCCCTTTTAAATGTATCAACGTATGTGTCCGACCCTCATTTTAATGTATCAGCGCTTTGATTTTTTGGTCATTAATGTATTCGGACTCTCCATTAATGTATTCGGTTCTCTTTTTAATGTATCAGCGCATGTATCTGACCCTCTTTTTAATATATCAGCGCTTTGATTTTTTGGCCATTAATGTATCCAACTCTCTTTTTAATGTATCATCGCTTATATTATTGTATCCGTTTAAGAAATTTCTGTGGTTAAAAACATTTAAGGGATATATTGTAATTTTATTTTTAAAATATGTGATTTATGTAATTTGCCCACAGTTCCATGAAATTGTCAAATACATGTCCTCCCCTATTAATATCTTTATTTGACACTTGGTTTAAAAATTCAATAATACTTTTTATAGTTTGAATCGTCACCACAATCATCTTTTGCTATAAAGATGCTAAGCAATTAGAATAATCTAACATCGAACTGAATCAACTAAGGAGTCAAATTTGGATAAGATTTATGATAAATTAAACCCATATAATCATAGATGATTATCAATGTTCGAAATAATCTAACACTGAAATTTCGCGTCATTTTTAAATAGCTATTAAATTTGATCCTGAATAGTTCAATGATTAATTTGTTTTGCCAGTATTAAATACTTTTAAAAAACAAATATTAATTAGTTTCAAGAATATTATTTTGTGTTAAATCAAATCGTATTAGACTGTAGAATCTGAACCGCATCAATCTAAGCAAACCTAATAAATTTAGCTTGATTGAAGCAATATCTACCTTAATCCAGTTGTCTTGTCTCGCATTAGTGTTACTTCATTGTCATTCCTAAAAAATGTAAAGCCCACTTTGCTTCCTCTCTAAAATGAAAATAAGTGTGGTATCAGTCATAGACCGAATAGGTAAATGGGGATATCATTTAATTGATAAAAATAAAACAAAATGGAGTTTAAATTTAATATAATAATAATGTAACGAGTTGTGAATGTCATGATTCAAAAGTCGAGGTTATTATGACACAGTTTGGGAATCATAAAAATGATGTGTAAGACGAATTGATGAAAGACTAACACATACAAAATCCCCAAAGGAAAGTCGGATCACAAATGATAGAAAACAACAAAGAACTTCTAAAAACATGGTAGCTTAATGATAAAGAGCATCCATTACAATTCTAGAATCTGAAATACATCTCAAGTCTTTGAAAGGAAAGTTGAAGACTTCTAATGATAGTTGAAGACTAGTAGCGATCCGAAAAGCGGATCTTACTACAACTCCGAAAGAGATAAATCAATTGGATCTAATCAACCGCTTCGAGGATCACCCTGAGTAGGATCTACATCAAAGAGATAATAGAAGTATGGAAATGAGTAGTCCACATGTACTCAATAGGTTAGACTAGTTGAACATAAGCAACTAATTAGATTAGGAAATAAACTAAGAAACGCTTCCACCTGCATGCAGAAAAGTCTCACTCTGACATTGATTCCTCAATTATATATAATAGAGGTGCGAATAAAGTAAACACACAAGGATAAATATAATATTCAAATCTACATATAAGCAAGTTATGTAACACAACAAATTGGTCAATGTGATGCAATGAGATGATGGGATGATGGGATGGTATCTAGGTTATCGCACAACATATCGTATACACATTGTCGAGCCTCTAGCTTCAAGACAAGGACCTATGGAGGAATCGCAATATACCGATCTCAATGTCTCATCAAGTTGTCACCTTAGCGTGGTTAAGAATATAAGTAAGGTGTCACATTTTATTTCTCAAAAAAACAGTATTTGTCAAAAATATATATAGTATTTTTCCACTTTCTCATATTACCATGAACAATGATATGTTGAATGAGGATGAATGCATCACAACACAAAGACATAATCCATTCAGCAAAGATTTTAAACAATATAAAATTATCAAACTCAACAAGTCATGAAACACGCCTCAAATGATAAAGATAGTGTAGGAATCCATTTAAAATCAATCTTTACCGCTTAAAAAAATATTTCTTTCATTTAAGATGATCAAACATAAACTCAAGCCCCTAACCTGGGCATCTCAATGTCAAATCTAAGGATAAACAACACAGATCCTTGCTCGGATAATTACTCACATATCACAAATTTTCAGGAATAATTACCGATTTCACACGAGCCTTCATATAGGCTAAACATCACAAATATGCATCACACAGATTAAACAAGAGTGTCAACACTTAACAACCTCTAAAACACATACTACAACTCATTCAACAGTTTACTCCCTAATTAGAAAGATAACTTACTCATCTTAGTCTCAAAAGGGATAGTTAAACCTATTTCGAAGGTTTAAACTTCACTCGAACAACTTTATTGAAATACTTCCTCAACCACACAATCACCGAAACGATCCTTAACTATCAAGAATGAAAATAGTTCATCAAAAATAGCCCAATTATATCCATATTGATAGGATTTAAAATCGAAGATAAAATAGTACGTCTAAAAATCACTTCGAAAATCATAAAGTTAAAATGAGATTTTAGTTGAAAATCAAGTTCTACAAACTAAGGAGTTCGTGGTTAAAAAATTCATTAAAAACAAACAAGAATCAAGCTCCAAATCAAGAATTTACTAATTCAATTTTTCATATTTTAATTAAATTACTTTCTTTTTTGAAAATGTATGTTTCATTCACCTAATTGGCCATTATTCAATTTGCTACCATTAATTTAATTAATTAATGCAGATGTAAGACAACATTTTAGAAGTGCATTTGATAAATAAATAAAAATAAAAAAATTCATCCAAACGGCCACTTGTCCCAACAACATAAGTTCCTATTAAAATATCAATGTGGTTTTGTCTACCGTTTTCATCATCACACTTAGCTTATCCAGCAGAAAATTATTTTAAAATGTTCATTATTATCACTGTCAAATATCTACTATTCATTATTGATTTACCATCTCGTCACCTTAAAAGTTTAGAATCCACTCCGATTAAATTTAAATTCACATTTTAATGTTTTTTACGTGGAAGATTAAAATGCTCCTACATAGAGTAATTCTATATATAATATTATTCAAATACAAAAATATTTGATTAAAGATAAAATATAATTGAATAAAATTAATTATATAGGAGAAACTATAGTTTAAAAAATTATTTATTTATATGATATGCAGTTAATATTGAATTTTCTTTTGACATATTTTTCCATTTATTTCTATACTCTATATTTTAAATTTTGTTAGTAAAAATCCTAATGTCATCACTAATTAACATTAATTATTAAAATCACTATATATTTTTTTTAATAAATGTGAAAAGCAGAAACATAAGTAAATTAATTTGTTGAGGAATAAGATTAAGACTTCCAAGTGGTACTGTTTAGGTATGATCTGGAAGTAATTATATGACAAAATTCACAATCATTGATTATATAGCACATGCAATGTTTCACAAACTTAATACTATGATTTCCACTAATCAAATTAGTCCACTTATTAAAAGTTGTTAAAATAAAATGTTATAATGCTGCTTGTCCTCATTCATTCATGTATCGATTTATAAAGGAGTTTTAATTAATTGATAAAATTCCTACTATAATATGTAACTTCAAGTCATTTTCTACACTTCTACACCAATCAAATGCCCTTCATAGATGGTTCCCGAGTAAAATTTTATATTCGTAATTAAATAGGGTTTGAGTTCTTATGCATTGATAAATCGATAAAATTGACATATAACATGTCTCTCCTAATTGTAGTTTGATATTTTGTGACAAATTCAAAATTTAAGACATCACATGTGCCAGGTTTGAAATATAATTTCTGAAATATAAATATATTTAACCTTTATTTATTATCATTTTTCATATATATATATATATATATATATATATATATATATATATATATATATATATATATATATATATATATGTACATAACATATGTTCAAGTTGAAATTAATGAATTTTGTTGAATTTATGACTTCTATATCACGTCAATCACGACTAATATGATATCTCCAAAATATGATGATAACGAGTGGCTAGTATTATGCGTATGGATTTATATGAAATTGATAACTTTTATTTGAATTTTATATTTATTTTTTAAAATTTAAACATCCGTTAATCATGTAAACATAGTATTTAAAAAAGATCGATCGATGATGATGAGTTACAATATTAAAAAACGAGTTCAAAATTTAAAGTTATTATAAAACCTCCACCAATTTAAAATTTGAAATACCCTTCGAAGGTTAAAAATATCCGGTTGAATTATGCTAATAATGTAGCTTTTTTTATTAAAGAAAATTATTGCCACTATATATAACTTAATTATATTATTGATTATTAAATTAAATTGCTTCTTGTTTTTTCCTCCTATTTCATGTCATAGGTTCTGTTTGTCGGCCTTATATTAATTACTAATATATTTTAAGATAGGACAAAACTATTCTTTGATACAATTAGAGCAATATAATTATTAGTTAGTCAATCACTATAGTATTAACTATACACGTATAGAAATATTATTTGAGATAATCATCATGAGCATGTGATAAACTAATTAAATTAATTCCTTGTACTTGTAATAAATTAAATAATTTGGAATTATGGGGAAACAAGAATAAGAATATATTCTTCTGATTGAGTCATCAAAATAAATCTATAGGGTATATGAGTGTAACATGTGGCCATCATCTGTATAACATAGATTTTATTTCTTAAATTTAATTTTCATCACTTGAAAAGTCCAACTTGAGTACTTCAGATTATTTTAATGTATTATTTAGCATTGATAAATGCCAAATCTAAAAATAATTGGGGGGCATATCAACAACAAATTTTATATATAATGTAGACTTATAAAACTTAAAAGATGGTTTGGTAGCTAATTAATTGAGTTATATATGTTCGAGAAATTAGTTATTAGTGAATCTATATATTAGTTATTTTATTTTTTATCTTGCATAAAATAATATATGTATCCTTTCATAGTTTATATATATATTAGTTATACGAATTTTTAAATTGTCAATCAAACGTTGTATTAATTTTATACACGAATAAATTGTTTCTTAGTTACCTATCGAATATCGTGGTTGAATCTCCTTGAATAATCACTATTTATAAGATAATTTTTTTTTTTTTTGTGTGTGTATAAATATGAATTGATGAAATCCTTCGACTTAAAAGATGTGTCTAGTCTAGTATATAGTAGTAAAAGTGACTTAAAAATTGCAAGTTTGAATCTTAGGTGTATAAGTTTTGTATTTTTTGAATTATCTTATTAATTTTTTTTGACTTCACCACTTATAAGAAATGCAAAAAGGGCACTAATAATAGAAGAAAACATTATATTGTCTTTTGATTTTTTTATGTTTTGTTAAAGTAAGAATTTTGAAAAATATTATTTTTAGAAATTTGGAAAAATAAGTTGTAGAAGCTAGGTAACACTTTTTTATATTGATTGTATCGTTTCACGCTTTGAATATACTTTGTCCAATCTTCATTGCCACCTGCCACCTCCCATATTCGTCTATATATATTATACATACAAATATTTTAAGAATAATTTTTTTTACTTATTGATGACTAACTAGACAACATTCGAGCGATAAATATCTTAATAACGTCAACTCAAAGAAGTTACAAAGGAGCTATCATTCATCAATTCATTACACGATAGCACATTGTTAATCACACTAACACGACTTTCTATTATATTAGTAAAATCATTTTTACGCTATAAATTTATCATACATGTAAAATATTTTTCTTCATACCAGACAATACCATACCCTACTTGTCAATGTTGGTGCTATTAATGAAAACATTCTATCAAACTTTTTTTATTTGTAATTTTGTGAGGAAACAAGGGGGAAAAAAGACACAATTATGAAATTGTAAAAAACAAAAAAATTCAAGATTCGAACTAGAGAATTTGTGGACTTCTACAATTAATTTGCCTTTGATTGATGATGAGTTCTACACCATTGAAACTAAGATAGAAAATCCAGTAATAGAGACAAAGGATGACAATGACTCAAAACAAAAAGAGTCTCTAAATAACAAGCTACTCGTTTTGTTTCATATTAATTTATATCTTATTAAAAATAATTGTCTAATATTAATTATCCACCTTGTTTAAGAAAATATTTATTAAGATTTTTTTATATTACCCTTTTAATTAATTTTTATCGAAAATGTTCTTATTTATTTGTAAAATATTTATTTGTAAAAATTCCAAGAAGTTTTCTAAGAATACGTTAGTAAAATTATTTTGTTATTTATAATTTCTTACTATGCCTATAAATTAAATTATCAATTGATATGTTACGGAGTGAGTATTGAATTTATTTATTTTGACTCAAAAATTATCAAAAACTGTACATCCGAACTAAACTTTAGGTGTAAATGCCTGAACTTTGATCACATGTGTCTAAACTCTATTAACTTTAAGGGCAAATAGCTATTCCTTATATTCATTTTTATTTGTTATATTATAAATTTTTTAAAAGTTAATTTAATTAATTTTTAAAGTTAAATTATATTACGATAATTTGATTATTTTTTTATAAAAAAAATAGATATTCAAAAACTATACGAAAAGTACTATAAATTGCAATTTTTTTACATATCAATGTGATGAAAATATACATCATAATATTAGTCAAAGTTTTTATAGTTTGACTCTAAAAAAGGAAATTATAATAATTAATTATGGACGGAGAAAGTAAAGTTTTTCAAATTGAAATTTTTCACTAACGGTACTATTTTCACAAATATTGTGATTGGGAGAATTTTTTATTATTTTTTTCATATTTAGATGAAAAATTGTTTCCTAACATGTATCTCTTTAGTGAATTAATTCCGTGAAAAATAAGTAAAAATAAAAATTATGACAAAAACTTTATTAATGTGCAGTGAAAAAACCCTATATTTATTTAACCAATAGAAAAAGAAGACCTAGGCGTAAATTAATGATACAATAGGTTTTCTTTTTCTACATTTAATTTGTAACGAAGAAAACGAGGGACATTTCTTTCATTTTAATTCTTCTTAAAAGGACAATTTTACATAACATTAATTATATCGAAGATGAAATGTCATAAAATTGTTAAATCAGTCACTATTACGATGAATAACGAATGACAAATCCCTAACCCTATGTCCCTATAAGCACCTATAGATGTAGAACTAGGTGAAATTCGTGGATTAAAATGAATCATAAGATTTTTAGTGGACTCGTATTATAAAATTAATAAATACGTATGTATGCTAACTTGTAAATTTCTAACAAATTGATTAACAACTCACATTGAAATATCTTTTACATTAGTGTTATGAGTTCAAACTTTATTATCAATTTATTGTCGTAAAATTTAGAACCTTCAAACTCTTAATTCTGATATCAAACACTTACTTTAATTTTGTAGATCTAAATCTTATCCATGCGAAATACAATTTTTATACCAAACTTGTTATACTCATTAAATTAGATTGAAGCTTACTGAATAATATGAGGAGCAAATTTGTAACAAATATTATCAGCCACTACTTTAGTTAATTAGTTGTACTAATTTGGAGTTAAGTTCTTTAGCAACCAAACATGAAGGTTACACAAAGCTCCGACTTTATGCAACTTTCTTACTCCATACGAAAGTTTGTGGCAGACGTTAATACGTGGTAGAAAAATTAAAATCTCGTTATTTTTAATTAAAGATATTTTACATAAATATTTTAAAGAAAATTCAATCGAAAGTGTTATGTTTATAAATCCTACAATGCGTGTTTCTAAGTTTAGTTAAATTTTAATATAAATATCAAATAGCGAATAGCGAATAAAAAACAGATAAATTCACCATGAATAGATATTAGTCATCGTTCCAACACTAAAAAAAAAGGCAATATAAAAAGATAACTGCGTATATTATATATCTTTTCTTCTTGTTAATAATTTAAAAGTAGAATATCTTTTAAACATAAAAAAAAAATGACAGATTTATTTTCTTTAGTTATTGCTTTCTTGATAATATAATCACTACCACAAATAAAGGATTCTACTTATTTCAATCTCCCAAAAGATAAGAGTATTATTTAATTTATGTATTGGAAATATTCATACTATATTTTATAATCTCTATAGTTCAATCAAGTGGTGCCAAATAGAGTTAGTTAAGATGCCTAATAAATACCCAACCGTCATCAATGCGCTATAACCGAGAAAAAAAAGGTCTAAGTAAATTTTTGTTTCATTTCATATTATTTGATTCGTATTGCTTCACATACTTCTTAAAAAAAAATTAAATAAAAACACTAGTTTTCATTAATTTCTATTAATAATATTTTAAAACTCTAAGTTTGATACTATTATTTTTATGTAATTATTTAATATTGAAAAATATAAAAAAATAATTTCTCTTAATTTATTAAAATCAATTAATAAAATAAAATATAACGAAGGGGGTGCATTTATTTAAGGGATATTTGTATAGAATAACAAACTAATAATATAAAATAAATATAGTAGCTACCCTTTGATTTATTTGTGTTCCATAGCAAACTGTTTGTCATTCCTTGTCTCCCTCATATTCTCGCTCGCCCCTCTCACTCTCTCACTCGCTTATTCCTGTCGCTCGCCTCTCTCTTTTTATACAATAGAATTGTATAAATTGTGTTTCTAATTGTATAAAGTGAGAGAAAATTGAATAAACGCATGCAAATAAATATATCTTCGTCGTATACACTTATAAAATTATACAATATAAATATTTTCCTGTCCAAGTCTCTTTGCCTTTCTCGTTTTATACAAATTCAAATTGTATATAATTTTTCTCTTTCTCGTTTTATACAATTCGATTCAATTGTGTATTCCCTGCACAAGTCTCTTTTTGCCTTTCTCTCTTTCTCGTTTTATACATATTCAAATTGTATATAATTTCTTTCTTTCTCTTTTTATACAATTCAATTCTGCCTTTCTCGCTTTCTCGTTTTCTCGTTTTATACAATTCAAATTGTATATAATTTCTCTCTTTGTCGTTTTATACAATTCGCTTCAATTTTATATGTATAGCGAATTATACGTATATAAGTTTGTTATGGAGCACAATTATACAAACTTTTTTAGACCATACAAATATAAATTTTATATTTGATATATATGAAAGTTGCCCTCTATTTAAACATCAAAGGGGAAATAATTAAAGTACTATCATCGTCCACTTTGGGCTATGCCTATGAAAAATATCACTATTAAGTTCAAATTTCACAACTAATAATTTATAAGTTAAACTACACTCTCCGTCAATTTTTATTTGTTATATTATGCTTTTTAAAAATTAATTTAATTAATTTTTAAATTTAAAATAGATTACATTAAGTGGATATTTTAAACAAAAAGAATTAGATATTCAAAAAGTATATGAAAAATATTATAAATTGATTGCATATCAATATGATGAATAAATACATGTTAAAATGTTAATCAAAATTCTTATAGTTTCTAAAAATAGAAATCATGACAACAATAATATATGGACGGAGAAAGTGTTTTTTTAAGTGGTTATTTAATTACTGATTAGAAATAAAATTATTTATGTATTAAAAAAGTTATTTATAACTAATTAGAATTACTTTCTCCGTCCCTACTTGTTTGTTCATATTTTCTTTTTAGTTGTCCCTAATTATTTGTTCATTTTGACAAATCAAGAAATGACAATTTTTTTACCTATTATACCCTCAATTAATTACTTCGAAAAAATAGAACTTGTTGAAATATTAAATTTTTAATTCATCAACTTCATAATTAATAGGGATAAAATTATAAACTCACGATTGTTAATTATTGATTTCTTAATACTTCTTAATATATGCATCAATTCAAAAATTAACAAATAATTATGGACAAAAAAAGTATATAAGTATTAATTATACAACTATTAGTCATTTTATATTTTATTCACATAAAAATAATACATCAAACTTCCTGAAACTTATATATGCATTAACTAAGTAGGTTTATAAATTATAAATCCAATATCAAATTTAATTTTATATATTAACTCATTTTATAACTAGTTACTCCCTCTGTTCCTGTTAGTTATTCATTTTAGAAGTGTCACACATATTAAGGTATCAATGATTATCATAGGTTAGTTACAATTTTATCCTTAACTTAAAAGATTATGCAACTCCCCAAGTATAATAAATATATTTTCTGGTTCCAAAAAGCATGCATTACAACTTAGTAGTATTAGAAATTTTCTAGAATTAAATAAGAGTATATTAGGAAAAAAAATTATTTTTCTTTTTTAATTTGTTAAAATAGACAAGTAAACATGGATAAAGGGAGTATCAAACATCATACAAAAAAAGCTTAAATGTGTATAACGATAAGTTTCACTTGTGAATTTTAAAACTTTTTGAATTATTTTCTACTCCCTCTGTCCTATTTACTTGTGCATATTTTCTTTTATATCTGTCCCTATTTATTTGTCCATTTTAACAAATCAAGAAAGAACAACAATTTTTTTCCTAATATGTCCTTATTTAATTCTAGAAAATTTCTAGTACTATTAAGTTGTAATACATATTTTTGGAACCAGAAAATATATTTATTATACTTGGGAAGTTGTATAATCTTTTTAAATTAAGGGTAAAATTATAACTAATTTATGATAATAATTGATGCCTTAATATGTGTGTCACTTCTGAAGTGGACAACTAAATAGGGACAGAGGAGAAGGAGAGTATTAAAAAAAACAAAAAAAATGTGTTTGCTTACGCTGACAATAAGGGGGACACGTGGCGTGATTGTGTTCGATGATGTGATGTATAAAAAGAGTCTTCTTTTTTGTTTCAAAAGGAAACTTCGTCTATAGTAGTAGTATTTAATATCTTCATCTCACATACAAAATACTCTTAAAACTTATTTGAGCCACTCATAAAGCTTAAAGCCCAGAATCAGAGAAGCCATTGAAGAAACAAAGAAAGAGACACAGAGAAAATCCAACACACTCAGAAAAAAAAAGAAGGTATGTTCTGTCTTCATCTACAAAGTAAAAAGAAAAATATATTTGGATAATATAATTTTTTTTTAAAAAAATATTTTATTCTTGAGTTTGCTACTTAATTATAATTGTGATTGGTTTAAAGTTGATTCATTCTTGTACTAATTAATTACTAGAGCTTTTGAGAAATTGTTCTTTGCTAGTACTAATTAATTATTCTTTGCAATTCTTTTTTACTTTAGATGAATCATCAGCTTTATGGTATATACTCTTTTTTTGGATTATTGTTTTTATATTCGAATTAATTTAGATTCATGCGATATAAGAGAAACGCTTCTTATTTTAGAAAAAAAAGTTCTACCAGATCTGTTGATGGAATTATTTCTTGGTACGCTTCGCATAATCTCAAATTCTTTTTTTATTTTTCCTTAAACTGTACTATCGAAACTGTGCTATGAAATTTTTTTTAAAGTAACCCAGTCAGTCGAGATTCTAAGGATCATGGCGGTCCTTGATCCAACGGGGGATTGGCTGGGACGGGGAGCTCGGGCCCTCAAGAATCTGCGTACCGCCACGGGTACTAAAGGTCCTCGGACTTCCAGGCGGTTTTTCTTTTGGGCAGCTGTTCACCGTTGGATCTAGCTTGCCGCATCCGATCCCCAATTTTTATTCACCCCGAATGATCGTGTTGGATCAATTGTGACCCCTTTCCAATAGAAACCCCACGCTTCATTAGCCCCTTAACAGTTGACATCTCAACAGAGTCCTCCGGTCGAGTTGGAAAACAATCCTTGAGACCTACGAGCTTTCTCTTTTGTTTAACTACATTTGCTAGAAAATGTTTTTTTTTAATATAAAAAAAATTCAACAAAAAGACTATTTTGGTAAAAGTGAGGCACTTCTTTTCTATAAAAAAAAAGAAAAAAAAAGAAACACCATAAAGTTGTTTCTTTTTCTATTTTCTTCTTCTTCTTCTTTTTTTTTTTTGTTAATTTTATAGTGATAATATATATATTCTAGTTTATTTAGAAAAAAGTGGGCCTAGATTTTTTTTCTATCTATAATAAAGTTGTACTTGACATTGATCGCTAATAAAATTTGTAAAATGCTCCGCACTAATTTTACTACGACCCCCTCTTAATCTATATTTTAATAAATATAATAATCCTTCAATTTTATATCATTTCTTCATTTTTTTTCTTTATAATATTTTTCAGAAAAAACCGGGGTGAAGAAAGGGGAAATACAAAGAGATTACAAAGTAGAGATATTTTTTTACAATATTAAAAAATAAAAAGGTATTTTTCACGAATTTACCTTTAAACTTTGTTTAATCACTGTATTTATGTATCTTATCCATCAATTCCATATTAATTACGTATTTTTCAAAACTTTATAATATTTTTATTTTGAAAAAAATATTTTAAGATTTATGTATGTAAAAAATATTTTTTTTTGTGAATTAGTAAATAATATTAAAATAAACATTTTTAATAATATGAAACGGAGGAAACGAGTATCTCATAGTTTATACAATAACTCTAAATCGGAAATAGGGAGATGTGGACTTGAAGGAACTTTTTAGTTTTTATAAATTATAATCTTTATTTTAATTTATGTGATATAATTAAATCGAAATTTATATTTTCATCACAAATTTAAATATAAAAATTTAAAATAAAATTTAAACATTGTATAAAAATTTATTATAATTCGTGACTTAAAATATCTATCAGGCTATAAAAGAAATTCTTGATAAAAAGATTATTTATTTAACTTTCATAATATTAACTATACCTAATTGTTTTTAACTATACCTAAATTTGGACGAAAGAAATAGCAATGTGATGAATTCTTGTTTACCTCAAAGTCGCAAAAGGCGGTAGCTAGCCTCAAAAATTATAAAAGAAATTATTGGCTAAAAATAAAATAAAATCTCAATATTAGCCACTAAAAACTTTATGTTAGTATTAAGTTGTGTTTGGATATTTTTCCAAACGTGAATCCTCTTCAACCCAAAATTTATTTTCACTCAGTATATACAAATAGTTTATTTAAATTATGCAATAGTGTCATTTCAAAAATTCAAAATCTATATATCATTATTTTTTCATTGTATAAAAAAGAATGAGAAAATACAAAAAAATTTTTTTTTTTTAATATTTTAATAAGATTTCGTTTTTAATTATTTTTCTTGGTGGGTCGACTCAATAAAAAAATGAATAGAAAAATTATGTTTTATAATGCTTTAAACCGACTCTGCGTAGACATTGAACATTTTTGGCTGTGTGTTTTATTATGATGTCGTTGGACTTGTTCTGTTTTATATGCTCACATTATTTGTCAAAGTTGTAGCATTACATCCATAAAATAGCAGTAGTATTTTATAGTTAGGATGAATGTACCACCACTGAACTTGTTTCTTTCTTTTAGCTAAATTTGGTTTTGCTTTTATGAAATATTTTTATAATATAAAGTTGTTATTAAGTCCCCTTTTTGAACCATCTATAGCCAGATGGTTTGTGACTTTTTGTTCACATAAACTTTCTTTAATAAAATAAATGACAATATTACATCGATAATCTCTTAAATTTTCTATCAAACTTTATTAAAATACTTGAGTCGTGATCTATTTTAATTGAACATGATCATAAAATGTTTCTATATACATTTTTCATTATGATCTGTTTTGATTGAACACGATGATAAAATTTTGTAAAGTTTTTGTTCTCTATATGTTTTCAAGTGTCTTTAGTTATATGCATTAGTCTTAACAAGTTATAAAATTTTTAATTTGTTTCAATTGATGTTGATGTGTATAATTGAAGTAAGTGCATATTTTATGCGATTAATTATCTACATTAAAAGCGTTTACGAATATATACATAGAAGCTTTTTAAAAATTTGTCTAATGAGTAGGATATTACTTATGTATTCCATAAACATAAATAGATGGAAAATAGTGTCTAATTTGTTGGGGAAAAAAAGTTGGTTAGACTAGCCATAGTCAACAAAGCTAATGATGGGAGTTAGGGGGGAGAATATATGTATTGTATGTAATTGTGGATAGAAAAAGATGGGTATATATTACTATTACAACAACTTGTTAAGTTGATAGGTTTAAATGAGTTTGATGTTGTATTTATGGTTGAGCATATAAGTAAGTTATCAAAGAGTGTTCTCCTTGGTATTTAAGTTTTTAGGTTAGGTAATCATATATTATAAAATAATATCATAATAAAATAAAAGATTTTGGAATTGAATTTATCTGTCATTTAGGATATAATGAATTTTTATATGCTTGATCATTAAGTAAGTTATAAAAGAGTGTTCTCCTTGGAATTTAAGTTTTTAGGTTAGGTAATCATATATTATAATATAATATCAGAATAAGTAGAAGATTTTGAAATTAAATTTTATCGTTATTTAGGATAAAATGAATTTTTACATGCTTGATCATAAACGAAAAGAATTAATTTATACATGACAGAATGTATTAAAAATACAAGTGTAAGAAGATCGTTTAATACACTAACTTGATAAAGATATCTACAATTTCCGTAAGACATCGTGTTTTCATAAATTGGTGATTTTTAATAATTTTCTATAAAATAATATTTTCTCTATCCCTAATTACTTTTTCAATATTTTTCATTTTTTAGTTGTCCCTAATTACTTGTACATTTTGACAAATCAAGAAAGGGCAACAAAAATTTCTTTATTATACCCTCAATTTAGTAAAACTTCTTGAAAATTTTAAGTTTTTCGTTCATTCACTTCATAATAAATAGGAGTAAAATGATAAACTCACTATATTAATTATTATTATTTTCTAATAGATGTGTCAATTCAAAAGTGGACAAAAAATAAAAAACAGAGAGAGTATTTTTAAAATATTTAAATTAACCAAACATCGAAAAATTTGAAAAATTATTTTCTAAGAAAAATATATATTCTCCCTAACAAACACACCCAAAGAGAAAAAAATGATAAAGAACAAAAAGGAATTTTCCATATGACCTAGTGGGACTAATCATGTGCACTAGAAGTCAAAGGACCACTTCCATTATTTTGAGTTTACTTAGATTTAAAAAAATCATTCGTGATATCGATCTATTTTTTCTTAAATCAATTTTTGTCATACAAAAATATTAGAAAGGAATGAGGATCATCTCCAATACTTTGTTGTCCACTAATATTCAATGCATCACTAAATTTACTAACATATAAACAATTAAAAATCAATCGTTTGAATATAATTTAAAAATAAAATAACATGTTTATGGGTTTTCATCAAGAATATAAATCTCATCTTTATTTGTTTTTTATCACCCTCCATACGAGGGGTTTATGGTTAGTCTCATTGGCATGACTTATAGGAAATAAGTAAAAATGAGATAATTTATGTTGTTGGTGGGACGCATTGCCATATTTTATTGTTGTTATTTTTATTTGAACTCTATTTAAGTTAAATTTAATGATTAATTATAAGATATCTAGACGGTTGATTTTTTTAATTATTTATGTGTTTTGGATTATTACTAGACGTAGAAATACGGAAGGTGGTCTCATTTTTATGAAAAAAAAGACATAATTAACTTGTTGTAATCTATCTTAATACGAAAACACATTATTTGGTTTATCAATATTGATTTTGGTATCCTTATGCATATATTTAACTACTATTGAGTACAAGTTAGGAACTTTTTGTATAATTAAAATGCTATCAAACAAATAAAACAGCTGGTGTTTAATGATCATATTTCAATATTGTTCCCCTAAATAAACAATTCTAGTCTTATGGGCATTTTGTCTTAATTATTTATGCCTGTCTCTATATCGAACATTCTTTATTTTTAACGATAACTGATTAACGTATTTCCATTTTAGATCATTATTTTTTGTTCATACATTTGAGAAGTGTTTTTTCAAATACAGCTTCTGAGACTGATGAAACATTAAACCAACGTCTAATGTTCATATAATTTAAATCATAAAACTTTTCAATTTGTTCGAAAAAAATCATAAAACCATTTTTAAAAAATAAAATAACCGACAAAAAATCCAATAAATGCTCTCTATTTTTAACGTCTCACTCATCAATATAACAGATAGCTGAAACTAGATTGGACCACTTCATTAATGTGACACATATCATATAGTAATAATATAATATAATAACAAAATACAAATTTCTACTTTAACCCCACGTCTTACATTTTTTTTAATATCACGCTGAACCATTACTGATTAGTAATGACCTCAGAGTTAATTAGAATATTAATCAAATCCCATTACCATGTCACAACCATTTTTAGCCATCAGTCTTCGTCATTAAATTAATTAATCTCCTCCACCTTCCTTAATTATCTTAATTGAATATCCCTAATCAGTAATCCCACCGCCAAATTTAATTATTATTTTTTTTTTAAAAATTAGATTATACAGCTCAAATACCGTTGCAGTTTCCACGACGCTATAGATAGTGATCGTTACTCGTTAACCCATTTTCTTCTTCTTCTTCTCAACTGTAAAACTTTTCAACTAATTTTCTTCGTATTTTTGTTCTCCATAGATTTATTTTTTTCCATTGAATTCATCGAAAAAGTGAAAAAAAAGTAAGGAAAAAAAATTATGAGAGAGAGCTCAAGGCAACAGCATCAAACTCAGGTAATTACGATTTCTTTCTGTTTTTATTTTGTTTTTTTTGGTTTTTTTTTTCCTTATGTATAGATGAGGAATTGCAGAGAAGTTGGGCTGAAAAATTGTGTTTCGGTTGCACGTGCCTACAGCTTTTTTGGCCGCGAGTGGTGATGCGTAAATGGCTCAATTTTAGTGCTAAGGATTCCGAATACAGTGCTGACCCTGACTCTGATGTCGGCTCCGGTTCCGATTCCGATTCCGACCAAGGTTAATTTTCTCGTTTTTATTTCAAATTGTGTTGTTATCGTGCATCGTTTTAATTGAGCTGTGAAATAACCTCTCGCAGAAATGTGAAATTTAAAGTAAGATGTTATAGCTGGAGCTTAATGCACTAGTGTGACTTTTTAAAAAATATTGTTATTGTGCTCTATTAGGTTCGAATTGGTCTTCTATCAGATTTGCTGATTTTGCTGTTCCATTTTGTGATATGTAGAATTCCGTGACTGGCCGAGGCAGTCGGGGTTGAACGATGCAAAAGACGGGAAAGTTGGAATTGATGGTAATAGAATTGTTTGTTGCTCAATTTAGTTTGAAATTTAGCCAAAATGTTCATTTTCTTCTTTGGTAGGTTTTTCTGCTGCTCTTTGATATATATCTTTGTGTGGTGATTTTGCTACTGCTGCTCAATTGTTTGTTCCTTTAGGTTATATTCTCTTCCAATAATCCACCATCCCAAATGAATGATGGAAACGGTTACGAGTAGTCGAGTACAGAGTCCACAAACTCAACACGTTTGATTTCCGGTGTAGATTGGGACATGGATTTCTTAAACTCTTTAAAGTAAAATTTACATGTGCATTCATTATTTGATAGGTACTAATATGTAAAAACTTGTGAAATAATTTTGGCAAAAGTAGTGTGTGTTTGACTTGCAGATGGTAAAAGTTTTACATAAAGTGGGACAAAGGGAGTATAAGTTAAGAGTCTATAAAGGATCATCTAGGCAAGGTGTTCTGTATTTGATGTTTAAGGAAAACGTAAAAAGGATACCGGAAACACGTTGTAATGGCTTTGTGAATGTTAACATTTACATGCAAATTCTAGGGTTAGACTTGTTTGAATTGCTTTTTTAGTCATGAATCTGGGTTCTTGACATTACCATTATTATCTTACCCAATTACTTCAATCATACTTTCATTACTATACTTGGTTAAATTGTTGTTGACCTTTTATGTCTCAGATGCTCTTCCCAAAATACGAAGGCGAAAATCAGAAACATTTAGGGCACAGTATATTAACGCTAAAGAAATTAGGTATGATCTTTGCTTTGACTTTTTGATCCAAAAATATTGTTTCCATATTGGCCTGTGGCATTATATTTGTTTAGCCATAAAAAATAACTGAGTTTGGGTGCTTCCAGAGTATGTGTTGGCACATGGAACGTTGCAGGAAGATTTCCTCCAGAAGATCTTGAACTTGATAGCTGGTTGGATGTTAATGAGCCTGCTGACATCTATGTGATTGGGTAAGTATCTCTCTTTGTTTGTGAAGTCCAGATCTGCAAATTATGCAGAAAGAGTGCTGTAGATTGCTCTTCACACAACATAGGTAGTGCAGAAAATTGCTTGGGCAGAATAACTTTTACTGTGGTAAGTCACCAGTGTCAGTCACATCTTTTTTGTCCGGGGATAAGTTAGTCACTACTCATTGTAAATATCAAAAGTTGAAGGGATGCAAGTAAATATTTGGTCTAAAGTGGGTTCACATTCTTCCTGTATTTTACTAATGATATTACTCTGTAAAAGTTAAATCTGTTCATCCTACAACTTAATTCCTCTCCTTCAAATTTGCACTTTTACATACCGTCAGGTTCATGATTTATTTGAGGATGCATGTTCCATTAGATGGTAAAACTCCAATCTCATGTACACCCATGTATCACACATACATCCGAAGTTAATTTGATGTCTTGGTGTTATTTATTAAGACTTCTAAGTTATATTAATTACTCATATTTACATGAACAGATTTCAGGAAGTTATACCTTTAAATGCTGGCAACATATTTGGTGCTGAAGATAACCGCCCAATTTCAGTTTGGGAGGACATCATTCGCGAAAGTCTGAATAAAGTCTCACCAGTGAATAAGTTTAAATCATTTAGTGATCCTCCTTCACCATCAAGGTTTAGGCAATCTGAAGATGCCCCTGATATAGAAGAAGAAATCGCTTTTGAATCTGACAGTGGCAGTGAGGAGGAAATTGTCCCAATAAATGAAGAGTGCAATGACTTTGTTGAAATCAAGGATGGATGCGTCGTGGAGGATCATAAGATTGTGAAAAATGATGTAGCTGTTTTGAACAATACTTGGGGTTTGGAGCCGATCAATGAGGAGTTTCAAAAGCAATTTCCTTCTTCAAAGAAGCTAGACAGGCTGAATTGCTTTAGACCAGACGAGGAGGAAGAAGAAACGGGAGAATCAAATTTGCAGTTTGCCAAAAAATTGACAAAAACGCTTAGTGGGACAGAAAGAATTGGTCTTTGCTGGCCAGAGAAACCATTGGATCTTCTGGGCCAACATGTTTCAGAAAGACCTGGTTCCTTCAAATCAATGAAATCATTCAAAGCTTCTAAATCCTTTAACACTTACAGTTCTTTTAAGTTGACTGTTAATGGTCAGAATAGAACACAATCAGATGCAAATCTGCTTGCAGGACTAGACCTTGAAGCTTTGATAAATAGGAAAAGGAAACCATCTTATGTGAGGATTGTGAGCAAGCAAATGGTTGGAGTTTTTCTTAGCGTATGGGTTCGCAGGGGCCTAAGAAAGCATATACAGAATTTGAATGTATCTACAGTCGGTGTTGGTGTAATGGGCTACATAGGTAACAAGGTTTGTTCTTTAATAACTTTCAGCTTTTTTTGTGATTGCTTTTGATAGGTATTTGAAAGAAATGACATAATTCAGACTTCATTTTAATAGTTGGAACTTGGAAATAAAGAAATATCCCTATCAGTTTTTATTTTTTATGTTGCACTGCGTTTCATAGATTTAACAGTAGAAAGAAAAACACATCTAAATTATCATTTCAGAAGATGCTTAGGATAATCATAATGTCATAGATATTATTGATGGTATTTTCTCGTCAAATGTATCTATTGATCCTTGAAGGATACTAGTAGATACAAATAAAATGATGCCCTATGTACAATCTGTGATTAGTTTCTTACATTATTTGTTTCCTTTGCATGAAAATAATCTTGGATAGTATATTTAGGTCCAAAAAGTAAATGAGATCCATAATTGGGATCACGCTGTTACATTTCACAAAGTTAACAAACAGATAGGAGCTGGTCATTTGAATCCAGATTTAAATGCTGTCAATAATTTTATTCTTTAGAAAATGGTAACAAGTTAAACATTGTCAATAATTTATCTGTCTATTGACTGGTGATTTATATTATGGGATTGCAGTGGACTTCCTATAACCTTGTGAGCTAAATAGACATTATTTATCATTAAACTAGGATAAGCTTTGCTGACAACTTTGCTTGTCCATGCATAAAGGCAGTTCCCCTTTTAGTATATATAGGTCAAACTTTTCCAGAGGACAAAATAGAAAGTGTGGTCTAACATTAAGGATGGAAAGAGGAACTTCGACTCTTTATTCAACTTGTGACAAACTGCATTGGACAGTAATCATCTGGACCTTCTGTGAAAGTTGGTTACTTCCAACTTTGTGATGAAACTGCAGTATTTAGCAGGTTTTCCCTGCATAATCACCTTCTACGTTAATTTTAGATAATTTCATGTGAACCTTTAGACATTTGCTTTTATGTTTTTTGATGGCACTGTTAGTCGCCTATCTTGATATAGTAGATGCTATTGGAAAACTTCAGAAATTCATTTTCTTAAATCGAAAAATACATGTAATTAATTGCAATTTGTTGCTAACTTTTTTCTTTCTTTTTTCCTCATAAGTAATAAAATTTCCAAGTAATTTCCAGCAGGAAGGGGGGTGCACAAATTGTACGTTACTCATCTCTTACTCTTTTCTTCAGGGATCAGTATCTGTAAGCATGTCAATATATCAGACTTTCTTTTGCTTTGTCTGTACCCACCTTACTTCGGGTGAGAAGGAGGCAGATGCAGTCAAAAGAAACACCGACGTCCATGAAATTCATCGAAGAACACATTTCAATGCATTTTCGTTAATCGGACTTCCTAAGAGCATCCATGATCATGAGTGAGTGTCTTTTCCTATTTAGCAAACATTTCTGTTATATCTGCAGAATTATAACCTTTCTTTCTTTTTAATCAATCATGGATTTGCCCCCTCTACCAAGTCTGATTTAGTTAGCGTATTTACATGTTTTTCTCTGTTTGTGACTTTCACGGGGGCCTATTCTTGGATGGTTTCTCAAGGAAAAAGAATGTCTTTGTCAATGTTGCAATTCTCCTGTTCTTTATAAATCAAAGTGTCAAGTCGGTGGCTGGATCACGAATAAATAGAATAGAAGTATGCTCAACACCCCTGTGTTACAGTAGTCCACTCCCAAGTCAAAAAAGACACCTAAAGCCATGTACTGAAGAGTTTAGCTTGTATTAGCTAAAAGAGGCTTCAATGATCCTGGGTTTCCATCTCATGTACTGGCTCTGGTCCAGTGATTCTCTGATACTATATGGTTCACCTAGTCTTATACTCATTGGTCTAACTCATTGTTCAAGTTGGAAAATGCATGTACAGTTATGATCCTTTACACCTGGATGCTGACTTACAGCTTCTTCACCAACTAATACGTAGAAAAAGCTTTTCATATACCTTTTGGAACATCATGTGTTAAAGAACTTTTTCCTCAATCCATGTGTAGCCCGGATATTCCATTGCAATTCTCCTGCAATACTATAAACGCTTTGGTACTGATTATGCTATGTAGCCATGCTTTCACACTTCTTTCAGATTGTGACTGGAGTCTATTGATGGTGCTTGAGGTTTTACTCAACTTTTTTTCATCTAAAACTAAATTCAAATTTCCGTATACTGGCCTTTTCTAATTATCAGAACTAAGACATTCCATATATAATCCTTCTGATGTCATAGACTTTAGGCCCATCTCGTTCTTGAAATGTTTCAGATTAATGACAAGGTTATACTGTTGCAGGCGAATAATCTGGCTGGGAGATCTTAACTATCGTATAAATTTGCCATATGATAGAACACGGGAGCTGATATCAAAAAAGGACTGGTGTAAGTTGATTGAATATGATCAGGCAAGTGTGGATACTCTTAAACACTAATTGCTTACTAACTCACTGATTGCAATTGAATTTCTGATCAGTCAATGTTCCTGGTTGACTTATATGCTGCACAAACACTTGCAGTCTCACCCTCTTATACTTCATTTAGTGGCTCAGTTTGAGAAGTCGCAAACTGTTGATGTCATTTGCATAGATGACTTCATGATTTCTGCAGAAACTGTTTATTTTGTAATGTTTACCTTCCACGACAACTGCATATGATCTTCCAGTCTCCTATTCCACCCCAAAAAGTAAATTATCTCATTTTGTGCTTGTGCATCTGGAAAGAAAGATGGTGTGCAACAGACATCTACTTTAATCTCGGCAACTAGTGACTTAGGATTTGCAATTTGATGGACTACTGTGAATGATAAAAAATAAAGAAAGAACAAGGTCTGTATTATAACATGTTATGGCTAATTTAATTAAAATCAGTGTTTACGATCCTTTTCAGACATCTTTGATGTAGTAATGTCCATGGAAACATAACTTTGAGCCCAGAGTAGATGGAACTTTTAACGTGTTGAATTGATTTGAAATTGAGAGTATAAGAAATTTTATACTGTGATGATAACATATGTTTTTCTATTTTTGCAGCTCAGCAAAGAGTTCAAGAAAGGTCGTGCATTTGATGGGTGGTCCGAAGGTACTTTAAACTTTCCGCCGACTTATAAGTATGAAGTAAACTCAGAAAAGTATTGTGGAGAGGATCCAAAGGCCGGGAGACGTAATCCAGCATGGTATGTAGCTATTATTGTTGTTAGTTATAGAGCTTTAGTGGATGTTCACTCATTAGTCTTTGTTTATATAGCTCAATATCTTAAAAGTTTGGCTTGATTCTAATCTATGATGCATACAGCAAATCAATATATTTATGCTGCTATTTGGAAAAAAAACAAAGGAGTAAATTCATCTTATATCTATTATCCCGAGGCTCTAGCATATTCATCCTATACTGTCATCAATATACGTCTTGTGGTATGAAAATACCGTATAGTTGCATTTGCACCATAACTTGCCTAAATGGAATTTATGGCCTGTCTGCCTTGGCAACAGTTTGCACATGTTTGAAGAGTCCAAAGTTTTTGGAGAGGGCGGAAATTGGTCTAGAAGGGTGGGAGGAATATAGTCAAAGGTGAGAACCTTGATATTTAGCTGAAAGTACATGCTAAATTGAAGTTGCATGACGCCAACTGCACTCCCTTGCTTGTGCATAATAAGCATGTCATCTTAATGTGCATTTGTTGTTATCGTTTTCTAAGTGATGTCCATGCTTCAATCATCAAGTTCTCCCATCAAATTGGCAATTCATATGTCATGGTCAGTAACTCTAGATTAAGCGAGCTATTTTAATTCTCTCTACTCTTATTTAACGTCATGCACAGTAGAACTCGAGCTAGTTTAATTTTTCTATACTCTTGTTTAACGTCATGCACACTGAAGATTTCGGTTACCAATTCTTGTACAACCAATACTATTTAGTCGTAATCTTTGAGTTTCTTGTTTCTCAGGTGTGATCGAATCCTATCATTCGGGAAGGGAATAAGGCTGTTGCGTTATGGAAGATCTGAACTTAAGTTTTCAGATCATCGACCTGTCTCTGCCACATATATGGTAGAGGTTGAGGTATTTAGCCCGAGGAAGTTGCAACGGGCCCTCACTTTTACTGACGCAGAAATTGCAAAGGAGGAAATTGTCACAAATATGGGATTAGAGAATGGAATGAGCCGATTCATATCAGACCAGGTTTGTTTTCCAATTATATGTATTAATTTTCAAAAGCATAATTCTTTTTGGTGCATTCATTTCGGACAAATCTCGTCACTGAAGCAGATAGAGGGTCAGTGAACATCATTACCAAGGGAGTCATTTCTATTAGTTTTAGTCTCCTAACTCCTTTTGTACAAGTATTTAACTTGCAGTCTTGAGGGTTTGAACTTATATGAGATGACTATCATCCATCTTGGTTGAACAAAAAACTTGGAATCTCAGTTGCGCCTACTAATTTAGGATTGAGGTGTAGTAAATAGATATATGGGAGGCAATGTTACCATGCCATTTAAAATTTGAGTTGTCAAACTAGAAAGAGAATATGGTGGAAAGAAAATGCTACAGTTTTGGATGCAATATAATGATTTCACATAAAACTACATTAGTCCTAGCATTTTCAATTTGATATTTTGACGGTCTATTATCTGATATTATTTCTGGCATAAAGGTTAACAACCCCTATGATGGTATAAGTTTTTGTGATATTTGGAGAAGTGTATTGATGCTAGATATTAAATAAATGACTGGAATTTCAAAGATAACGGACGTCTCAAAAAATCTTTGCAGTTGTCAAAACCATTTGTCTTCAAAAAAATAATTTCCCTTACTTTCTCTCATGTTCTAATTTGTCGGAGTTGTTACATGAATCTAGTAAGCCAGCCTTGAGAATCAGTTATATTGGAGAATTGAGATACTAGCTAGTGGTAGATGTAGTTGTCTTCCAATTGAAAGCTATCATAAGTAAAGAACATCTTTAGACTTTGACTTCGAGTACAAAGAATAAGAAGTTAGAGTACTACAGTAAACGTCATGCAAGTATATGCATGTTCAGTGGCAATCAAGAAAGCGAACTGTCATCGTACGTTCTTACCTAATCATATTTTGTTTGGAATATCAACGTTGACAAGTATATTGCTTTTGATAGTTGCCAGTCAATGGTGAGAGCTAAAAATTTCTAACATTTCTTTTTGTTGAAATAGGGTGAATCTTATTGGATGCGGTGAACAGTTGAAGAGGCTGAAAGATGGAATTTCCAGGACTCGCGATTTTTCGTGAGTAACGGTTCTGCATATATTGTTTTTTATTTTTATTCTTCACTCTTGAGGCAGGCTGTATATTGTGTTTAATTAGGTGATGCATGTTTACTGTATATTGTTTGTTGTTCAGACTTGTAAGTGAGTGAGCTCATTTTTGTAGTCTTCCTTCTTAGTCTGGGCTTTTTCCAGCATGAATTTATGAAGCAGGTGTACAGCAAATTAGAAATGTCCCCAATATTGTTTAACAATACTTATAATAGAACAGAGTTTGTTAATGTCTATCTCCCTATTCCATTCTCCTCTTTTTACCTTGTGTCATGAAGAGCTCATCTCATATTTCAATTTTCCTCCATTAAGCTAGGGTTTGCTATGAAAAATGTGTGAACATTATTCTCAAATGCTGCTTATTGTTTTCTATTTTATTTGATTTAAATATATAGATCCAAGAGTAACAAGTGAGTTTCCTCGAAATCAATAAAAATAGAATATGGACATGTATGTAATGATCCTCCAAATCAACAAATGTATATATATAAGGCCGAAGATCCATCTAGGACTACTCGAACATGGTCCACCAAGAAAAATGTATTAAATAGGAATTGACCCTTAGTCCTCAAGGTCAAAAGCTCAACATTTAACCATGTGAATCAGTTAGACTTCTTATAGTACAAATGTCAGAACATAACATTATACAAAATTTAAAAAAAATATACATAAAATATCTAGTTTTACGAATAGATCATTGGCTCCGATACTCTATTTTCCCCTTTAAATTCACCTCAATTATATCATGTTTCATCAAAGGTACCATCAACTCAATCGAATCAGGTGTATCTTCATTTTAGGTTGTATTGACATTAAAATGGGCTGAGATGTACGAGGATTTATGATTTCTATTCCATGCATCCAGGGTGAG